>CM061043.1:9252024-9814524 GCA_030762985.1 Adelphocoris suturalis
GGAATATTTAAATTTCTGATTCTGTTCCTGAAAGGTTCCCCTCCTCCTTACCTGCGTTCCTTATTTCGTAGGTCCACCTCTGTGCGGTTCCATTGCACGAAGGATTTTTCTTCAGCAAGTCCTTGCAGGTGTATGGGGCTAGGATCTGGAACGCCCTCCCAACTTCTCTATTCTCGTTGCCCACCATAGGGCGTTTCCAGTCGTCGGTCATAGATTATTTTAAAGAGTGAAATCCTGGACATACATGCAAACCCCCTCCCCTCTCCCCCACCCTTTCGATCATTCTTCACTTTTTAAAAATTAATTTAACACTCATGTCTTTCTCTCTTGATTTGTAGTTTTTATTTTTATCAATAGCCGTCATAAAAATTTTTATTGTACAACTCCAACAATGTAATTCATGTATGCATTATGTACAACTTTCTTGTACCCAGCAAAATAAAGGCTTATTATTATTATTATTATTATTATTAAGTAATCATTACCTTACAACTCTGGCCCCCCAAAATCACAGTTCCGCCAATAGTTGTCACCACTGCCTAGCTGTGCGGAGGCTTATGATGTCTCCAAAGCTAATACAGTCTCTGTGTACATAGTTGTGACACCTCGCTCGCTTTTGTTCCAGACAGCTGCCAGCTACTTCGCCGGAAATGGGTGCCTCGAGCTCCTCGAAGCTTTGTTGGAAGTTCCCGACCTGGACATCAACCAGCCCGATAACGAGGGTAACACTCCCCTTCACTTCGCCGCACAAGCCGGTAAGATATTCATAATAATAATAATAAATCATTTATTAACCCAAAGACATAAATTTTGTCCATAGCGGGTCACATGAACCACGTATGGTGAGTGAAGTAACAATAAACTGTACATGACGGCTAAATGTAGAATTATTGCGGATATCGAATAGCGACAAGAACAAAAAAGTCCAGTGGTGCAGCATGACCCCATGAGCGAATTTTTGGAGAAATCTTCGACATTTCAGTCGCTGTTGATCGTGTAGAGAAATTTTAGTTTATGATTTTGATAGACAAACAATGGTTCATGGAAATATTACCGATTTTTACAACTAGCGAACTGCATTATTTCGATTTTTGACTGATTTTTCAACTTTGAAATTTTTGAGAACTTGATACATATTCTTATAGGAAATTTTACGCTGATTCCGAATATACCACATGTTAGTATGCTGAAAAAATTATTTCGCACAACAAATCGCAAAAAACAGGCTATTTTGAAATTTTTGACTACATTTTTGAAAATTTCAACCCGAAGATGTAATCCGATCATGCTGGCCAACGAACTTGAACTTTCGTTTTGTGTCCTTAACATTTTAAAATTTGTTTGAAGTTTCTAGCACAATTCTACGGACAGTTATCGTCTGGAATGTCACATACATATATACATAATATATAGTACATACATACATAAAAAGTCCAGTCATGCAGCATGAATTTTCATAAATGGTCGTATTACATTTATGTTAAATTCTGTTGAAATTCGAGCACTTTGGGGACAAATAAAAATTTTATGATACATTTTATAGCAAACTAACTTTTTGTCAGCACAACTTTTTCAAGCACAATTCCACGGACAGTTATCGTCTGGAATGACACATACATACACATATACATACATTTAAAAAATGCGTTAAACTCCAAAATATGATTCAGAATAGCCTGAAACGGATTTCTGTATAAAATTTTGTCAAAAATTCACATTCTACAAATTTCGAGGCAAGAGCAATAGCTTAATTTTCTTCAAAAATCCGCTAATTGGAGGGAAAAAAACGAAACAAAAATATGGTTACTTATTAAAATAAAAATACTTATTAAATATACTTATTAAATACTTATTAAAATTACTTACAAAAATTATGGTTATTCCGGAGCTTTAGTTCCCCAACACCCTAAGAGTTAGTGGAGAGTTGTTGTGTTTCTCGTATTGATATTTCTATTAAACACGAAAACATGCTGTTAGAGCGAGCACGATGAATGCTAACTTTTTTGTATCGATTTCTCGTTGCGTTTTCGTAAGCCCGAGAGAAAGAGAACTCTTATAGAGACGTTAATGTGACTCTTGTAGTGAATCACTGCTTAAAACCCAATTGTCACAGTGGACAATTTCCAAAATATAACATGAATTAAGAAACAACGACCACTTACCTCTACATTATATAAAAACGATTCAGCCGTGAAGATTACGAATCTTTAAAATGTGTAAAATGAATCTTGAAACGAAATCTTGGGAATGAAAAAGCAAAACGCGAAAATCGCAAAATCGAAAATCTTCGATAAAACGCGAAAGCAAGAACAAAATGCCGCTAGTGACCCTTCTGGTTAAGGTGGGGGTGAAAAACACGAAAGAAAGACAAAGGTTAAACCAACAACAAAAGACGGCACAGGGAAAATTCAGGCGATTTTGTTAGGTGTGTGTGTGTTCATGCCAACTGCGAGATAGTTGCTAAGTTATTCTAGATTGTTATCCTAGAGAAAGGTCAAGTTGTCATCTCGTAATTACGATTCTGAAAAACGCTGCAAATTATTACATAATGGTTTATTATTTCTGAATCAGATAGCCAGGTATAGTAACCAGCATGCTCTGGGGCTTTCGCCAGTCTCTTTTCTAGTATCCACCTCTGTTCTCGCGTTACAGGCTGCGCTCCCGATGGGGAGCAAATGGATGATCGTACAGCCACCCGAGTGGTCTCATTCAATCCACGGAGCTAATTTCTATAGGAATCAAAATAAAGCGTAGGTACACTGGATTCCAAAAGCATCTGGGACATATCATAGTTGATTCTGCGTCCGAAATTACTTGGGTGACGACACCCCACTTACTTAGGCAGAAATATAAGTAAACAGCTATTCATCCAGAGGGTTCAGACTCCAACATGCCCATGTAATTCAATTTTAATTTAAAAACGATTTGCTTCGAAATATCTGAGAAGATTTTGGGAAGAAGAAGAACGAAGGATTTTAGATGGGCTGGATCAATTATTTTTGTAACATACTAATGTATGATATAATATACTAAATATACTAGTGTGTTCAAGATAGGTTAAATGTTATATGTTAATAAAATATAATGTAAAATATATATTATATCCGTTCCGACACGCCCCGGACGCCTTTCTGCTACACCCCTTGACCCCCTGCCAAGCGTGCCAGGCGTGCGCGCGTGCGTAAGTCTAACACTCAAAGCCTCGAAAAAGACACTTTTTCGCCCGTTTTCGGCCCATAGCATCTATGCGAGTAAAGCGATCGGGATGGTTAAACGTTAGGACCAACTAGACCCCAAATGGAGTATGTGCGAAAGAACGGGTTTTTTAAGTCAATTCTTAGGCCTTTCATGGCCTGGACGGCGGACGGACATTTCAAATTTGGATTCTACGCACCTTGAAACGTAAAGTGACAAAGTTTGAGGGGGGGTTATAAAAATTTTTTGCTATACATAGGCTTATTATTGGAAATAATAAACCAAAAGCTGAGCACGAAGCTGACTCTTCCCGTTACGAAAAGCGTTTACGCGTTACAAAAACGTCTTCTCGTTTCGGGAAGGTCATTTTCGTATACGAAAAAATGAATACGAGAAGTACGAAAATTCTCTAATAATAAGGGCAGGTTTCACCAAAGTTTTAATCAACGTTTACTCATTAAACCGAAGATCATTCGGTTTCACCATCTCCGGTTCGGAGAAATCAATGTTCAAATGCGGTAAATCAACGATCAAAACTAACCAGCCGAATTTGGGTGGTTAGCGTTCAAATCAATAATTTACTAGGATGGTAATTCTTTTTGCCATCTTTGTTTACATGACAAAAGTCCTAATAAATTTGCTCCAAAATCAAATTTGCAACATTTTAGCGAATTTTTGAAGAACATTAAGCTATTGCTCTCGCCTCAAAATTTTTAGAATGTGAATTTTTGAAAAAATTTTATGCAGAAATCCGTTTCAGGCTATTCTGAATCATATTCTGAAGTTTAACGCATTTTTTATGTATGTATGTATGTATGTATATATGTATGTGACATTCCAGACGATAACTGTCCGTAGAATTGTGCTAGAAACTTCAAACGTTAAGGACACAAAACGAAAGTTCAAGTTCGTTGGCCAGCATGATCGGATTACATCTTCGGGTTGAAATTTTCAAAAATGTAGTCAAAAATTTCAAAATAGCCTGTTTTTTGCGATTTGTTGTGCGAAATAATTTTTTCAGCATACTAACATGTGGTATATTCGGAATCAGCGTAAAATGTCCTTTAAGAATATGTATCAAGTTTTCAAAAATTACAAAGTTAAAAAATCAGTCAAAAATCGAATTAATGCCGTTCGCTATTTGTAAAAATCTGTAATATTTGCATGAAACATTGTCCAAATTCTGATTGAACTACTCTTATGGAAGTATCCCTCTATAACCAATCCTAAAACCATGCTGTTTAAAACGTAGGTAGTAGGTGCTTGTTAAAAAAAAAAATGTATTCACAACTGATGAGTTTACTCTGTGAAATATTCCGTCCTCCGATTCTCTCGGTCGCTCTCTTTAATGTTTCACGCTCAACTGTTTTAGGACTTGATGTAGCTTTAATACTGAGCTTTAATACGGAAAACCCAAGTGACACTTCCCCATAATTTCTCATCATCGATTGGCTGTGGAAATCCGTTTCTTTCATTTGACGTCGGTATGTTATTTTATTTTATGTTAAGATTTGATGATGTTATGATAGGATACTGTTAAGATTTCAACTGCCTTCAATACTGACCACATTGGACATCTAAATCTATGAATATTTACCTACTTTTGTCTTTAAAGCTACAAGATAAGTTCAATAATAATAAAGTATGAGTACCTCCTAATTATTTTTAATAATTTGATTCCATGTTTGTCTATCAAAATCATAAACTAAAATTTCTCTACACGATCAATAGCGACTGGAATGTCGAAGATTTCTTCAAAAATTCGCTCATGGGGTCATGCTGCACGACTGGACTTTTTTTTCCATCAACCAGTAGGTAGTTCATCCCCTATCAAGACGGCATGCTTTCCGTCTTTCTTAGCTTGAAACAACTTGGGCAAGAGATGCTTCCTAAATTCCCGTGTTCGTCTGTCGTAGTACTGGGACGACTTTAGATTTAGAGAAATTATTAGCAAAATGAATGTGAACTGGTCTACTTCTAGAAGGTTGGATGGTGACTAAACGTCTTACACCTATAACTTCATAATCCTCAAGAACGCAATTTGATTCCGTTCTAAAAATGTCCATCACCTTCCTCTTGAGAATATTCATGTTTTCTTTCCCTTCTAGAACGTTATGAAGAATAAGATCGTTTCTGTTGTCCGTGTGCCGGTTCTGTTTCGTATTATTTTTTTCAGATAATGCTAGATTTCCTTCTATACTTCATTTATTAATTTTTTCTATGAGCTAGATAGTTTCTTGTCTGTTAGCAATTTCTTGCGATAGAGCATGCACCTGTGAATTCAAAACATTTGTATGTTCCTTCAAAATGCAGTCGCAGTTTTAAAGTTTGGTTGTAATATCTTGCAATAATACCATTGCAAATAATATCTTCATTTTCTACGAAAATTCGCTAAAAGACCCGAAATAAACTAATCTCTATGAACTACATCTAATTAAAAACTCTTATTTACATTATAGCTTCATAAACTTACATTATTGTTTACTTATCTGTGTACTTACTTGATTTACAGGTCAGGTTGAAGTCGTCAGTCTACTAGTGACTAAGGCCCACGAATTGGAAGTGGACTACCGGAATAATCTTGGATTCACGCCTCTCATGAAAGCTGCTATTCAAGGGCGGACCAAATGTGCCAAAATATTGCTATTCGCAGGTAATTTCTTCAAAATGGCTGTCATTATTTATTAATTTCATGAATTTCCTCTGTAGGTGACTACGAATATACGAACATAAATTTACATACTATTTAAATATGTTTTGATGTTCTCTTCAATGTCCGTTGCCTGTTGTTCGCTGATGATTTGAAGCTGTTTTGTCATGTGCGATCCGAAACAGACTGTGCATCGCTGCAGATTAGGGTTGGGCCGTTCCACCGATTTCAAGGATTGGAACTAATCGTTCCGATCATGGACGGGATGGGGTGTTTTTCTTGGTACGATCCGGTATATATCCCGAGTCAGGTTTCCAAAAGAATCGTGCTGGACACCTAGGTCCACTCCATAGAAGAAGGAAAAATTACGTTGGTGGGAGACTGCTGGGTTCATCAAATAGAAAATTGAAAAACCTCAATAAAATAGGTATGTAGGCGTTTAAATCAAGTATTTTTGCTTATAAATATTAGTCATTCCAGTCTAAAAAATTTCCCTGGGATTGAAATAAAAATCCCATTCTCGCACCAAAACATCAAGCTTTATAATAAAAGAAAGGATGAGTTCATTACCCAGCACTTTTTGAGCACATTAAATTGGCCAAATTTCAAAAAATATGCAAGAAAAATCACTAAAGAGAGTATAAGTTGTCACATTTATATTATTTAGTAAGAAAAAACGTTTATAGGTAAACAATGAACGAATATTGAAACATTTATGCACAAAATTATGCTGAATAATGTACTTAAATTTCATAAGTATTTGCTGAAAAATCTCTAAAACTCCACAAAAGTTGAAAATCCAAAATTTATTTTCGAATCGCTGACTGTTAGGTAATTAAAACGAGTTGTTTTGCCATAAAATTGGTGGATTACAGTTTTTTACCACTGAATGTGCTCAAATTTGAAAACAGTGTAACGCTATAAAATAATTTACGAGAAATTCGCTCATCCGGTCATGCTGTAGGACATGATTTATTTTTAGTGATTGCCTCGACGATCTGAGGCAAATTCCTACTTTACGTTGTGGGCAGATTCATGGTGATTTTGTCCGTGTGGATCTGGGAGCGGGAACATATCCGTTCCGATCCCTCTGCGGATCCCCATACCGTTACTCACGGAACTGCTGATCACGGAACTGCTGATGGCTATTGGATAGCTGGAGGTTTGGTGTGTTGACTGCAATCTGTTTTGGAACCCTGCGAAGTGCACTATTATTTCCTTTGTCAAAGCGGAACAGCGTTTGGAATACCAGTAGGTACACTCTAGCTCCGTTCTCAGCGTGCGTTCTGCCAGTTCGGAACGGTTCTGGGCAAGCGCAGTCGAGTTTTGTCATTCGCAGTGCCAGAACGTCCAGTTCCGGAATGCCGAGTTCGGCGTTCGCAGTGTTTTTCGAACCCAGTTCTGAACGGTTCTAACTGCCCCCGATTTTTGTCAGAACTGGAACCTAAGGACGTAGTTAACGCATGCTTATTTCACAATTTTTCGGAGCTCGTGGAGTAAACAATACGCTCTCTTCGGCTTTGGATGCCGGGTGTTCCATGTAATTTTCCCTGTGAAATTTCGCATTGTTCTGTTGTTCACTGTTCTTCATTGGAATTTCTTCATCGAAATGTCAACTAGTACCTCTTCAAGTTAGGAAAGCTGTAGTTTCGATGATGGTGGTGAAGTTTCAGGTTTGTAGACATTGAAGTTGTAGTTGGATCTCGCCTACATCCACGAAACTTGAATTTTTTCGACGAAATCGTACCAAGGTTCGACGACGATAACTTTGTTACTTACAACAACACAGGTTATTCCACTTCCAAGTTCTGAAATCGTTCGCAGTGCAGAACGCGGTTCCGCAAGATCCGGAACGCCCCGAGATTTTCTGTCCCAGTTCTAATGAGTTCGAGAACTGTCAGAACGCGCACTGAGAATGAAGCTTCTATGTGATCAGCCTATTACCTGGGTGAGAGAAATCATGGATTTGGGTGCCCTGCTGGATGAGCGGCTTTCGTTTACTAAACACAATCAGGCTCTGGCCGCAAAAACGATGAGAGTTCTGGGTTTCTTCAGAAGGAACACCAGGGAGTTCGCAAAATCTTAATGGCATCACCATATTATATAAATCCCTGGTTCTTCCAGTATTGGAATATGCCTCTGCTGTATGGTCTCCAAATTATGCCCTCCATAAATACCTGCTAGAGAGGATCTAGCATGTTTCTCTGCTACATTGCATCCAAGCAGGGTATTCATTCGAGCGATGTGGACTACATTAGCTTAATGAGCTCATGCCACCTGCTTCCATTAGAACGTAGAAGGAATCAAGCCGACCTCTGTATGATCTAAAAACTTCTGAATGATATGCTTGACTGCCCAGCTCTGTTGTGTGAGGTCCGGCTTCGTGTCTCCTGTTCTGGAAATACTAAACCTTTGTGTAATAATTGGCAGAGTTTGAATCTTCTGAATCGAAAGATAACTACCGCAGGTCGCTATGATGCTTAATTACAAAGCTAGGATGGAACACAAAAAATGTTGAAAAAAAGTGTAAACTTTATCAAAATCTGGGATATTTAACGTTCGCACATGCGCAAAGGCTACTTGCATATATAAACTTGCATACGCAATGTTTATGGGGTATCTTCTTTGCTTTGACCCTCACTACCTTTTTGAGTTTCATTAAAATCTGAGAGATTTGAGTTCGAACATTGTGAGACAGCACATCTACCTTTCACTCATCGTTGGGTTGAACGTTGTTCTCGAGCTGCTACTATTGGGGATAAAACCTCAACCGTTTGATTGGGGCTGTCACACCTCTCCTCTGCTTATTTAATGCTCGGATTTCGGATCTGGATGGCCAGCCCCCGGTACCCTTAATCCACAGTGTAAGATTTCCTAAATAACTTCAGCACTAAATCTACATTATACATTAACACGGATTCCCATAACTAGAATGAATTTTATTTTACGTTTCTATGGTAACATAGCTACAATATAAAACTGTTAGAGTAACAACTGGAGTGAAATCCTACACTTCTCCCCCCTCAGGGTTCATTGAAATGTCCAAAGGGTCCCTTGCTTGGATGTCGTCCACAGCACCTTCTCTTGCTCGTAGCTGATCAGCATGCTTACGTTTGATCTCTCCTCCCATCAAAATTCGATACGAATGTTCGCCAGTACCCTCCTTCACTACTCCAGGTTTCCATCCTTTTCCCCGTTCAGTCTTAACCCATACTTCTTGGTTTGGTCGGAATTGCCTTAGCTTTGCTCGTTGGTCATGGTATTCCTGTTGTCTCCAGATTCGATTTTCTACCTGTTCCCTCAGATCTGGCCGCAGCCTATCAAGAGCTGTAGGCAAACGTCTTCCCAGGAGCAGGGAGGCTGGAGCACATCCCGTTGTCTTTTGTGACGCGTTGCGGTAGGCCAGCAGTTCTTGTTGGAGCGCTAAATCAGTGGGGAGTCCTTCTTGTTTACAGGGGTTATAACGGGGCTTGAACGTTCTAATCAGTCTTTCTACCGAGCCATTGCTTGGTTGGTAGGGAGCTCCTGTTACGTGACGTATGTTGTTATTCTTGCAACATTCTTGAATTATAGCCTTCACTTCTTCAGGAACATCTCGCGCATCTTTCATCATGTCCTCTTCTGGTTGTTTCTCCATCACCGCTCGTACCTTCACTTCTTTTGGTAAGCTCAACCCAAAAGCTACACACCATGGTAACCCAAATAATGGAGTATCGTCTTCTTCTAAAACTATGACAGGTAACTCTTTGATATTTCTTCCTAGCCTCACAGATATCTTGTTTCCCTACAACATTGAGCTTATGGTTACCGTAACCTGTTATGACAGCAGATGAAGCCTGGAGTACCTGAGTGGGTAACTTAATCTGTTCCCAAAGACTTCTAGTGATAGTACTCACACGAGCACCGGAGTCAAACTCCATCGACAGCTGATCCCATTCAGAAACACGTCAATAGTCGCTCTTGGCACTTTCGATTTCACTGCCCTCACCTCCAGGCCACCAATGTCTTCTTCTTCTGACGTATCAGATCGTTCTGCATCCAGTCCCACTTCTCTCACCTGTTTATCACGACGCCCGTATTTTTTATTTTGACACTATTGCAAAATGTCCTGTTCTATTGCATCTGTGGCATACAGCTCTGTTAGCCGGACATCCTTGTTCTCCATGCGTTCTCCAATAACCACATCCAGGACAATATTTCCATGGATAAGTTTTATTTGTCACCCTACGAAGGGATACAGTCTCCTTGGCAACCTCCCCACGCGCTCTTTCCATGGACAACGCCAGCTCTAATAACGTTTCAGCTCTCACCAACCTCGCTTGTTTTCCACTGACTTCCTCCCCATCCAGCCACCGTTGGCGCACTTCAATTTCAAATTCAGGGAACTTTATGCCTACTGCGAATCGGTCTCGGAGGCGCTCATCGAGATTCTCCCCATATTTGCAGTATCGGGCCAGAGCCTTAAGCCTATTATAAAAAAGTATGAAAGACTCACCCTCTTTCCGTGTTGCCCTTTCAAACTCAAACCTGGATGCGAAGATTGTCGTCATAGGTTTAAACAGCTTCTGAGCTGCCTTCTTGACGTCCTCATAAGTTAGTTCTTCCCAAGGGGTTGGGTACATCTGGTCCGTCAGTGCCTTCAGATGTTCCGTCCCTATGCTGGACAGGAGAAGATCCCGTCGTGCGGCTTGGTATTTGACCGAATTCCCCCCGAGGCCCTTCACTCTACATGTGAGCTCAAAATGTCCAAGATAATCGTCCCATAGCATTTCGGCACTGTACTCTTTGAACGAAAACTTAGCCATTCTGCTCTCCAAAACTTCTACCGTCGCTCCATCAACCTCCTGAAACTCCTGCTGCTTCCTCATCCTCATTTTCCTCTGTCGCCAATGTAAGATTTCCTAAATAACTTCAGCACTAAATCTACATTATACATGAACACGGATTCCCATAACTAGAATGAATTTTATTTTACGTTTCTATGGTAACATAGCTACAATATAAAACTGTTAGAGTAACAACTGGAGTGAAATCCTACACACAGCATGGTAGCAGAGCGTGGTTAGGATTGCGCAATGGTAATAGTAATCCCATCCAATATTTTTTCCCCAAATAGTGCCCGAAGATTTCAGAAGGAATCCTAATTATCCCTTTTCAAATAAACACTTACATTGGTCGTTTAAGGCTTTTTAATTCACAATTGTTTCCCCTTTTCAATCATTAATTCTCCTTTCTTACTGTGTGACAGAGTTCCCGTCAGAATCCCAGAGAAAGCGCTGCTGTCGCTCCGTTGTTTCCCAACGGACGTCACGCGCCTGTCCTCGTGTTCTTGAAAGGCTGCGTTTGGCGTTGTATGGGTGATCCAAGAACTGGAAAACCAATCTACTCCGAACATAGCACATTAATACTATTAGTAGGAGTGGGTATCTCCCTCACGGGATACTTTCACTCTCTCCTACCTCTTTCTCGAGGATTTAGCGCCCCATTGCACCTCTGGGGGGCGACCTAAATCCTTGATATGGTAGCCAGAGCGTTACCTAATGAGTTGACCATTGTCACTACTGATAGTTCCTAAATTATACAATTACTTCACCAGTTACAAGGTTTAGCAAACACAGACGAAACCAAATGCCCAGAATTATCTAAAACGATTTTGGAAGATCCTCCCTAATTCTTTTTCGTTTTTTCTACCACCATAAACTTGTCACAATCCTAGGTAGAGTCCAGAAGCAATACTTAATCATCAAAATATTAACCTTTACCTAGGTGAACGTCACTGCCGGGGTTCGCATATATTTATACAGACCAACCTTAGATCACCTCCCTCCTGGGCTCCACAGATATACAGTTTGCTTTTCGTTTTGTTATGACGTCACTCCATTCATTTTTCCTCCCTTCATTCATGACTTTTTGGACTCAGAGCGGTAGTTGGAAGACTTTGGACTGTGTTTACATTGAACATCCGACATTACTGGGCGTGAGGACGGAGGGTTTACCATTCTCCTCCCAGAAGTTCCAGTACCACTTGCCCTTTCGTATGAGTTTGTCTTGTATTATTCCATCCGGAAAAACGATTGAATATAGAAAAATACTGGATATATTTACGTTATTGAATACTATATGATGTAACAAACTTTATCTCAAAATTTGGTGAATTTTGAACCTGCAATGCTTCTTAGAAGACAGGCGGAACGGAAGAGTGCAAAAACGCAAAATAAGTCAGGACAGGAGAGCTGTCTAGGTCCAAGCGGGCCCTTTAAATCCAGGACTGATGAGCTGCGAGGGCATTTAAAAATCAGGCACAAAAAGGTTAAAATATCGTCAAAATTAACTTAAAAAATGATTACTTCAGAAATAGAACGAAACGTAGTGTTGAAACACCTACGCTGGGAACAATAAAGAGAGACCCACCGCTTTGCGGATCGAAGTCCTGTTATTTGAGAAGAGACCAACAATGGGTACCGCCTTCCGCACTACCTCCGTCTAGGCAAAAGAGAGGAAGTTTATTATATTTTTCAAGGTGGGGGTGGAGGAAAACCTCCTATCTGTTTTCTCGCGTTACGTCCGACTGAGCGAAAAGGGTTGAAATCGAAAATGACGTTTAACGTTTGCTAAATTTATCAATTCAATTCAATTTTATTGTATAACCGGTAGGTATTACAAGGAGTTCCTTAAATGCATATTAAAAATAGCACATGATATCTTGCCATCATTTCTGTCTCTACAAACAATGTCAGACTTTTACGTATGATGTATCAAATAATTACTTATATAGGTCTACATAATTGACGTATAATAAATGAGCATTGAATAGTTAACATAGATCACAATCAATAATGCTTATAATCCACTGCCTAATTTCAGTAATAATTCCGAGCCATTGCCAAAATTTCCAAAGCGGTGTTGATGTTCGTTTTATCTCTTGTAGATTTTCATTTTCTTCTTGACCTGTTTTCTAGAAATGTTGGGAGGGGATGGAGGAGGAGAATTCAGATTAATCTCCACTTCTGAACCAGTAGATGAAGAATCTTCCAATTTAATTCGTCCATAGTGAATGATGAGTTTTTTCCATCAACCAGTAGGTAGTTCATCCCCAATCAAGACGGCATGCTTCCCGTCTTTTCTTGCTTGAAACAACTTGGGCTAGAGATGCTTCCTAAATTCCCGTGTTCGTCTGCGTAGAACTCGGATGTATTAACAAGTTGAGTGCCATGTATATCTGTGAGATACACAGTCCCAG
Source organism: Adelphocoris suturalis (assembly GCA_030762985.1). Lineage (NCBI taxonomy): Eukaryota > Metazoa > Arthropoda > Insecta > Hemiptera > Miridae > Adelphocoris > Adelphocoris suturalis. The sequence goes on from CM061043.1 coordinate 9,265,110, forward strand.
CGTGCCAGGTGTATCTGGGTGATACACTATCCTGGTTCGCTTCAAAAGCTCGTGTATCTTCCAGATTCACACTTAAGGCGTTTCTTTCTTCTTCTTTGACCTTGAGAAACCCTTTAGAAAGGTGGAACAGTGTTGGCCACAACAAATTGGCCGAGACACATTCGGTACAAACGGAAGAAGAATAAGTTTTTGTCAGATGTCACTTTTATCATTTCAGCTTTCTAGCATTTTCCTACTAGTTTTCGTTAGCAACGCAATAGTGTTTTTTGTTTACTCACGTATTCAGGCGTGGGGAAAATCTTCAAGAAGTTCGAATAGGGATGTATCAGAGTGGTACTCAATTTTCTGTTCCACCACTTGAAGTCCCAATTCCCTGCTCACAGGCCATGTGTATCACACGTATACACGCGGTTTTTCCAATGAAAATAGGTGTAATACCACTAAAATAACTCTTTTATGGAAAACACCAGTGGGGGAAAATGATTTTGATGGAAAATAATTTTTATGGAAAATACCAGTGGGGAAAATCGTCAAGAAGTTCGAATAGGGGTGTATCAGAGTGATACACAATTTTCTGTTCCACCACTTGAAGTCCCAAGTGGTCACTCACAGGCCACGTGTATCGCGTGTATACACGCGGGTTTTTCAATGAAAATAGGGGAAATACCACTAAATAACTCTTTTACCATCAAAAGCAAGGTCTTCTGAAACGAAAAAAATAAAAAAAGCACGCTTGGCATCTGAGGACATTTTTTTTAGTTGAGAGCAGACAGCTGTGGCACTCAACTTATTAAACTGGGATCCCTTGAACTTTTAAATGTTCTGGCTTACTTTAGATTTAGAGAAATCATTAGCGAAATGAATGTGAACTGGTCTACTTCTAGAAGGTTGGAGGTGCCTAAACGTCTTACACATATAACTTCATAATCATCAAGAACGCAATTTAATTCCGTTCTAAAAATTTCATAATTTTCCTCTTGAGAATATACGTTTTCTTTCCCTTCTAGAACGTTATGAAGAATTAGATTGTTTCTGTTGTCCGCGTGCCGGTTCTGTTTCGTATTATTTTTTCAGATAATGCTAGATTTTCTTCTATACTGTTGATTCTCTTATTAATTTTTTGTATGAGCAAGATAGTTTCTTGGCTGTCAGCAATTTCTTGCGGCAGAGCTTGCACCTGTGAATTCAAAACATTTATATGTTCCTTCAAAATGCAGTCGCAGTTTTGAAGTTTGGTGTGATTACGTCAAGGCATTGAATTACCACCTGATTTATCTCGGAGGTCGACGTTCTCGTAGTTGCAATTATTTAACGCGACACCGGTCGGCTCTTCGAGTGCTGCTGACTAAGGAATACGGTATTCGGTCGAGTGGATAATCCTTTCCCTTCGGTAAACAACAAATCACCGACCAAACTCGCAAAAATAACCTTTTTCCATAAATCTACCCGTTAAAAATGTATGAAAATTGCTATTGCTGAGAGTTAATCAAAGAGCAACCACAAAAAACAAAAACTGCAACGAAATTCACAGTACAAACCTGCTAAATCAATAGGTACGTAATACGGAGCTCGCAAAAAACACGTGCAAAAAACAAATTTATCGAATCGTTTATTGCTGGAAGAGTAGGTGCACACTTCTAGAAACATCCTAAAAATTGAAAAGAGTGAAAGTCTTGTTAATATCATTTAAGCACGTTTGAACTTGATTTTTGATGTTGATGCCACAATGTTTTCAGTTTTAGAGGTAAAAGGTTGAACTTGACAAAGTCTGGGTTGAAGTAGATAGCGGAATTATTTATACTAAATTGTAGATTTCGGACTTATATCTACATCCTTATAAGGTCGTCAGTTCTTCAGGGGTCGATTCTAGAGCTCATTTCTCATCAAAAGTTCCTCCTAAAATTTTTAAGATTTTTTTCGTGTTTTCGACCTTTTGTAACGAAAACGCACATAACTCTCTTAATTTGCTGTGTAAATTCAAATTTGAGGATTCAGTTGAAAAGAGCATTAAATTTCCCATCGGACTCAAGAGGCCTGAGCTTTCTTAAGAATTAAAGTTTGGGACATGAACAAGTCATCTGAAAAGTCAATTTTACCTAATTTGGGAAATCTTGAGTCTTTCCAATTGGGAATTGAACTATGGGAACCAATATTTTTTCAAGACACAAGAACGGTAAAAACTGCGCCAAAATATGCCCATTCCTTATGGACCTCAGAGTCCAGCATCGGCCCTCTCAGTGGGTTGACTTTTTTCCCTGTTGTTGTACCTGAGAGCCGCTAAGCTCTACTACGAGCTATGATATCTAATTTGTGATATATTTGTGTGCAATCTAGTCATAGTTTTTATTTCACTTTGGCGATTATATATAGTACTAGCCGCTCCGGCTCGCTCCGCTCGCCTCCACGTCCAGCCGGGGGGCAAGCACCCCGGACCCCCCATTAAATTGCTCGCTTCGCTCGCAAAGTGTGGTATGTAGGGAATGTTGCTCGCTTCGCTCGCAAAGTGTGGCTGTATACATGGAATGTATTACAATTGAAACATGTAGGGGATGTTGCTCGCTTCGCTCGCAAGCGGTAGATCTCTAAGGGTAGGTTTAACTTCTGTGGGGGATGCTGCTCGCTTCGCTCGCTTGAGGAAGTTAGGTAGGCAGTAGCCCACCCAACTTGGCAGACGTTAATTAAAATAAAAATTAAAAATTTTGTCTAAAAAATAAAAAAAAATTAGGGGTGGACTACCCCTAATATTTAGGGGGATGAAAAATAGATGTTGGCCGATTCTCATAGATACCGGATAAGCACAAAAAATTTCATCAAAATCGGTCAAGCCGTTTCGGAGGAGTATGGCAACGAAAACTGTGACACGAGAATTTTATATATTAGATAACATATATTTAGTTATTAGCCTTTTCTCGATCTAGTCTTAGTTTGTTTGTTTTTTTTTTTTTTTTTTCGCTCTAGGGGCTAAACAGTTGTCAATGTACCACTTATTTTGTCCTCCTCCGATTTGCCAGTAGAGTCCTTGTTGGCACTCCGTTTGGTAGTGGAGGGTAGCATGGCCCCCCTTAGAATCGTGCCACTTGCACAGTCCCTTTGGACACCTTGTTCAATGCCGCTTGACCCTTACGGTTGAGGTGGGGCTTAAACCACTAAATTATGATAAAAACTGCGCCAATATCTCGCGTTGTTGTTGAGCAGTTTGGAGTTTTAACACGTCAGTCTAACACTCAAAGCCTCGAAAAAGACACTTTTCGCCCGTTTTTGGCCCACAGCATCTATGCTAGTAAAGCGACCGGGATGGTTAACCGTTAGGACCAACTAGACCCCAAATGGAGTCTATGTGCAAAAGAACGGAAGTTAGTGAAAAACGTTGTCTACCTACTTCATTGGTTGTACCTCTTGCCCCTTTCCTTTCTCTTGACCAATGGGATTCAATCTCCCTTCACCTGTTACTATACAAGCTGTGTCCTTTCTAATGTATCTTCAGTTATTGTTTGTTACTGATGATGGCCTAACCGTCGAAATCGATTTAACAGTGTAACCCTTTATTTTTCGTGGAAATAGACAACGTTTTTCACTAACTTCCGTTTTTAAATGGGTTTCCAACTTCGTCGCGGGTGATTTAGTTCGTATTTGCGAAAGAACGGGTTTTTTAAGTCAATTCTTAGGCCTTTTATGGCCCGGACGGCGGACGGCGAACAGCGGACGGACATTTCAAATTTGGATTCTACGCACTTTGAAACGTAAAGTGACAAAGTTTGAGGGGGGGTTATGACAATTTGTTGCTAAGATCACATAGGCTTATTATTGGAAATAATAAACCAAAATTGACTACATCTTTGGAAAGGTAGGACTTTGGCGCAGTTACACCGTTCTTGCATCTTGAAAAAATATTGGTTCTCATAGTTCAATTCCCGATTGAAAAAACTAAAGGTTTCCCAAATTAGGTAAAATTGGATTTTCAGATGGCTTTTTCATATCTCAAACCTTAACTCTTAAGAATGCTCAGGCATCTATCCGATAGGAAATTTAATGCTCCTTCTTTCCAACGACATCCTCAGATTTGAAATTACACAGAAAATTGAGGGATTTATAATTGTTTTAGTGACAAAAGGTCAAAAACACGGAAAAAATCTTAAATATTCAATTACTCAATATACGGAAAAATCGTTTAATCAACTAACTTTCGTAGCATGAAGATGAAGAACGTTGTAAAGAATAAAATAAATTGCTTGTATCCAGTGTGAATGACACCTGTTGTCCCCCTTTCCAGTAGGTACCGTCTTACCACCACCTGTTGTTATTACTTCCTAGTGGTGCATTGATTTTATCTCCGTTCACTTCTGGGCCCTTCAATCTTTATGACTTCTTATCACGAACAAGTTAGAGCAAAGAGCTTCAAGCGATCCCCGAAACATGATGTTCCAATAACTCTAAACGTACCTACCTACCCATGAACCATTATAGCTATGGCCCATATTCTCGTGAAGTCACGTTATGACTGCCCTACGTCAATGAATCGCTACTCAACCAACCTATTTCTCACAAGAAGTTTGCCGTCTCACGTCAACATAATTCGTGGTTATAAGGCCATTTTTCGACAGTTTTGTTTTGAAAAAGTATAATATTGTAGCAATACAAAGTTTCAATTTGACTAAATGTTATAATAATCGTGCCTGCCAGCGCAATAATTGATTGTAGATTTCTGTCAACGATACCAATCTAGCGTGAACGAGTTTTTATTTGGACTAGGAGCCTGCTAACTACTGTAGTTAATCAATATCAGAAAACCAAAGAACTTCATTCGTTTAGGCTTTGACAATAACTATTAACCTGAAAATTAGTAAAGAAAAGATGATTGAAAATTCCTCAGGTGTCTGTACTGCTGTGTAGGTACCTAGCCATTGCTCAGGTAGCTTCATCAGCATTTTATAGTAAGTTCGTAGTACTATGCTTAACTGAGGAAGCTTTACTTGTTATATTGAATGAATAAAAGGAGAGATTTGATAGTTTGTTAAAGTAAACAAGGCAGGTTGTTGCTACACCAAGAAACGAAACTACTTAGACCTGGTAGTTAGGACCTACCAGACTTAGGTGCTACCAGATTTGCTGTATGTTTAAAGTGCCTAAACAAAGTAGGTGGGTCGTTGCTTTGCCGACGAATACAATCGCTGAAGTTTGTCAAATATCTAATCAGGGAATATGCAACATGAATTAGAAACCAGCTGCAAGGAAAAAACCTTGAAATGCATTCGTCCGAAGGTAAGATTTCATAAAGATGGCATTGGCAGTGCAGTTATTGCGCGAGTTTTGCACTGACGCAAATTTTAGGGACAAAAAAGGTAATTAGGTACCTACTTTCGTTTTTATCAATGAAGAACATGAACAAGTAATAATATACGGAAAGTATGTAGGTATACCTTCGGCAAGTCTCGAGAATATCACCCATAACGAGATAAAAGCTCCAGTCATGCAGCATGATCGTATGAGCGAATTTTCGTAAATGATGGTGCTATGTTATGTTATATTGTTTCGAAAATTGAACACTTTGAGTGAAAAGAAATTGTTAATTACCAATTCTATGGCATAAAACTCTTACCATATAATGATCTGCTATTCAAAAAAGGGTTTTAAAGTTTTAACTTTTTTGCAATTTTTACCGGTTTTGAAGCACATTTTATTGAAATTTAAGTACATTTTTAGCATAATTTTGTACATCAATTTTCGAATGTTCTATTTTATAGTTAATAAACTTAATTTGAGCAATATTCTGCGAAAAAAAATATAATTTTAACAATTTTTAGTTGTTTTTATCCATTTTTAGTGATTTTTTAAGCACATTTTTTGAAATGTGACCAATTTAATGTGCTCAAAAAACGCTGGCCAACGCGCTCGTCCTTTTGTTTGGGTAGCTTGATTTTTTTGGCGCAAGAATCGAATTTTAATCTCAATCCTAAGATCTTTCTTTCCTCTCAGACCGCTCTTACACTGTTAGCTGTGGCGAAGCTATGTCTGAAACGTGACATAAACGCAGGTGTCCCACAGGGCAGAGTATTAGAACTTTTCCTGTACGTTGTTCATGCTGGTGACTTTCCCCGTTCATCCGTCCTCACAGTCTCCCAGTATGCTGATGACGTAGCCGTTCTTAGATCAGCAAACAACTGCAATGATGCAGGGAGCATACTCCAGGAGTACTTTGGTGTGGCTCTCTATGGTGTCGCAGATGGAGAGTGAGCAAGAAACCTCAGAAGTCTGTATTGGTAGCCTTCACTAACCAAACTCGACGCAATCAGCCTTCAATTTGCTTTTTCGGTCAGCGGGTACCACAGAAGGACTGCCGTGCTCCTTGCTGATCATTCAGTCGTCACTCGTCTCATAATCCAAACTCATGAAGATCACTGTCATGTAGGTGTTCAAGGTCTCATGTGTATATTGCGTGAAAGGTTTTGGATTTTGCAGGTAAGACGGGCAATCAGAGGTGTGGTGAACAAACGTGTTACTTGCAGGAGATATAATTCAAAGAAGATGGAGACTATAGTCCCCAGCTTACCCGTTGATTGGGTCCGATATATCAAGATTGAAGTTAAATCAACTTTCATTGATTCAGGTGGGAGAATGTTCGGAAGAAAGCAAAAAATATACAAAATTATAACAACTTTAAGTGTCGTGTTTAGTGAAGGGATTTTAACATCTTGTTACCAAGAGCAATAGACTCATGTGATGTAAATACAATATTGATGAAAAAGTTAGAAGAAAAAGAAGAATATAGTTTGGTCGTTGTGACCATCATCATCAGTGTTTAGAATTGTAAACTCATATCTGGATTTTTGTAAATTGATCAGGGCACAATAAATCAACAAAGAGTAGAGTCGTGTTCTCATTTAAAATCAGATCTATTGACAGTAGTTAGACATCAACCGTTCGGAACAACGTAGGATACCTTGCATTGGAGCTTGACAAGAAGCTGACTTGGAAATGTCATATTAAACACCTGGTCACGTAGATGTGTCAACGGATAAAGCAGCTGCATTTCCTCCTGGACCAGAAACGTTCACCATTGGCCTTGACCACCAAACGTATGCTGTACTTGACATTAATTAGACCGATTTGGTATTATTCGTCTGGATTATGGGGATCGGCAGCAGACAATCACATTAAGAGGGTGCAAACCATACAGAATCGTGTTCTCCGCCTCATTACAGGCTCTCCATGGTATGTGAGAAACACAACTCTACATAATGATCTCGAAATTCCGTTTGTAAAAGAGGTTCTATGTTTGAACTCTGTCTGTCTCGACCTGTCGATGGAAAATTATCCCAATAGAGTCAAGGCGATGATAGACCATTTGCACCCTCCACGTAATGAGCGTCGACTAAACGGAAACGTCCGCATGATCTCCTAGACGATTAAGTCCTAGGTCTATTTATTTATATACTTATCGCCTACAGTCCTTACAATTACGTTATGTTGACTATATATATATATATATATATATATATATATATATATAGCTATGGTATGAAGGGATTGAAGAAAATGGGACCCACAGAAAATAAATTAATGCTGCTTCATTCAGAGAGAGCTCACTCGAATGTTTTGGGCGCGAATGATCCTCCAGGGTTGAACATCAGACGTTAACTGGGCAACCACGCTTAATCAAAATTTATTTTCTCGTAGTCCGAAAAAGACATAAGCTGAAATATAAAAATTAGTTTCGTGTTGTCAATTGTTTTTTTTTCCTTAAAAATTGTTTGAATCTGTATATGCTCTTGTAGAGCCATTTCATTAGGTTATATTATATATATATATATATATATATATATATATATATATATATATATATATATATATATATTTTTTTTTTTTTTTTTTTTTTTTTCTTAAGCAACTTGTACATATCACATGTGTAATTGTATGTTTAATTGTTATAAACAATAAAATTTGAAGAAAAAAAAAAGGGGGGGGGGGGGAGTTATCGTCTGGAATGGCAAACACACACACATATATATACATACCTATGAAAAAATGCAAACTTCAGGAATAGTTTCAGAATGCCTCAAAACGTATTTCAATGAAGAAATTTCTCAAAAATTTCTATTTTAAAAGTTTTTGAGCGATTGCAATAGCTTCATTTTCTACGGAAATTTTTCTAAATGGTATTATTATTATTATTATAATTTAGTGTGAGAGCCAGGTAGATGTCCGCCCTCTTATCCGATCCTCTTAGGATGTAGAAGTAATCTTATTCGAGTTTTCCATTTTTCTTTTAAGCAACACCCATTGCCAGTGACATTTTTGTTTCGGGTGTTTGTGAAAGCTGAGAAATGGGTTAGAGGATGGTTGATGAAGTTAGCAGAGAGTGGACTCCTTTCGCAAGGTGGGAGAAAAGACAAGAGCTATTCCTTCCCGAGGGCTTTAACGTTTACAGAACAACCATAAATCTTCTGTGTGGCGACCCCGTGGGTTAACCCTAAGGATGGAACATCGAAGGCTTACAATCGATGTTGACCTCAATTTCATTAGGTATCGGAAGGTCAGAATCGTTTTTTTCAATTAATCGGTAGTAAAAAATCGGTTTTTCCTAAAAATCGATTTTTATTTAAAAGTTTTAAAAAACTTGCATACGATTCTGCAACACATTGGGACATTTTATGTCTTTAGTAGAAGACAAGTATGTGTTGCAGACTCGTATGCAAGCTCTAAGAGCCACTCAGCTGATCCGAACCCTGGGCATCGTCACGTAAATGTGCTAAAGAGACTACATACGAAATTACAGCTTCCTAGAGTGTAAAACATAGAAATTAGCTTTAAGAGCCACTCATCTGATCCGGACCCTGGGCATCGTCGAGCAAATGTCCTAAAGAGGCTACATACGAAATTACAGCTTCCTAGAGTGTAAAGCATAGAAATTACCTATTAAAATGATTTAACCACCGCTTCACAAATCAAACCGTTCTGGCAATATTTGGATCACCTGCTATGAATCAAATCATCGAAACCCCAGCTCAATGAAATCATCAGAAATTAACAAGCGGTGGCAATCATGTTCACAATATCAATTATTGAGAATGATCACCTGAGTGTACACAATTATTCAAATAACCTTGCTCATAACTCTGCTTGTTGACCACGCATTTCGCAGTAGTTAACATAATATGGTTGGATAAATCGAGAGCTTTTGAGCGAATGGTCAACGAATTTTGTGGGATGAAAAACGACGAAGTACCATTTCCCTAGCAACGACTCGGTTGTAACTGGAAATCATCAAAATATTTTCGTGAGCAATTTTCCGTGACGTTTTTTTTTTGTTTATGTGCCATAGCAAAGACATAAAATGTCAATTACTAAATTGTAAAATATACCTTCCTATGTTCAGTAATATGTGATTATATGCGTATAAAATGGTTGAATCATGGGATCATTGAATTCATCAATCAATAGCAATTCATGCAATAGCACACATATTTCATTATCAATGATTAATAAGTAGTATTATAAAGTTTTAAAAAAGAAATTATGTTCTTGGACACCCTGCAGGAAAAGAAAGTTCGACAAAATTTTGCCCTTATGCCTTTTTCTCTCCTGAGTGAGAATGGTGGACGTTGGATGAGACTACTCCCGTTAGTTGCGCCATTTTCCCATGAGTTTGGGACACTACAAGTAGCCACGTCTCTTTTTTAGCAATTTTGCTCGTCATATTCTTAGCAATTTTACTCACAATGTAAAATATACCTACGAAAAACCATATGCTGTGACATGTTTAAGTCAATTCAATAAGTGCTACTCAGGAGCCCATTGGAAAGCAGCGAAAAGAATCCTTCGGTGTTTGAAGGGGACAATGGAAAAACGCTGACCTCAGACAGCAGACTGAAATTGATCACGAGTTGAGTGGTTCTTCCCCCTGAGGGTACCCTCACATCATGAGGCTACATTCCAAGTTTTGTAGAAATGAACCCTCATGCGCCCAGGTTATCTTGTCTCCCTAAAATTCATAAGGAAGGAGCGCCGATGTGACGGGTGGTGTCTTATTTTGGTGCTCCTGCTTACAAATTGGCTAAAAAACTCAATATTTTATTTAGAAACAAAATCAACTTTCGGCCTCAACATAATGTACTAAATTCTTATGATTTGGTCTCCAAACTTAAGGACATTCAAATACCTCCAAATGCTAAACTCGCATCTTTTGATGTGGTTAGTCTGTTCACCAATATCGATGTAGCTAGCTGCAAAGATGTGGTATGCAGGCTGATTCACGGCTCTAAACTTAATATTTTTGAAAAATATGAATTGTTTAATTTGATGTCTGTCTGTATGGATCAGAATTACTTTTTATTCGAGGGACAATGTTATACACAGGGGGGGTTGCTATGGGTTCTCCGTTATCTCCTCTGCTTGCAGATATTTACATGGATTATCTTGAGCAACAAATATTTACAACTTGTAACACAAATAATCTTCTCTATTGGTATAGATATGTCGATGACATTGTCATCCTATGGAAGGGCACAGAAAGACAACTAAATGCTTTTCACGAAAAAAATCAATAAATTAGATCCCTTTATCAAATTTACCCTCGAATTCGGCGGAAATAAACTCAATTTTTTAGATCTTCCCATCTCTTTGGTAAACGAAAAGCATGATTTTTCAATTTATAGAAAAGATATATATAGCGATATAACTATCCATAGTACTTCAAATCACCCTTTAGTCCATAAGCATAGAAGAAGAGGTTTCACATAGGCGCATGCGCAGAAGCTATTAATGATACAACCATGTTGAAATTGATGTGGGATGATCAAATCGACGTCCCCCAACTATCATCCAAATTTGAGCGATATTAAACGACTAGGCCCTGAAAAACTGGAGCGTAATGGAATTTACGTTTGCGCATGCGCAGAGTGAAGAATCATTTGGCAATAATAAAACTGAAAGGGGACCGTCTACTCCCTAGCTCGCACATTCCCTGAAAATTTCATCCAGATCTGATGAAAACTGTGGAAAATAATTTTGTCACAAGGATTTCACATTGGCGCAAGCGCAGTAGCTAATAAAAATACAATCATGTTGAAATTTATATAAGATGATCAAATTGTCATCCCACAACGAATTTGAGCGAGATCGGACGACTAGGGCGTGAGAAAATGACGCTTGGGAGAATTTACGTTTGCGCATGCGCAGAGTGAGGTATTAAGTCAAGAACGGTGAAACTAATAAGGGACCGTCCCTAGCCCACATATCTCCTGAAAATGTCATCCAAATCGGATGAAAACTGTCGACAAAATCAATTTCAGAAGACAACAAACTATTTAAAACTCGTAAACGAGTTCCACTATCTGCTTTACAAGCAGATACCATGTTACATGGATATGTCTTCGATTGGGGACTTCATAACGGTCGTCCTCGAAAGTTGGTTAGTATTACACAAAATGCAATTTTCGGTTTGATCAATTTGCAAATAGTTTGTTATTCTTGTTGGTGCACAGAAGGGTACTATGGTTTGACAGTCTTAACTGTACGATCAATCGCTTAAAAATCATTGTTGCATCAGTCATTAGATAGGTACCTAACTTTGTGTGCCCATGGTGATGTGGGTTTTCTCATACATGATATATTACTGTTGTATGACCTCGCGATGCGCTCACGATCTTCAAATAGTTTCTCCAACTCGCCAAGTGGTGCAATTTTTACAAAAACTATCAAAAAACTAGGAAAATCGGCGAAAAACCACGTTTGTTTGGTAGTTTTTAAGCAAAATGCACATTAAGGAGACATTTCTGACCCATCATATGTGGTATAGGCGTGTTCAGCGTTAAATTTCCTATAAGAATATCACCTTTTTAATTGGAAATAAATTATCCATCAAAAATAATTATTACCCTTCTGTGCCCAAGGTGATGAGGGTTTTCTCATACATATTACTGTTGAATGACCTCACGATGCGCTCACGATCTTCAAATAGTTTCTCCAACTCGCCAAGAGGTGCAATTTGTACAAAAACTAAAAAACTAGGAAAATCGACGAAAAACCACGTTTTTTGGCAGTTTTTGGCAAAATACACATTAAGGAGGCATTTCTGACCCATCATGTGTGGTATAGGCGTGTTCAGCGTTAAATTTCCTATAAGAATATCACCTTTTTAATTGAACATAAATTATCTATCTAAAATTATTACCTTTATGTGCCCATGGTGATGATGCGCTCATGATCTTCATACCTACTTTTTTTTTCTAAATCTTATAGCAGTGCACCATCAAATTTCGTTGCTGATTAATTTCTACGGATCCTGTCTCTTCCAAATTTCTTCAAAACCTAAACTCATCAATGTCGTCCTAGGCTGAGCAGCCCAGTTATACTTTTCTACGCTCAACCCCAGTTCAATTGCAGGTTTTGAAGTTTAAAATCTCAGTTTTTTGGGGTTTTTTCGACAATTTTCCCGACTTTTCCAAAACTTTTTTTTCATAAAATGTTTAGCTCTTCCTCCCGAATATAAATCCGCGTTGTCTGCAGGTTTTCCACACCTCTTTCTGGTTGACTGCAGGTTTTGAAGTTTGACTGGCAATTAGGTAGACCCTATTGAATATAGTTTCTTCAACTCGCTAAGTGGTGCAATTTGTACAAAAACTATTTAAAAAACTAAAAATATCGTCAAAAATCGGCGAAAAACCACTTTTTTTTTCTTTTCAGTTTTTAGGAAAAATACACGTTAAGGAGGCATTTCAGACCCATCATATGTGGTATAGGCGTGTTCAGCGTTAAATTTCCAACAAGAATATCACCTTTTTAATTGAACATAAATTATCCATCAAAAATAATTATTACCCTTCTGTGCCCATGGTGATGTGGGTTTTCTCATACATATTACTGTTGGATGACCTCGCGATGCGCTCACGATCTCCTTATAGTTTCTCCAACTCGCCAAGTGGGGCAATTTGTACAAAAACTATCAAAAAACTAGAAAAATCTGCGAAAAACTACGTTTTTTGGCAGTTTTTATGCAAAATACACGTTATACGACCCACTAGGCACTGGCGCTACTGACGGATACTTCAGAAAACAGGTTCTCCATGTTAGTGCGCGGAGTGAAACACAGAATGCGCTGTGATGAGGACACTACATGGGAAGCCGGCTGTTCCCAAGACAAGAGTTAGCTCCTCTCAGTGAGATCTGAATGATTGCCGTTGCATCCTATAATTTCTAAATTTAGTAAATAATCTGCAATTTTTGTAGGCTTCAAGAGTTTTGTTGTCATCTTTAGCCGTCTTGAGGTGAGGATTTCAACTGCTCTTGAGGCACATGATTGTATTACCTTGGTATTTCTCTTGTCAAATTTCTATATGAGTGCGTCCGATCTCCGCATTCTCCGCCCGGAACATATTGCCAGGAGTATATCAGAACATTTGCAAGTTAACATAAATATATTACATTGCGACTTACTGACTGTTAGATGGTTTCATTCATAATTATAATTTATCAATAGACATTTCTCCCCAATATGATTTCCTATTTTCCTCGTTTAACTTTCTTACTAGGAGCTGGAGCTTTTGGTAAGGGAGAGTGATGTTAATGTATACGTATGAGCTGAATTGAAAGTGGGCAAGTTCAGCTTTTAAACGGGCTTATATAAGTTCAGCTTATATTAGAGCGATGAACACACTTCTACCGGGATCTATTGCGAAATTGATCAACTGCCGGGGTGTGCAAGAGTTTGTACAAGGATTTTTTTAAAAAGCGAACTACGTCCCTTCTTAAAAAACGTGCATTGCATTCAATTTACGAATTCCTACGGATTGATTTTATATAATAAGTGTAATAACTAATGTTGACTATTTTGATTTTTATTGAGATCTTCGACTACAATTGAGAGGATTTGTATAAGTATAATCTTCAAACCTTCATTTTTTTGTGAATTTTGTTAATTCATTAAGTAATTATTTCTTTTCGTCCTAGTAATTGTCTACCACTTATATAATTATGTCAAATTGTTAAGCCGTCGATTCTTGCCATTATTATTTACTTTTCCTGCGTTTGTCGTAATTAGCGAATTTTCGTAAAAATTTAAGTTACATCAATGGCTCCAAAAATTTTAAAATAAAAATTTTTGGAAATTTTCTTTATTTAAATCCGTTTTGAGACATTCTGATACGAATCCTAGAGTTTAACGCTTTTTGAATTGTAAACTTCTATAGGCGCACCGCGTCGAAAAATTTAGTGGGGTGTGAATACGATTTTACCGTCACGTTTTTTTTTCCCCCGTCACCCAGTTTTTTGACATTTTCATGTCTTTGCCCTGGCACATTGCACAAAAAAACTGTCACGTAACGTTACGGTTGGTTTTCTGATGATTTCCGCTTACAACCGAGTCGTTGCTAGGGAAATGGTCCTTCGTCGTTTTTCATCCCACAAAATTCGTTGACCATTCGTTCGAAAGCTCTTGATTTATCCAACCATATTATGTTAACTACTGCGAAGTGCTTGGCCAACAAGCTGAGTTATGAGCATGGTTATATGAATAATTGTTTACACACAGGTGATCATTCTCAATAATTGATATTGTGAACATGATTGCAACCGCTTGTTAATTTCTGATGATTTCGTTGAGCTGGTGTTTCGATGATTTGATTCATGGCAGGTGATCCGAATATTGCGAGAACGGTTTGATTTGTGAAGAGGTGGTCAAATCATTTTAATAGGTAATCATTTTAATAGACGAGTCTGTAACACATACGAGTCTGCAACTAAAGACATAAAATGTCCCAATGTGTTGCAGACTCGTATGCAAGCGTTTTTCCTTTCTAAATCATATGAGACCATCGACGATCGTTGCTAGTTAACAAGAGACCAGATAATTTGGATTCATTGTTGTTCTCATCTAGATTTCGTTGAGGAATGAGGAATAATTTGAAACAACACTTTTAAGTTAAAGTTTCTTAGTTTATGAAATCCTACAGTGAGGTAAAAAGCAATAGGTAAACACATGAAAATGTCCCAATGCGTTGCAGACTCGTATGCAAGCGTTTTGTTTTCTTTGCGTAACAATATTTCCGGTTGACCCGTCGATTTTCAATGTCAAAAGAAGGCCATTTATATCCATCTAACAAACAACAGATGGGGAACTATAATTTATCAAGATTTCTATTGATTTTCACGTACAACCAATGCGTTACTAGGGAAGTGTAACTCCCTTAGTTTTCATAGCAGGAAAATCGTTAGCCACTTTTTTCTTTTGATTTTCACGTACAACGAAGCCGTTGCTGTGGAAATGAAACTTCTTTATTTTTCACCAGACAAAAATCGTTCTCCACTCGTTGGAAACCTCTCGATTTATCACGCATTTCTTTCGTACTCGTTCTTCTATTCATGTCGTAGTTTTATATTTATTTATGTTATAAATGGATATAGTAAACAATGACGCTTGTTTTGTTGTCACTTGGTTGAGAAGTTAATCTTGCTTATAGTAATTGTAGACGCGCACCATAACAGAAAATTACCTACTTAGGTACCAACTCTGTTCTAATTTCGATTTTTAAAACATTTATGTCGTAGTTTTAAATTTATTTACATTTACGAATTAGCGGGAAGAAAGCATGTTCCATGTTATAGCATTTTAGCCGAAGGCTCAAGGCGGAAAGTTACCGAGGGTCCAGGGGCGGAGCCTGTCCACTTTTACTTTCCCAACAGAGTGGAAAGTAATGTCCAATTTTACTTTCCCAACAGAGTGGAAAGTAATGTCCAATTTTACTTTCCCAACAGAGTGGAAAGTAATGTCCAATTTCACTTTCCCAACAGAGTGGAAAGTATTGTAGTTTTACATGTAGTAATGTACCTAAGTAATTGTGTATACTTTGAAATTGGTCTTTACAAGATTTTTTCGGCAACCAAAATCATTTCCATAATATATTGTATATTTATTACATTTAGCAGAAACTCGTCATAGAAGTTTACACTTCTCCCTTGTGGTCTTTAGCACATCTGGTTTTTTTTCATATATATACATATATATATATATATATATATATATATATATATATATATATATATATATATATATATATATATATATATAAATTGCTATGCAATTAAAATGTCCCCTTTTTTGTGTAACGTTTTTTGTCCCGAGATGGGAAGCGAGAGGTCGTGGGTTCGAATCCCGGCCAGGCCTGAAATTTTTTTTTTTTTTTTTCCTCGTGAGACGAAGGTTGTGGGTTCGAATCCCGGCCAGGCCTGAAAATTTTTTTTTTTTTTCTCGTGAGACGAATTGCATAGCAAATTATCCTCGTTTTCTACACAGTAGAAAAGAGAAAAGATCCGGCGAGGCGCGAAGCGCCGAGTATAGATTAGGGGGGTCCAGGGGGGCGAAGCCCCCCTGGCGGGGTCAAGGGGCGGAGCCCCTTGCGAGGCCCGAAGGCCGAGTATATATATATAAATTTGGATATGAGAGAAAGAAGACAGATATAGGCACACACAAACTTCTGTAAAAGGGAAAATATGTAGGTACCTCAATATTTCGGCGACTTGTGCCGTGATCACGAGTAGAAAAGTATATAGGTATATATATATATATATAGGTATATATATATATATATATGTATATATATATATATATATATATATATATATATATATATATATATATATATACCTATATATATATATATTTTACGTGGGGAAAGCAGAAACTCCACTCAACTTGAGGGTGAACAACCATCGAGCATCCGTGGTTCGGTCAGACGATGATCTCCCTGTAAGCCGACATGCCATTACGCATAATTCATCTTTTGATGATTGTTTTGGCATTAAACTCTTGAAAAAATCGAGGCCCAACGACAACAAGAGAATACTTCACCAGTCGGAAAAAGCCCATAGCAACGTGTTAGGTGCCTACGATCCTCCAGGACTGAATATTAGACGTTGAAGCGATATCCAAAGTTACAACAATCCTTGCCAACGTTGCAAACAGCCCAAATTAATCATATTCTCTCGTAGTTTTGAAAAAGGCAGAAGCCGAAATATTAAAAATAGTTTTGTGTTGTAATTTTCTGTTTTATTTTCTTACCAAGTGATTTATTGAAGCTCTTGTAGAGTCATTATTCAAGTGATATATATATATATATATATATATATATATATATATATATATATATATATATATATATATATATATATATATATATATATATATATATTACACACATATACTTTTCTACTCGTGAAACACAGTTTACGTACAACGTATACGTAAAATGTATGAAAAATGTTAAACTCTAGGATTCGTTTCAGAACGTTCGTTCGTCTCAAAACGGATTTCAATGAAGAAAAGAAGTGAAGTTGAAAGAAGAATGAAGTGTTGAAATACGAGTATAATGAATTCATTACATTTCAACACTTCATTATATTTAATTCGTGTTTAATAACATTTCTGCATTTTATCTACAATAAGTTTGAAAGTGAATTCCCAGTTGAAATAGGAGAAATCCATTCACCCTCCGCAAGTTCAAGAACCTTGATGTATCTACCACCTATGTGATTGAGGTTTAACCCACCCCCTATCTAAGCCCCTGAGGATGTTATACAAATATACCGAAACGTTGGCCTAGAAATATCGTGGTACGTTTTCTCACTAAATCTCAAGACCCCAACAAATCTTATTCTGAGCAAAGCAGTCGAGAAACCAAACCTTATACAGTGGAACCTGGATAATTCGAACTTCTTTAATTCGAAATCTTCTTTAATTCGAATATTTATCTTGGTCGCTAGCATTTTGTATTTAAACAATGATAAAAAATCGTGCATAATTCGAATTTTATTTAGGATAAATCGAATTTTCGGCGTGCTAATTAAGGTATATAAATTTTAAGCTGCGACTCAACATAATTGTAAATTTATCGGGAAATACGTTTTAGTAACGATATTCGGCAAAAAGTTTGCGTTAGACCAAATGCATGCAAGTCAGTGCCATCGTACAGTCTGATAACTCCCCTTCCCCTCCCGCCAACCGACCGTCCCAAAAATGGGCCAGGCCAAGGCTGATCAATTTGCCAAAGAATTGGAAAAGCAAAATTTCAAAGCTAGCACTGGGTGTATGACTTAAGTGTGCACTGTGAATGTAAAAGTGATTCATACTTCAACTCTTTGAATGCGTTGGAATCTTTAATAGCGGCCGAGAGACTTAATTCAAGAAATCAGGCCAAAATATCATCCTTTTTTGAAAAACAATAGATTGTTTTTTATGGTTGCATTAAATACAGTACCATTCCAGGTGTCTTTATATTTATTGTTCAATATTCTGTTGATCAATACAGTATTCAATGTTACTGTATATACTTTACTTCGTACTGTAGTTCGTTAAAATATGATATATTAAAAACTTCTTTAATTCGAATTTTTGGTAAATTCAAAGTTTTTTACTGTAACCTTGAGGTTTGAATTATCCATGTTTCACTGTAATAGCATTATTACTTTACAATCATTATAATGTTCATTTTCACTTCTTAAACATATTTTAATATTATTCCTTTACGGTGCGTACCCACTGCACCGTAATAATATATTCTTGCTATTATGTACTATTTAAAATTTATATAAGTACGCTGTTACCAATCTTATAACCCCCCTTCACAAACTAAATTGCCCAAGAACGTCCTAATTTTCACGTACGATAATAGAAAATATCCCAACGACGACCTCATCTGCGCCCCGACGTTTTACAGCATTTAATTATCTCGTAGGATCACAAGAACCTATTTATTTAAAATAATTTTTTTCAGAGTGCTCCTCTTGGCGAACTACACTCTTTCCACTTTCCGAAAATAAGCCGAGAGAAAGAATAAGAAACAAAATAGATAAAAATATTTCAAAAAATCAATGAGCAAGCATGACTGAAAACAAAAACTAGACAGAGTCATAGTAATAACAAAACTTGAATAATCAAAAATGAGTAAAATAAACTGTAAACGAATAAAAAGGAAAACAAACAAACAGTAACATAAAACAATAAAATAATCAGGAAATATGTAAAATGAAACAAATAAAGTAAAAATTAATGAATAAAAATGAATTAATTTAATTTTTGGTTAGCAAAATTTCAAAATTTTGAATTTGGAATCATAATTTGGAGAATGGAAAGAAGAGAACGGAGAGGGGGGGGAGTGAGAGAGAAGGTCAGATGTCATCAAAATCCATGCAGTTGAGAAAAACTGTGAAATCTTCCTGATACTTCGTCACTAGATCTCTATTTCCCAAGTATTAGAGCCGATACACTAATATCTGAGGACATTCTCCTATAACTGGTTGCAGTATTTCATTTTTGTTAGTATTACACAAAACGCATTTTTCCGTTTGATCAATTTGCAAATAGTTTGTTATTCTTGTAGGTGCACTGAAGGGTACTATGGTATGGTTTGACAGTCTGAACTGGGCGATCAATCGCTTAAAAATCATTGTCGCATCAGTCATTAGATACCTACTTACCTTTCTGTGCCCATGGTGATGTGGGTTTTCTCATACATAGGTATTACTGTTGGATGACCTCGCGATGCGCTCATGATCTTTTGCTGAGCGCTTTTGTTGAGCGCTTTTGATGAGCTTTGCTCATGAGCAATTTGTACAAAAACTATTTAAAAAACTAGGAAAATCGGCGAAAAACCACGATTTTGGTAGTTTTTAGGCAAAACACACATTCAGGAGGCATTTCAGAGTCATTATATGTGGTATAGGCGTGTTCAGCGTTATATTTCCTATAAGAATATCACCTTTTTAATTGAATATAAATTATCTATCATAAATGATTAGGTACCCTTCTGTGCCCATGGTGATGTGGGTTTTCTCATACATATTACAGTTGGATGACCTCGCGATGCGCTCACCATCTTCATATAGTTTCTCCAACTCGCCAAGTGGTGCAATTTGTACAAAAACTATTTAAAAAACTAAAAATATCGTCAAAAATCGGCAAAAAACCACGTTTTTTTTTTTTTTTTTTTTTTTTTTTTTTTTCAGTTTTTAGGCAAAATACACGTTAAGGAGGCATTTCAGACCCATCATATGTGGTATAGGCGTGTTCAGCGTTATATTTCCAACAAGAATATCACCTTTTTAATTGAACATAAATTATCTATAAAAAATGATTAGGTACCTTTCTGTGCCCATGGTGTTGTGGGTTTCCTCATACATATTACTGTTGGATGACCTCGCTATGCGCTCACGATCTCCATATAGTTTCTCCGACTCGCCAAGTGGTGCAATTTGTACAAAAACTATCAAAAAAATAGGAAAATCGGCGAAAAACCACTTTTTTTGGTAGTTTTTAGGCAAAATGCACATTAAGGAGGCATTTCTGACCCATCATGTGTGGTATAGGCGTGTTCAGCGTTAAATTTCCTATAAGAATATCACCTTTTTAATTGAACATAAATTATCTATCACAAATTATTACCCTTCTGTGTCCATGGTGATGTGGGTTTCCTGATACACATTACTGTTGAATGACCTCGCGATGCGCTCACCATCTTCATATAGTTTCTCCAACTCGCCAAGTGGTGCAATTTGTACAAAAACTATTTAAAAAACTAAAAATATCGTCAAAAATCGGCGAAAAACCACGTTTTTTTTTTTCTTCAGTTTTTAGGAAAAATACACGTTAAGGAGGCATTGCAGACCCATCATATGTGGTATAGGCGTGTTCAGCGTTATATTTCCAACAAGAATATCACCTTTTTAATTGAACATAAATTATCTATAAAAAATGATTAGGTACCTTTCTGTGCCCATGGTGTTGTGGGTTTCCTCATACATATTACTGTTGGATGACCTCGCTATGCGCTCACGATATCCATGTAGTTTCTCCGACTCGCCAAAAAACTAGAAAAATCGGCGAAAAACCACGTTTTTTGGCAGTTTTAATGCAAAATACACGTTATACTACCCACTAGGCACTGGCGCTACTGACGGATACTTCAGAAAACAGGTTCTCCATGTTAGTGGGTGGAGCGAAACACAGAATGCGCTGTAATGAGGACACTACATGGGAAGCCGGCTGTTCCCACGACAAGAGTTAGCTCTTCTCAGTGAGATCTCAATGATTGCCTTTCCATCCTTAATTGAGTTAAAAAACTCTTATTTTATGCTTAAATACAATTTTTGTAGGCTTTAAGAGTAATGTTGTCATCTTTAGCCGTCTTGAGGTGAGGATTTCAACTGCTCTTGAGGCACATGATTATATTACCTTAGAGATGGGTGAGACGATTCTTTCAACTGAGTGATTCAGATTCGATTCACTCACCAAAAAGGATCGATTCTATTGATTGAATCTTCGATTCTTTTTTCAATAAACCTTCTCCAATTCTTCCAGATGTTATTTAAAACCAGTGAAAAATACGTTGAGTTTAGCAAAAGGTGGTTAAATTATTATTATCATCATCTGATTCCTCAAGGATGTACACAATATTATACTTGCCATTGTGAGCCATCATAAATAGGGCAATTATTTATCTTTTATCCAGTTATCTATATAAATATAATATATAAAAGGAAGGACTTTTCCTTGGTTTAAAGTTCCCTTACTACTTTTTGATCATATTAGTTCTGTTCGAATCTGTTCTGAAAAACGTCTGTCAACTTCTACCAAAAATGAATTTGAACCTTTTCCAAGAACCATTTTAAAGAGATATCATATAAATTAAAGATTGATATTGATGCAAATCACTTTATTTGGATTAAAATATTTTTAACGTCATGTTTTAGCATTAAGTACTAAAATACGTTGATTTGAAATCTTAATATTGTTGAAACTTAATTAGCGACAATCTGAATAAATAAATAAAATAACTCGGAAAACAAATAATTACGACGGAAAATAATGTCCAATTTTACTTTCCCAACAGAGTGGAAAGTAATGTCCATTTTTACTTACCCAACAGAGTGGAAAGTAATGTCCAATTTTACTTTCCCAACAGAGTGGAAAGTAATGTCCAATTTTACTTTCCCAACAGAGTGGAAAGTAATGTCCAATTTTACTTTCCCAACCGAGTGGAAAGTAATGTCCATTTTTACTTACCCAACAGAGTGGAAAGTAATGTAGTTTTACATGTAGTAATGTAAGTAATTTTGTATACTTTGAAATTGGTCTTTACAAGATTTTTTCGGCAACCAAAATCATTCCCATAATATATTTTATATTTATTACATTTAGCAGAAACTCGTCATAGAAGTTTACACTTCTCCCTCGTGGTCTTTAGCACACCTGGTTTTTTGAAATTGAAACTTTGAAATTGGTCTTTACAAGATTTTTTCGGCAACCAAAATCATTTCCATAATATATTTTATATTTATTACATTTAGCAGAAAATCGTCATAGAAGTTTACACTTCTCCCTCGTGGTCTTTAGCACACCTGGTTTTTTGAAATTGAAACTTTGAAATTGGTCTTTACAAGATTTTTTCGGCAACCAAAATCATTTCCATAATATATTTTATATTTATTACATTTAGCAGAAAATCGTCATAGAAGTTTACACTTCTCCCTTGTGGTCTTTAGCACACCTGGTTTTTTTCATATATATATATATATATATATATATATATATATATATATATATATATATATATATATATTACACACATATATATGGCCTATATATATATATACGTAAAATGTATAAAAAATGTTAAACTCCAGGATTCGTTTCAGAACGTTCGTTCGTCTCAAAACGGATTTCAATGAAGAAAAGAAGTGAAGTTGAAAGAAGAATGAAGTGTTGAAATATAATGAATTCATTACATTTCAACACTTCATTATATTTCATTCGTGTTTAATAACATTTCTGCATTTTATCAACAATAAGTTTGAAAGTGAATTCCCAGTTGAAATCCATTCACCCTCCTCAAGTTCAAGAACCTTGATGTATCTACCACCTATGTGATTGAGGTTTAACCCACCCCCTATCTAAGCCCCTGAGGATTGTATACAAATATACCGAAACGTTGGTCTAGAAATATCGTGGTACGTTTTCTGACTAAACCTCAAGATCCCAACAAATCTTATTCTGAACGAAACAGTCGAGAAACTGTGGTGTATCGGGAATAAAACGCACTAAAATGAAAGATTGAGGTTGACTGGTTGAAAGCTGTATTTCGAATGATCGAACAGGTTTGAGCCTAAATGTATGATAATAGTGATAAAGACAGGTTAGCCAACTTTGACATAATTAATAATGTTAACTTCCAGGAACAAGATTTCCGTATAACAACTTTAAGTACATAACAGAAACCAAACCTTATATTGTGAATTATTTCATTTGTTTAGGCGCCTCCCCGACCGTACGAGATTATGGCCGAGGTCTGCGGGCGGAAGAGTGGGCGAGATTCTGCGGCCGCTACGGCTGCTCGGAGATGATTGAAAGACACAGCAGAAGCAAGCTGATGGAGAAAGGAGCCAGCAGCGGCAGATGGGGGAGCGACCCTTCCTTAGGCCCTCAGGTTCTAATAATAATAATAATAATAAAAACCATTTATTATGCTTGCTGGGTCATTCTCATTTCATTTGCCGCTTTCATGTCCCCGACGATGAATTCTCACAATTCTTGACCAAAACTAGCGATTTTGGGGGAAAAAAGGGTAGTATAAGTTGGGATATCAACGAAGAAATAATTGGAATGCCCAAAATCCCCTTTAACCAATACACAGTGATGACGAATGAAACCTGAAATCCTGGAAACTCATGAGTGTTACTGTCCCCTCCCACCTAACACTTGAGTAGAAGTTGGGTAGTTACAAAACAATGACAATCTAGAACTGGCCAGGGTTACTAGCTGCAGTAAGTTGGTTCCTGTTTATTTAGAGTAAGGATTTACATTTTTAAGATTTTTCCCAACCTGTGAAAACCTAGTTTTTCAGTCAGTCCCCCATATCTCTTCTTAATGGGACCTCAGGAGTGTTATCATTTTTGCGATCAAGAAAGTCGATGGAAAATGGCGGGAAACAGTCAGATGTA
This sequence comes from Adelphocoris suturalis, assembly GCA_030762985.1. NCBI lineage: Eukaryota > Metazoa > Arthropoda > Insecta > Hemiptera > Miridae > Adelphocoris > Adelphocoris suturalis. The sequence continues at coordinate 9,289,092 of CM061043.1, forward strand.
AAGGTTATATTGTACAGTTGAAGATGTGAGACTGTAGTGGAGTGCTTGGAGTTGCAGCAGTTTTTACAGCGAAAGAAGCCTAAAAACATGTTGAGTATTTTTATTTTCAATCATGAGTGATACACTAATTACGAGTGTTGTTAGTGCTTAAACAAAATAATCCGATATCAACAACCATACTGCTTAGTGACAGGTTCCAAACAGTAGCTATCCCCGAGTTTTGTCACTTCATCATCCTATGTGACGCCATTTCTACTGAAAATTCTCATGAGTGTTACCTCTCAGGAGTGTGACCAAGGATGAGTAACACTCCGGATAATACTGTAACACTAATAGGGTAACACTCCTGAGATTTAAGCTCAATTACACTGCCTTCAACATGAATTCCGTAAAATCTGAATATTACGTTTGAACGTGATTTTGTTGAACTTACTTGAGCCAAGACAACAATTTTGCCAAAGTCATCCATTCTACAGAAATCAATTTTTGAAATCTGGTAACACTCATGAGTTGGATATCATGGTTTTTAATACAAAAAAATATATAAAATACATCAATGAAAAACTCACTGTTCATCTAAGGAACACAAATCTGCAATGTACAATGAGTAGTATTTGCCGATCTAACCTCATTTTCGAGCACTTTTATATTTCACATCACTGAGGTTCTCAAACGACGCAAAGCGGCAAATGAAATGAGAATGACCCTGCTGTCAAATTATCAGGATAAGGGTCAAAAACGAATAAAAGTCCTTATCGCCCAGCTTTCGGTTTATATAAGACCATCTTCAGGGCTCAAGGATCTTTCACGGTGTCAAATATAGGACGCGGTCATGGATTTAGAAGTCAATTGTCATATAACAAAAACAAGCAATGGTTGCAGCTGAGGCTGACAAGGGTTGGCACATGAACAGGACTCAAAAAACTAGAGGCTAAAATTGTAAAAAATTGAAAAAACTTTGAGAAAACACACTGCTGGCAAGTATACAGAACTAAACTAATTTGAACTAACTGATTTTAGTTTAGTTTAGTTCTATGTACTTGCCAGCAGTGTGTTTTTTCAAAGTTTTTTCAATTTTTTACAATTTTAGCCTGTGGTAAATTAACCACACAGTATCACCAGCCCTTTTCAGGGCTACCAAAATTAAATTCTCAAGGTAGAATTACACACATAAGACGTCGGGTTACACCCGCGCGAAACAACATATTTCGGCCGAGAGTTTATACAAAAAACTCTCTCACGGACGAAATATCCGCACGAACTCAACAAGCCAAACACCCACTGCGGGAGAGAGGCTCGACAAGACAACACGAAAAAGTTGCCTTGAGAACAACAACTCAAGGAAACAATCAAATGACCTCTACGAGACTCAAGGACGAGGCTAGCAAATCAACTCGACAATCGTATGCACAGATTGTGAGAGAAACTATGCGAACCGATCAAGAAACACCTGTTGAGCAAAAGCAATTAAGCGGACCAACCAGGAGCCCGGCAGAGCCAAGAATCCGAAAGCTCATTTGCATACTAACCATAAAGCGGCCCGCGATTTGAGCCAATCAGAGACGGCCTCCCCCTATAAATATCACGCACTAGACCCAGCGTCTTCATTCCAATTTCTACACTCACGCTGATGACTCTTCTCTCCTCCGACGAAGTTTCTACACGCATCGAGCCAGATTTTCTTCCTTCCAGTTCTCGTCAACTTCTTGGTAGCTTCGAGTGCGTATTTCTCCGCTCACTACCCAACGAAGTTTTCTTCAGTCAGGTCATCGCCCGGTATAAGCTAAGATTTCAATCTTTCTTATACGCCCGCTGGGGTGACTTAGCCGTGCCACCCGGATCTCGCAGCCCTAAGCTCTTGATCGCCCGCTGGGACACGCCGGTTAATCGTACTTCTCATACGATCCGATTAACCGTCTAAGGAAGTCCTTTTTAGGACTCGGAGAGGACCCTAGCATCGATCTGGGAGAGAGATCTGCTAAGCGAGTCCCTCCTCTACACAAAACCCTTTTTCAGAGCCAAAAAGGTATTTCCGAACGAATTCAATATTTCGTTTCGTACGATGGAGCGAAGCCCATCTTTCCTCGGCGGAGCCGGGGAGGAGGATCCCGGAGCGGGCGGCAAACGCTCCGTGCTACACGATCCACCCGCATTCCAACGTCGCCGATCCACCGCTAGTTTCAGTGACGGGATCGACGCGTTGCCTACCAACTCTGCGACAGACTTGGTGATTACACATTCACCTGTACAACAGGTTGAGGATACTTTCCAGACCCTTTCGGAAAGTAATCAATATGATTCTACCGACAAGCATGAATATCCTCGATATTCATCACACGGTTACTCCGCCGACGCGAGTGCACTGTATACCCCCGTCATGCACAAATCACATGATCAAAACGGTACTTTTCAGTACTCTGATCAAGCCAACTCGGCTCCGCAAAAAGATATCTACCTAAAACCAGATTATTACACGGGAAAACAATACCCGACTCGACAGCCCCAAGAAGCTCGAGCCGAGCCTAGCGCTCCTCGCGGCCCAACGGTGAACGAGCCTTATAATTCCACGATCAACCCAGTTCTCCTTGACAATTCCGCTTACTTTCCGTCCGGAAACCATCTAGGGTATAACCCTCATAATCAAGACATGGGTACTTTTCATAACACCCCACTTGGTCTACCTACACCAAGTAAAACATACATAAATCCACTACATAGCCTCTAGTTTTTTGAGTCCTGTTCATGTGCCAACCCTTGTCAGCCTCAGCTGCAACCATTTCTTGTTTTTGTTATATGACAATTGACTTCTAAATCCATGACCGTGTCCTATATTTGACACCGTGAAAGATCCTTGAGCCCTGAAGATGGTTTTATATAAACCGAAAGCTCGGCGATAAGGACTTTTATTCGTTTTTGACCCTTATCCTGATAATTTGACAGCAGACATATTGTGGGTCGATAATCTCTTTCTCTATTTATTATGCTTAAGACCAAAATTGGTCTATATACAGCATACAGCTTTACAAGGATTTTGCATACATATTATAGTACGGCACGACAAGGGTTTAATAGATATTAAAAATCAGACAAAAAAGGTTAAAATATTTTGAAAAAAAATATCCAGTCATGCAGCATGACCCCATGAGCGAATTTTTGAAGATGTTTTATGCAAATGTTTCATGCAAATATTACCGATTTTTACAACTAGCGAACGGCATTATTTCGATTTTTGACTGATTTTTCAACTTTGAAATTTTTGAAAACTTGATACATATTCTTATAGGAAATTTTACGCTGATTCCGAATATACAACATGTTAGTATGCTGAAAAAATTATTTCGCACAACAAATCGCAAAAAACAGGCTATTTTGAAATGTTTGACTACATTTTTGAAAATTTCAACCCGAAGATGTAATCCGATCATGCTGGCCAACGAACTTGAACTTTCGTTTTGTGTCCTTAACATTTTAAAATTTGTTTGAAGTTTCTAGCACAATTCTACAGACAGTTATCGTCTGGAATGACACATACATACATACATACATACATACATATATACATACATACATACATAAAAAAATGCGTTAAACTTCAGAATATGATTCAGAATAGCCTGAAACGGATTTCTGCACAACATTTTTTCAAAAAATCACATTCTACAAATTTTGAGGCGAGAGCAATAGCTTAATTTTCTTCAAAAATTCGCTAAAACCATTTATTATGCTTAAGACCAAAATTGGTCTATATATAGCATACAGCTTTACAAAGATTTTGCATACATATTATAGTACGGCACGACAAGGGTTTGATAGATACCTATTAAAAATCAGACAAAAAAGGTTAAAATATTTTGAAAAAATGTATGATGAAATCAAGGAATTATATACCATAGGATGCTTCAAGTAGTTAAATTAAAATAGATTTTTAAAATCTAAGTAATAATATGAAAAATAAATAAAATGAAATTTGAAAAATCAATTGTCCACAAAATGCCTCCTTACTGCCGCCACGAATCGTCTAATGGTGGGCAATGAGCGGATCGAGTTGGGTAGAGAGTTCCAGACCCGCGCCCATAAAAGTGCATCACGGTCATCAATTCCAATAGGGCGTCCCTCCTATAATATGCGAAGCCTTGCTAATATTACCTAGCTTCAGAGGGACGTCCTTAAAGCGAACTCAACGATTGGAGCCCAGCCTATTTGTCTCAAATCTATTTCAATAGGACGTCCCTCTGAAGCTAGGTAATATTAGCAAGGCTTCGCATATTATAGGAGGGACGCCCTATTAAAATTGATGACCGTGACGCATTTTTATGGGTTGTATTCGTGTAATCGCCGACAGACGAATACGATTACACGAATACGAATACGATCGCAGTTAACTCAGAATCAACGAATAATTATCGCGATTGCAATCGTATTCGACGATAAGATTATGACCAACACTGCCTCAGGCTCTGTCGTGTGTCTCATACTGTGGAAATAAATAACAGAGCCTGTGTAAGGGGGCATCGTATCTCGCGAAAGCGCTCGCAAAAACTGAAAGCAGTCTGCGTTTCTTCTTCTAAATTCCTGAATAATTCATTATTAGCGAATTTTGAAGAAAATTGAGCTCATGCCTCAAAATTTGTAGAATGTGAATTTTAGAAAAAATTTCATGCAGAAATCCGTTTCAGGCTATTCTGAATCATATTCTGAAGTTTAACGCATTTTTTTATGTATGTATGTATATATGTATGTATCCTACTCGCCGAAACCCGTGAGGGCTTGCAGGTCGCCCTCAATGCCTTTGCTGAGCAGCTAGCCAGGTGTGGTTTGGTGGTTAACCCAGATAAGTGTGGGTCAGTCTCCTTGGTTCCGTCGGGTCGCCAGCATCAGGTGAAGGTGGTGGATGAGGAGTGTTTTGTCATAGGACAGTCACCCATCCCCACCCGATCCGTGCTGGAGGTTTGGCGGTACCTTGGAGTTGACTTCATGGGTGTGGCCACCATTGCCGCAAGCCGTGTGGACCTTGGTGGGGCACTAGCCACAGCTCCAACCAAGGCTCCATTGAAGCCACAGCAGAAGCTGCGCCTCCTTTGCACGTACTTACTGCCAAAGCTGACCTATGGGCTAGTCTTTGGTAGGCTTACAGGCGGGGAGTTAGATCCCGAAGTTCGCTCTGCTGTGCGCTCTTGGCTAGGCTTTCCTCCTGGCGTCCCAAGTGCCTATGTCCACGCACCGGTCAAGGCCGGTGGACTCGGTATTGTCTCTCTCTCAGCCAGCATACCATCTTTACGCCTCCAGCGCCTGCTCACCCTTAGAGGCTCGAGCTGGGAGGTCGCTCGCACTGTTGCTGACCTGGACTTTGTCAGGCAGCAGTTGTTGTGGTGCGACCGAGCAACACCAACTGCTCCCAAACCCAGCTCATCTGCTGAGTTCGCTGCTGCACTGCATGAGTCAGTAGATGGTAAAGAACTCCGACAGTGCTCTGAATCCCCCATTTCTTCCCAGTGGGTGGAATGGGCTTCAGAGGGCATTGGGGCCCGCGACTACCGCCATTTTCATGCCGTCCGGGTGGCCACATTAGCCACCTCGGTGAGGTGTTCAAGGAGTAGTCGTGGGACAGTGGATACCCTTTGCCGTGCCTGTCAGGGTAAAAATGAGAATCTACATCATGTGGTGCAGCCGTGCCCTCGTTCTCCCGGTGGTCGTATTCTACGTCATGATGCGGTTGCCAAGCATAGCCGGCGCTTTGTCATGCAGTGGTTGGGATGTAAAAAGAGAGAGACTATATCACATGCTGAGTGACGGGGCGAGAAGCCTGATGGGTCTGCCATAGTCCTGGATGTCCAGGTTGTCAGGGGCAGGGTGGAGCAGACCTGGCGGGCTAAGAAAAGTAAATATGATAGAAATGATCTGCGACAGGCGATATCTGAGCTAAAAGGAGTGGCACCTAATAACATCAAGGTCATGGCTGCGACGTTGTCATGGCGCTGGGTGTGGTGCGGGAAAAGCGCCACGGGGTTACTCGAGTTGGGCATTTCTGCAGGAGTACTCCGTGGTATCACCACCCGCGTCCTGAGGGGTTCTTACTTGAACTGGTGGTCATTCTATAGGGGCACTTCCTTTCATCCCATTCTTCCTCCTCGTCCTGCAACTTCCCTTATCCCTAGAGCCGGCGTCGGGTAAACCTGGGCGTCCTCCCCACTTTTTTATTTTATTTGTTTATTTTTCAATTCAATGGTGTGCCGCAAATTTTAAAATACAAAACGAAAGTTCAATTTCGTTGGCCAACATGATCGGATTACATCTTCGGGTTGAAATTTTCAAAAATGTAGTCAAAAATTTCAAAATAGCCTGTTTTTTGCGATTTGTTGTGCGAAATAATTTTTTAAGCATACTAACATGTGGTATATTCGGAATCAGCGTAAAATTTCCTATAAGAATATGTATCAAGTTCTCAAAAATTTCAAAGTTGAAAAATCAGTCAAAAATCGAAATAATGCCGTTCGCTAGTTGTAAAAATCGGTAATATTTGCATGAAACATTGTCCAAATTCAGATTGAACTACTCTTATGGAAGTATCCCTGTATAACCAATCCTAGAACCATGCTGTTTAAAACGTAGGTTTGTTATTTTATTTTATGTCAAGATTTGATGATGTTATGATAGGATACTGTTAAGATTTCAACTGCCTTCAATACTGACCACATTGGACATCGAAATCTATGAATATTTACCTACATTTGTCTTTAAATCTACAAGATTAGTTTAATAATAATAAAGTATGAGTACCTCCTAATTATTTTTAATAATTTGATTCCATGTTTGTTTATCAAAATCGTAAACTAAAATTTCTCTACACGATCAATAGCGACTGAAATGTCGAAGATTTCTTCAAAAATTCGCTCATGGGGTCATGCTGCATAACTGGACTTTTTACTTTTTGTTTTTTTTTTTTTTAATTTGCAGCGTTTTGATCTAAATCAGAAGTTTTTAAATTGTGATTTTTATAGCTACAATTTGTTGTTGTTGTTGTTGCAGGTGATTGGGGGAATGTTGATACCTCCGCCTTCAGCCCCACCGACGTCTTCTGGCGGCGGGTTAGCTTCTAAGCTCAAGCGGGTCCTCCGCCCCAAGACTCAGAGCTACAACCTCGTGACGCACATCACCACCGCGGCCTTCTGCGCCTACTCCCCCGCCTTCCCCGCTCAGGCCAAAGTGCCCCCAGTCGTCAAGTCCCTCATCCGCCCCCTCACCGTCCCCAAGCTTCAAGTCACGTCCCCTAACGAACTCCATTCCTATTCAGAGCTCAAACCTAAAAAATAGCGAATCTCTTTTGAGTTCACGCTCGCATTATTTCGAATTTGCCTGTACAGTCGTTTTCAATCCAGGGGAGGGGTGTTCTGTAACTTTATTTCGATGTGAAAACTTTTCCACAGAGGAGATACAACGTCATCTTTGCCGTGGAAAACTTCTCCAGTTGTTCTCTAAGCCTCTAATACTAAAAAGACCGCCAGGATTTGCCGGGGAGAACTTCTCCAGGTGTCCTGTAAGCCTCTAACACGAAAAAGACCGCCATGTTTTTCCGTGGAGAAATTCTTCTGGTATTCTGTAAGCCTCTAACACGAAAAAGGCCGCCATGTTTTGCTGTCGAGAACTTCTCCATGTGCTCTGTAAGCCTCTAACACGAAAAACACCGCCATGTTTTGCCTTGGAGAACTTCCCCCGTGTTCTGTAAGCCTCTGACACGAAAAAAGCCACCATTTTTTCTGCGGAGAACTTCTCCAGGTGTCCTGTAAGCCTCTAACACGAAAAAGACCGTCATGTTATGCCGTGGGGAGCTTCTCCAGGTGTTCTGTAAGCCTCTAACACGAAAAAGACCGCCATGTTTTTCCTTGGAGAACTTCTCCCGTGTTCTGTAAGCCTCTAACACGAAAAAAGCCGCCATTTTTTCCGTGAAGAACTTCTCTAGGTGTTCTGTAAGCCTCTAACACGAAAAAGACCGTCATGTTATGCCGTGGGGAGCTTCTCCAGGTGTTCTGTAAGCCTCTAACAAGAAAAAAGGCCGCCATGTTTTGCCGTGGAGAACTCTTCTGTGTTCTGTAAACATCTAACACGAAAAAGGCCGCCGTGTTTTGCTGTCGAGAACTTCTCCATGTGCTCGGTAAGCCTCTAACACGAAAAAGACCGCCATGTTTTGACTTGGAGAACTTCCCCCATGTTCTGTAAGCCTCTAACACGAAAAAGACCGTCACGTTATGCCGTGGGGAGCTTCTCTGGGTGTTCTGTAAGCCACTAACACAAAAAAGGGCGCCATGTTATGCAGTAGAGAACTTCTCCGGGTGTCCTGTAAGCCTCTAACACGAAAAAGGCCGCCATGTTATGCCGTTGAGAACTTCTCCATGTTCTCTGTAAACCTCTAACACGAAAAAGATCGCCATGTTTTGCCTTGGAGAACTGCTCCAGGTGTTCTGTAAGCCTCTAACACGAAAAAAGCCGCCATGTTTTTCCGTGGAGAACTTCTCCAGGTGTCCTGTAAGCCTCTAACACGAAAAAGACCGTCATGTTATGCCGTGGGGAGCTTCTCTGGGTGTTCTGTAAGCCTCAAACATGAAAAAGACCGCCATGTTTTTCCGTGGAGAACTTCTCCAGGTGTTCTGTAAGCCTCTAACACGAAAAAAGGCCGCCATGTTTTGCCGTGGAGAACTCTTCTGTGTTCTGTAAACATCTAACACGAAAAAGGCCGCCGTGTTTTGCTGTCGAGAACTTCTCCATGTGCTCGGTAAGCCTCTAACACGAAAAAGACCGCCATGTTTTGACTTGGAGAACTTCCCCCATGTTCTGTAAGCCTTTAACACGAAAAAAGCCGCCATTTTTTTCCGTGGAGAACTTTTCCAGGTGTCCTGTAAGCCTCTAACACGAAAAAGACCGTCACGTTATGCCGTGGGGAGCTTCTCTGGGTGTTCTGTAAGCCTTAAACACGAAAAAAGGCCGCCATGTTTTGCCGTGGAGAACTCCTCTATGTGTTCTGTAAACCTCTAACACGAAAAAGGCCGCCGTGTTTTGCTGTCGAGAACTTCTCCATGTGCTCGGTAAGCCTCTAACACGAAAAAGACCGCCATGTTTTGACTTGGAGAACTTCCCCCATGTTCTGTAAGCCTCTAACACGAATAAAGCCGCCATTTTTTTCCGTGGAGAACTTTTCCGGGTGTCCTGTAGGCCTCTAACACGAAAAAGACCGTCATGTTATGCCGTGGGGTGCTTCTCTGGGTGTTCTGTAAGCCTCTAACACAAATAAAGGCCGCCATGTTTTGCCGTGGAGAACACCTCTATGTGTTCTGTAAACCTCTAACACGAAAAAGACCGCCATGTTTTGCCTTGGAGAACTTCCCCCGTGTTCTGTAAGCCTCTAACACGAAAAAAGCCGCTATTTTTTTTCCGTGGAGAACTTCTCCAGGTGTCCTGTAAGCCTCTAACACGAAAAATACCGTCACGTTATGTCGTGGGGAGCTTCTCTGGGTGTTCTGTAAGCCTCTAACACGAAAAAGACCGTCATGTTTTGCCGTGGAGAACTTCTCCATTTGTTCTGTATGCCTCTAACAAGAAAAATACCACCATGTTATGCCGTGGGGAGCTTCTCCAGGTGACCTATAAGGCAATTATCCTCCACTCTGGAAAACTTTTCGCCACCTCCATAGGTGGGCATAAGATTTACAAGATGAGGTTAAGTGTATTTACACTAAGATTTTGGTGTTTCCTCGTCCTATACCACTCTGTAATTCATTGATTGAATATTGTTTATCATTCAGGCATTAAATATAAATTTAATCCACGAGTTTGGTGGTCCTTAATGTTGAAGTAAAGAAATATGAAATTTGTGATCATTTGCCGCCATTCAACTGTTGACCCCTGGCGGTAATGCCTGCAACTAAGTACCTTCCTACCTTTGGTTAGTTTACTACTACTGTTTTGCTTGCGTTTTGCCTGTTGGTGGAAAATTATACCAGAGGAAAACTAGTCCACTGTGTGTTATTTATCGAAAAGTTACAGAACACCCCCCCCCCCCTCCCACCTGAGCTCGAAATCAAGTTCCGGAAAATGCATGCACTAAATTGTGCTAAACCTTCAGTGCGCACAGCATAATTTACCACCCGTTCTCATTGTGAATTTCTCATAGTGATGGTTTCTAGAGGCTCCCTCGCAGATCGCTATTGGTTGAGTAATAGGTATTGCGCATGCGCAAAACTTAAATTGGTTTACTAAGACAAACCTCTTAGACTAATGGACCGATTTTGATGAACTTTTCAGGGACTGTGCTGGTTAGCTCCAAAACGACTTTCTCCAATTTTCATTGTCATTGAATCAATAGCCTGTGCGCATGTGCAAAAGGGAATTTCGTTTTTATTCGTACTTTGTTCTTCAACGAATTTTCCACCCAAATTTTTTTCATGGTTTCGGTCTTGGGATGGTCAGTTATCTTTTTCTGTCATGTTAGAGTTGTTCCAATATGCCGTTCATCTTATGTATACGAAGCCCCGCCAAGATATGCACTAGCTTCTGGGGAACATCCTAAAAACGGCGCCAAATTTGAGTAGGTTTTGTGATAAGAACGATAGTACCAACTAATAACAGGACCATTCAAAAGACGTACAAAAAACTATTCAACATTTGGCGTTTGGTACATATTTTTTTCTTTTTACGCAATTACCCCACTTTACGATTTTGAACAAAATATTTTTGGATTTTGAAAAAAATATTTTTCATCCAAAGGTCCCATCCGAGTGGTCTCATCTTAGAAAATTAAATCTCTTTGTGATCTGATATGCTTAAATAACACGAGATGTTCTCGAACAATCAAGTCGAGTCACAAGACTCTAGACCCTCACTTGCTCTTTAGTTAGACTACCTACCGCCTGGCATTCCCAGCGCTCCAGTCGCCATGAGATTTTACACATCAGTTTTTTGCTTAGATCAGTAGTCTGGATGCTCGCTACGCTCGCATCTCTAAAATACGTAACATCAAGTAGTCAATCCTTAGTAAAAATTCAAAATAGTTGGTCAGGGTCTAAAGTTTCGTGACTCAACCTGATTGTTCGTGAACGTCTCCTCTTAAATACCTACCACGATGAGCTAATGAAGCACATTGCAATCGATTTCCAAAAACGATTTATTTAGAGTTAAATAATGCTGAGACATCAATCCATTTCACGGAAAGCCACTCAGGCGGAATTTTTACAATTTTCTCTTGTCTTCAAGCAATATTGTGAATGAATTAAAAAATAAACAAAATTCATAACGGTTGATAATGGTTCATCATTAAAGTTGAACTACGTGGCTCTGTGCCAAAAATTGTGAACCAACAATAATATCATAAATACCATTTAACGATACACTCTTAATAAATAGGTACCTATAATTATTAATATGTTACTGCCTAATCCTTCTAGTTTAAATTAATGGTTTAAGGGACCTTATTTTATTCAGATTACCTTTTATATATTATATATTACTACTATCATTGAACCAACAATCTTTAAGAACTGAAATATGTGTGGATACTCGTATCCACAAGTTATTATTGTAAAGTTAATTGTAAGACCTATCTAACGCTTTTGTAATTAATATATTATCTTTTAATGAACAAAATTGTCATTGGTATGAATTTTAAATAAATTTATTATCATTATGGTGACGATTTTTTTCTATACCTCAACTATTTTAAATTGATTGATAATATGGTCTCGTTTGCTTTAAAAACACATCTAACCCTTTTTATGGAGTTAACTGAATTCAAGTTACTTTTCAATTTTCGCTGCCACCTCTGCTTGAAGTTAGCAAAACTTTCCACGAAGATGGATTTTCAAGAAAACAAGACTTTTGCTAACAACAAGTACGAAAATTATTTATTCTACCTATATAGGGTGTCTACAGAAAATGAGACAAACTCAAGGAATAGATTCTAGAGTTCATTTCTGATCGAATTTAGCTCTTGGAGATTTCTTTTTAACCGCTTTGTTTTCAAGTTATTCGATTTTTAAGATTTTTTTTCCTATCTTTTGTACCTTATGACATTAAAACGGCCATAACTCCCCATAGAATCACAGTAAACTAAAAACACCTTTGGAAAGACCTTCAGGACTTGAGATCGGTGGGCCTTTTCGTTACCCTACTTCCAAGGAGGGATCGAATAGTGGTCAACCGGGTTGCCACTGGCCATACCCGTCTTACTCACAGGCACCTGCTTAGTGCAGAAGCTCGAGATGTGTGTGGGAGGTGTGGGGATGATCTGTCCAACCGCCACTTTCTGAAGGACTGTCCAGCCCTTTTGGACCTCCGAGTCCAGCATCAGCCCCCTCAGTGGGTTGACCTTTTATCCGGACCAGACAAGGTCCGATCCCTGTTGTTGTACCTGAGAGCCGCTGAGCTCTACTACGAACTGTGATATATTTATATACATCTTGTCGACGTTTTATCTCACTTTGCTGATTGCATATAGTAGCATGTATATAGTTATTAGCCTATTTTACATCTAGTCTTAGTTGTATATTTTTGGGTTTTTTAATCTACTTTGGGGGCTAAACGTAGGGCATCACTGAACCCCTCATCCCCATCCCCCCCCCCCCCCCCTTCGAGTTGCCAGAGAAGTCCATGATGGCGCTCCTTTTAGTCAAGGATAGCAACATGGCTGCCCCCTTAGAATCGTGCCACTTCCAGTGTCCCTTTAGACACCTTGTTCAGTGCTGTTAATGTTTTTTCTGGTTGAGGTGCGGCTTAAACCTTAAAAAAAGAAAATTTCCTATAACCCTGATCTAAATTATAGTTCTTTTAGTTAGTTTTAATTGGTAAAAAAAAGGCCAAAGTACAATATTAGGAAAAATATTTAAATGAAAGAAAAGCCATTTCTTCAGAAACTTTTCGTGAGTATATAAGGAAAAACGAAGACAAAAAACAACAAGAGCTGGAAATGAAACGAAAGAAGAAGAAAGAACGAGAGAAAGTAAAGGCATTAAAACAATTGAAACAAAAAGGTAAAAAAAGCAGCCAGAAGCGTAGGTAGGTACTGAAAAGCGCAAACGACTATGGAGGTAGAACAGGAACCTGAAGATGAACCGTCTACCAGTTCAACGCCAGGAGAACCTGAAAAGGTCCGCGGAATTCGGAAATTTGGGAGGAATTTTTATAACTTGAAACCAGTCAACTCAAACCAAGAACTAAGTGAAAACGACTGGGTTGTCGTCGCGTTGAATCTAGAAAAGGAAAAAAAGCTTTGGATCGTACGAGTTCTGAAGAAACAAGAGTCAGGTACCTAACAGCTATTTGGGAAGTTTCTTGAGACCGCAGCAATCTAAGCAGTTTTCTGGATTCATATATTCTTATCCCAGTGTTCCAGATGAATATCCTTTCCAAATTAAACAGGTGATAGGACAACTTTCTCAACCAGAGAAGTATTTAAGCGCAGTTGGCTAAAATTCAATATTTTAGTCATGAAAATCTCAAGTCCTGAAAACTTGCAGTGTTGCTCTTTTATTAAAAATATAATTCCTTGTTCATGAGTACTTTTAATGAACAATTTTCCTATTTCAGTTCATAAACAAATCTGATGTCCCAATACTAGGTTCATTCTGTCCCACATTGGAAGGAACGGTGTTCCATCTCTGGGTAGCCGGGCTTTTTTTTTTTTTTTTTTTTTTTTTTTAATAGCAATAACGAAACTGCAAGATGTTAGTAACGTTTTTAATCATATTCTGATTGATGTCTATACCTGTCCACAGATAGAAGGACTAAAAAAAATTACGTTAAGAGAATGTTTCTATTTTTTGTGGGCTTCTGAAGCAGAGTGATTCACCTAATTGTCCCAATACTGCCGTGCTTACCCTACCTACCTACTACCTAGGTAATTTATCCTACCAAGCGATGCCAGCGCTCTACCGGGATACTTTATCGCCTCCATGATTTCCATCGCTATTTGCGAGGTCTTAGTTGGAGACACTGGACCCCTCTACCGCGTTCCATTTGACTGATACAATCCAGAAAGAAAGATACAATTAGCATAATTTCTTGTTTTATTTAAATTTTCACTTACTCTATCAATGATAAAATTTATAAGTCTACGTTTTTGTTTTGAATAAATAAAAACTAAATCACGTATTAAGTAATTTAATCTTTCTGCTACATTGGTAGCAATGGTTGGTAACCTCAAGAACACATTTTACCTTCCCCTACCAACCGGTCACGTGAAAATGTACAGAAAATTTTCTTTCTGACATGAATCCGTTTCCTCTGTCCTTATTATTTATTTCATTATTACTCTTTATAACGATAACTGCTTTCAATAGTTGACGTATTTTCGCAAAGAAACATTCAATACGCATATAATGTTCGTTAGCTGCGTTTTTCGGACTTTCCGTTTCTCGAGACTCAAGAAGATCGGCGGAGAAGTAGATCATGTTTTGCGATTCCGGCGTTCGATGAGGTGAGATTTAACCAAATTCGCTTTGAATTTAATACCGGAGATATTGATCTTTCGATATTGCACCCCGTTTGTGGCTCAGGTTCTTTCATCTTCGATTTCGATCGTTATTCTAAGACCATAACAAGTCGACATTTGCGTTCGGTCGTCCCGTCGCCCTTAAAGTGAGGCGAAAACTCGAAGTCAGAAAAAAACATCAGTGAATGTGTCTCTGTATTGTAAACTACCTCTGGATATGTTTAGCTCATCGCCCAAGAGTTCAACCTGTGATTAATATACTCGGGAAGAGCGCCATTCAATCTAGTTATGGGTTCAGGATTGTGAAGTGCCTTACCTACAAAACCTTTCACAGAGTATTATAAACATTTTCAAGGATAATAAAGGATCATTCCTGAAGACTTCGAAACCCTTAGGAAAGGGTCATTCTCATTTCATTTGCCGCTTTCATGTCCCTGACGACGAATTCTCACAATTCTTGACCAAAACTAGCGTTTTTGGGAGAAAAAAGGGTAGTACTAGTTGGGAGATCAACGAAGAAATAATTTGAATGCCCAAAATCCCCTTTAACCAATACACAGTGATGACGAATGAAACCTGAAATCCTGGTAACTCATGAGTGTTACTGTCCCCTCCTACCCAACATGTGCATAGAAGTTAGGTAGTTACGAAACAATGACAATCTAGAACTGGCCAGGGTTACTAGCTGCAGTAGGTTGGTTCTTCTTTATTTAGAGTAAGGATTTACATTTTTAAGATTTTTCCCAACCCGTGAAAAACTAGTTTTTCAGTCAGTCCCCCATATCTCTTCTCAATGGGACCACAGGAGTGTTACCATTTTTGCGATCAAGAAGGCCGATGCAAAATGGTGGGAAAAAGTCAGATGTCAAGATTATATTGTCCAGTTGAAGATGTGAAACTGCAGTGGAGTGCTTGGAGTTGCAGCAGTTTTTACAGTGAAAGAAGCCTAAAAACATGAGGAGTATTTTTATTTTCAATCATGAGTCTTACACTAATTACGAGTGTTGTTAGTACTTAAACAAAATAGTCCTATATCAAGAGCCATATTGCTTGGTGACAGGTTTCAAACAGTAGCCATCCCCGAGTTTTGCCACTTCATCATCCTGTGTGACGCCATTTTTACTGGAAATTCTCATGAGTGTTACCTCTCAGGAGTGTGACCAAGGATGGGTAAAAAATATATAAAATACAACATTAATGAAAAACTCACTGTTCACCTATGGAACACAAATCTGCAATGTACAATGAGTAGTATTTGCCGATCTAACCTCATTTTTGAGCACTTTCATATTTCACGTCACTGAGGTTCTCAAACGACCCAAAGCGGCAAATGAAATGAGAATGACCCGAAAGTAAATAACTTAGAAAATGACTGCAACAATTCTATGTTAATGTTGTTCAACGTCTTAGGTAACTATTCCCAAAAATTATACTCATGGCCGAATCCACGCAAGTAAAGTATTTCCTGGATAATATAATATCTACCACCAAGTTAAAACACTTAAAACGTTAAATTCCAATTACATTTGGTTTAAAATTCAAAACACTTTCTAAACTTGGCCTTGGACTTTCCTAGATAACCTAAGCTTCAAATACCTGTTTTATCAATAGCTTTGTTCGCAGTGCCGGTTGGAAACGGTTACCAACCGTTGGCGACCAGGCTTGTGATTAGTTTAGTGCACATGCGTGGCCCAAACCTAATTTCAAACCGTTAGTAACCAAATCCGCACTGCGAACGGGTTTGCCTTAAGTTAACCGTCGCATAGCCTCCAACAGCTGTAACCTGCTTGGTGGGCTCGCGCCATCTTTTGAATAGGTAAAACATTTCATGTATGAATAAAGAACCTGAACCGTAAAGAGATGGCCTGCAAGACAACAAACAGGTTGAAAAATGAAAAATATTCATTGGGAACAAACCTTCCAACAGGAATAAGAAATCCATGCTCAATCTTTTCTTGCCTCCAGCTGATGATTTTGTGGGAGAATGTGGTGTTTATCTCGCAGGAAGAATTTAAAGTCGACCGTCGTTCTTAATTTTTAATGTTAATAGCTTTACAAATAACTCTTCAGTTGAGATTGAGTAATAACATTTTACTGTTTGATTTTGTATTTTGTTGCTATTCACATGAAGATTCCCATTCTACGTCGTTGTCACCAATAAGATTTTCCATATCGCACAACTAGTAGGAAACTTTCAATAAATAACTGTAGAAGTAGAACGAGGGTAAATGCAAAGGTAGAAATCAGTGAACAGTGCACGTCATGCAGATGTCCGACAGCTTTCTCATCTCGTTCGGCTGGCTTATCTTATCATCTCTCAGCTCGCTGAGCTCCCGCTACCCTCCATCTCACAATGGAATGATTTGATTCGCTACATCGAGTAGAGGTGTGGTGGGGGACTAACCGTCAGATCGGTCAGCAGAAATTTCTCTGACCGGTCTAACCGATCCACAACACGTTTCAAACTAGTTTGGTGGTCACTGCGAACGGACCACTATGGATGCTGGATGGATGGAGTCATAGATTTCCTCAAATGGACACTGCGAACGCGTTTCCAACCATTTCTTACAGGTTTGATGGTCACTGCGAACAAACCTATTCATTCACCCCTACTAGAGATTCTACAAGTACTAGGATTATGCTAAGTAGTAATTGCTTGAATTTTAACCCTTCCTTTCTTCATTATTATCATTTTCGTTTTCTGTTTTTTTGTTTTAGTTCAGATGATTACATGAAAGCTGTGATCATTAACAAACACGGCGGCCCAGAAGAGCTCCATTTAGCCCAAGTTCGAAGGCCTTCTCCCGCCAAATCCGAAGTATGAATATCATTTGGTAACCCATCCCTATCACTTTACTCATTACCTTCCTGAAGTTCTTTGTTTTTATTGTTCAAATTTGAGCAACTAAGGTTAACAACACATTAGTAAGATATATGGTGAGTTTGTGGGGTCCAACCAACAACGAATGGTTTAGGGTGGGGGGACCAGGTTTGACACCTTAAGAGGCATTTGGACTTTGACAAGCAATTGAGTTTTTTCTTCTTTTTTCGTTAGTTCAAACTTGAATCTTGTGACAGTTCCCGCGAGATCCAAGGGAATGCGCTGCCGTCGCTCCGTTGTTTCCCAACGGGCGTCGGGCGCTAGTTCCCGTGTTTTCGAAAGCCCGTGTTTGGCGATGGATGGGTGATCTTAGAACTGGAAAACCAATCTTCTCCGAACGTAGCTTATATGC
The DNA here is from genome assembly GCA_030762985.1 of Adelphocoris suturalis. Taxonomy (NCBI): domain Eukaryota; kingdom Metazoa; phylum Arthropoda; class Insecta; order Hemiptera; family Miridae; genus Adelphocoris; species Adelphocoris suturalis. Next base: position 9,306,798 of record CM061043.1, read on the forward strand.
TATTAGTACGAGTTATGATCTCTTATGGTACTGTCACTCACTCCTCTCTATCTATGAGTGTGGATTTAGGCCCCCATTGCACCTCCGGGGCGCCTGTCTATTACATGGTAGCAGAGCGTGGTTAGGATTATGCACGGTTGACGCCTAGTAATCCGATCCACTATTTTTGGGGCGTTAATGTTTCAGAAGAAACATGGCCCGGGTTTCCAGAAGGAATACCCATTATACTCCCTTGGATACATAAATACTTTCATTGGTTCTTGACTATTAATTTCTCATTTATTCCCCTCATATTATTTCTATTACCTAATGAATACTTTTTATGAAGATTCATTGACAATCCATCTGTTTTTAATCCCTTTTTTTTATCCTCAATCGCCAATGCAGCTATTTATTAGTGAGCATCACTTCTCAACCAGTAAACTATTCCACCTGGTCTACATACTTGCTATTCAATGAAATATGTTTTTTAAGGGGGGGGGGGGGGGAGTGTGACAGTTCACGCGAGATCCAAGGGAATGCGCTGCCATCGCCCCGTTGTTTCCCAACGGGCGACGGGCGCTTCTTCCCGTGTTTTCAAAAGCCTGCGTTTGGCGTTGGATGGGTGATCCTAGAACTGGAAAAATTATCTTCTCCGAACGTAGCTTATTAGTACGAGTTGTATCTCCTATGGTACTGTCACTCTCCTCTCTCTTTCTATGAGTGTGGATTTAGGCCCCCATTGCACCTCGGGGCGCCTAAGTTCATTATATGGTAGCAGAGTGTGGTTAGGATTATGCATGGTTGACGCCTAGTAATCCGATCCACTATTTTTGGGGCGTTAATGTTTCAGAAGAAACATGGCCCGGGTTTCCAGAAGGAATACCCATTATACTCCTTGGATACATAAATACATTCATTGTTTCTTGAATAATAATTTCTCAATTTATCCCCTCATATTATTTCTATTTAACATACTTAATTTTCAAGGGCATTTTTCCCAAACCCAGGGCATCGTTCCCTATTTCATAAGTCCCCATAGTGGGCACCTTCCACTGTAAGTCTCCAAAGTTGAGCAAGTTAATTCCCCAGGGCATAGTTCCCATTTTCGTGAGTCCCCAAAGTGGGCAGCTCCCTACTGTAAGTCTCACGGTTGAGCAAGTAATATTATTCCCGATTGTTCCAATCTTTGATTGGGGGTTCACTACCTAATGAATACTTCATATGAAGATTCATTGACACTCCATCCTGTTTTAATTTCACATTTTTATCCTCAATCGCCAATGCAGCTATTTATTAGTGAGTATCACTTCTCAACCAGTAAACTATTCCACCTGGTTTACATACTTGCTCTCCAATCACGTATGTTTTTTAAGGGGGGGGGGGGGGGGTGACAGTTCCCGCGAGATCCAAGGGAATGCGCTGCCGTCGCTTCGTTGTTTCCCAACGGGTGTCGGCCGCTTGTTCCCGTGTTTTCGACAGCCCGCATTTGGCGATGGATGGGTGATCCTAGAACTGGAAAACCAACCTATCTTCTCCAAACGTAGCTTATATGCTATTAGTACGAGTTATGATCTCTTATGGTACTGTCACTCTCCTCTCTCTCTCTATGAGTGTGGATTTAGGCCCCCATTGCACCTCCACCCCGGACTAGGCACCCCGCCTAAGTTTATTACAATCTTACATCTATTGCTGCATCAGGATTTCCTCAAACTGCTCGGTATTTAAAAAATCACTAATTCAAGCCACAGAACATCATGAATTAGTTTTTTCGAAATCAATTTTTTGACCCAGTATTTGACAGTCACATTTTTTGTTGTACCTCTGATCGTCATCCAATGATTGACATAGCATTTCTTCTGCATTAATGATTCCTTGTATCAGCAAAACATTCTATTTCAACATTTTACAAATGAATTGAGCATTTGAACTTAGTTTAATTATTCTAAAAAAATATATATGAGTATTCATAAAGACAAAGTTGAAAACCACCGGATGTTTCATCACAAAATACGTGCTATGTTTTCTTGATACCAAAGGCACCTTACGATTCTAATGGTAGACTAGCAGCTTGTGAGTTGCTATGTATTTATATAAAGATAAAAAATAAAGAACGAATGACACGAACGAATAGAGATCCATATTGACAGCACTGTCAATCACTGATTATTTCCAAAAAATTATAGCATAATTATGCAATCTACACAAAAAACTTATTGATAAAAACCATGGAAACAATCTTATTTGAAAATGTGGAGGGCATGGTGAAGCAAAATAAAACGCTTACTTCCTTAGCAAAATCACAAAAAACAACACTAAAGAAATGACAGCACGAGGTTCTGTTGGGTAACCTTCTCCAGATTTCATTAAAACCCGCTTGAAACCTTTTCCCGCCTTTATACTTTACTGAGAAGGTCCTACGTGGACGACCAACGAGCGCGAGCGAGCGACCAGCGCGTGCGAGCGACCTCAAGTCGCTCGCGCGCGCCGCTATAGTGTCCACAGTAGGCGTCCACAGTACGCGTCTAGAATCCTTGCGAGTTTACCTTTGCTTCGTGCTAAGTGTAAAATTTTTTTATATTTTTGCGATATTATGAACGACTTTTCTTTTAAATAATGCAGCAATGCTTTATTATTTGGCGAAAAAGAATTCGTCGAGACGGAAGCCAGTTTCGAATATGTATTCAATGAGGAAACAATACGATAAGTTCCATAATTTGTTCCCGCAACTCAGGAAGGACTTTTTTGCTTACTCCAGGATGAAAATATCCACCTTCGACTATATTGTAGAACATATTGAAGGAGAATTTAATCATCAAGTTACCAATTTTCAAAGGCCCGTAGGAGCTGACGAAAGATTGATGTTGACAATCAGGCAAGTCCAGGGTGCGGCAGGGAGGACGGATGGTTTTAAAAAAATCATAAAATAGTTAATTTTTACTCAAAAACAAATTTATTGATGCAATCAGGTTCGCAAGGAAATAGCATTTCAGACAGTCAAGTGTGAAAAATCACATCAGGCATGTGGTGGCCAAAATTGTTGATGCAGTGCGCGTAGACACTCTCCAACATAACATTATGTCGCAATGATCACCAACTTCTTTTTCCCTGAATTACGACGGCGACGTGTTTACGTTCGACCGAAGGACGACTGAAGTACGACCCAACATGTGTGGATCCAGCAGGATGGGGCGACCGCCCACACAGCCAGCGCATCAATGAACGATATTCGCCCTCTCTTCTCTGGTCGCCTTATTTCCAGGTTTAGCGATGTTCATTGGCCTCCTCTTTCCCCAGATTTATCCATATGCGATTTTTTCTTATGGGGACACCTCGAGGCTTAGAGTATACGAGAACAAGCCCCGAACTCTGGACGAATTGAAGGACGCAATTCGTGTGGAAGTCGCCCAAGTTGAGAGAGTATGTTGGAGATAACGCCCAAGAACGCCTCCAGCACTGCATCAACAATTTCGGCCACCACATGCCTGATGTGATTTTTCACACTTGACTGTTTCAAATGCTATTTCCTTGCGAACCTGATTGCATCAATAAATTTGTTTTTGAGTAAAAATTAACTATTTTATGATTTTTTAAAAACCGTCCGTCCTCTCTGCCGCACCCTGTACAAGGCTAGAAGTAATGATTTATTTTCCGTCCCTTTTGTCCCGTTTAATTATTTACCCCCTTTATCGTATGGCTACACATTATAATTTAATAACAGCTGAGAATAATTGCCTTGATATATTTTTCAATAGTTTTTCCGTATTTAAAAACCACATCATTTCCTATTGTTCTAAATTTCCAGCCTAGTAAAAGGTACTATTATTATCTTTTGTGTATTGATTTAATTTTTTTTCTACTCTGTATAAATTTATATTTTCATTTTATCTGTATTTTCCATGTTTAGTTTCCTTTTTTATATTGGGCTAACTAGCCCGTAAATACATAAATAAGTACGCACGTAAAGAATTATAAAACATTTAATTTTTAATTTAGTTTATTATTTGGGAACACAAACAATAATTTGAACACAAAAATGTAACCTCCCGGCAGAGCGACCAGGCGAGCGCGCGACCAAAATCAAACCCGAGCGTGCGACCTCAGCCCGACTCGCGGCGTCGGGCGGTGGCACGTAGGACACTTCGTTCGGTTTACCTTGTTTGAAATCAGCTGGTCGCTCGCTCGCACGTGCGGGTCGCTCGCTCGCGCTCTTTGGTCGTCCACGTAGGACACGGCCTAAGTGTCAATATCGTGTTTATATGTATATATATATAACCTTTAGCCTTAATTCCCTTTTCAACAGCAAGCAACTGAGCTTCATATTAATTCCCGATTCTCCCCGTTTTTTCTATGATTAATAATTTCTTTGCACTCAAACTGGATTAGAGCTAATTGTAAAAGTAGGATAGAACTTGGAACAGGCTAGATATTCCATGTGGGTCAAGAGGGAATAGAATTCGCCTTCGAGCGTGTGGACCAGTGTTGGGCATAATCTTATCGTCGAATACGAATACGATTGTAATCGCGATAATTGTTCGTTGATTCTGAGTATTCGTAATTGATAATTGAACAATCAACTTACCTTTCAGGGAAAGTCGATTGTGATTATATTAGGTAATTGGAGGAAGAGATTGTTTACTGGCAGCAGTGCTCCGTCGGCAGAATTCGGAACTAGTTTTATAAGAAACTAAAAAGTTTCTCGCGCTATCATATTGGCCCCCCTGGGCCCCACCAGGCATCCCCACTTCACCAACATGGCGAACCATTGCAGTTAGAAGGAAAATAAATTTACTGGTGGATATCTGGGGTCGGGTAACAACTCTTGGGTGGGACTGTAACAATCTCTTCCTCCAATTACCTAATATAATCACAATCGACTTTCCCTGAAAGGTAAGTTGATTGTTCAATTATACTTCGGTAATTTCCGGAAGAGATTGTTTACTGGCAGATGTTCAAAGATATATCCACCAGCACTAAGCAAGAGGGAAAGCAAGTGTGACAACAAGAAAACCAAGGGGAAAACCCAGGGACAGGCAAATTTTGACTCCTCAGCGACTCCCACCACCTCCCAATCGTTGTTTCCTGTTTTCTTATTCTTCAAACATGGCCACAACCTCGGCATGGGCCTCATACCCATTATGCCCCCTCCCCTTTTTCCATGAAAGAAGAATAGTTAGCATCGAATCACCATAAGAATAAGTTATATCAAACACTTTACCAAACATAAGAATATTACTATCCCTGGTCAATAGGCTAATAAATTGTACACTCGGATCAGACAAGTAACAATTCCCAGTACTTTATGCCATAGAAGTAGGCGTCACACCGCCTCTGAACTGAAGGTCAAATCACGAATATAATTATGATCATGTCCTATGAACGATCAGTAGCACTAACTGATGATAGGGAAGAGAAATTATGAACATGAATGCGCATGAACGGGTGTAATGTATGCCTATAATTAGACCATTAAATGCCAATGGGCAAACGAAATAAAGTTACAAAGAGTTTTGGTACATGTAAAGTTGAACACATGTTATCAGTACATATTAGTAGAAAGGAACGAATATTGAACGATAGATGCTAACGATGTTAGCAGAAATGCATTGTTAGACGAAAGCATGCAATAATGCAAAGAATGCATTAACTCAGTAGTAAATGTATTAAATGTACAATAACCAAAAATGTGTGAAGACCAAGACAAATTGACCCAGTATTAGGTCGACAAAACGGCAGCAGCGAAGTTTGCCTGTGAACACAAAGGACGATTGTAAACCGCTTGAAACATATTTGAATTTTGCGACCAGCCAGCCGCGTCAAAGATAGTGTTTATTGCGACCCCCCTACGAGCCGCCGCTGAGACAGCTGCATGCCGTGTTGAATGAGATGAGAACACAGATACGTCGATCCCCGCGGATTTTAAAATTTCCTTTACCCATCTACTCAATGTGGGGATCGTGGCAGGTTGGAAAGGCTTTTTTAGGGTAACAAAAAGTGCAGACTGATTCAAACTGTTAGTATCAGCTAGGTATCTTTTCAAGTTAGACGGTACACAAATGAGTGGTTGGGAATGAAGTTGAGGAATAGAGATGGTGGGGGCTGTGGCCCCCGGTCTAGATGTTTTTAGTAATTTAGGAATATAGATAGTTACCCCAGAATCAGAAAAGACAATATTACACCTTTCAATTGCGTGAATGGTTTGCATGCGCTGTCCCGAGGCCAACAGGAGTAGTACAATTAGTTTTTTGGCTCGGAAGGCAAGGGAGTCATCAGTCACTGTTACGAAATACTGAAGAACCACTTGAGGGTCCCAGGTATATTTGTATTTAGCCGCCGGAGGTCGGAGGCGGAAAATGGCCTTAATAAAGCGCTTGATTAGGTAATCCTGGGCCAGATCAAACTCAGCAAGTAAAGCAAGCGCAGAGCGGTGAGTGTTAAAAGAATTGTAAGATTGTGATGTGGTGTCCAGCAAATGCTGGAAAAATCGTAATACTATAGGAGTTGTAACATCTAGTGGGTTAATGAGATTTGATGTACAAAACGTTACCCATAAATTGTAGGAGGAAGCATACTGCTTCAAGGTGGTCTGTGAAAGCGAATTGCAGAGTGTGGCTACAACGTCTGGAGAAAGGCCCCTCTTCATAAATCCTCTCCGGATAAGGTCGCCACCATTAGGGTGAGCGTTTGTGACGAGGGATGGTCTTGTGAGCTGTAAGGAGAAAACAATAAATCTCTATTAGGGCCCAAATACAGTATTTTTGAGACAGCCAAATTCATGAAGGAGGAAAACCATGGCTGGGTAGGCCATGCTGGAGCGACAACGATACCCCTAGCCTTATCTTCCCTGATTTTCTGTATTACTCGGGACAGCAGCGAGAAAGGAGGGAAGGCATAAAAATAAAAGTTTCCCCAGAAAAAGGTGAATGCGTCAACCCCTGCCGCTTCCGCTTGGGGCTGCCAAGAAAAAAACTTTTGGCAGTGGTGTAGATCATTTGAGGCAAACAAATCAATTTCCGGTTTTCCAAAGGTTTTGATTATTATCGTAAAATAGGATCGTGACAGTCCCCACTCCCCAGTGGAAATTGTCCGGCGTGACTCGAAGTCAGCCACCACGTTTTCTTTGGTATTAATATATGACACCTGAAGCCACAGGCCTCTGGCTTCACAAAAGGACCATATTTGTTTTGCCACTACATGGAGGTGGGGAAATCGCACACTACCAAATTTGTTTAAAATTGCCACAGCTGTACCATTGTCCACTCGCAGAAGAATGGTTTTGTCACGCCAATTTTTTGCAAAAACCTCTAATGCCAGCTTGGCAGCGCGCAATTCTTTTTCATTAATATGGACGCCTTTTTCACTTTCTTTCCACCAACCACACGTACGGTGTGCGTCCCAGGCCGCCCCCCAACCTGTGTCACTAGCATCTGAAAAAATAACATAGTCATGACCATCCGAGCGAATTTTGGAATGAGGTTCTTCAAGAGCTACTTCCCACCAAAGGAGATCCCGCCGTGACTGCTCCGATATACAACAGATCCCGTTGTAATTATCATTATTTTCTAATAAGGCTAGGTATCTATCTCGCTCCAACGACCTAATATACAACTGACTGTAGGGAATTGCCGGTATGCATGCTACCAATGTTCCTATCAAGGAAGCTAAATTGCGGATAGACCCGTTCGGGTTGTGCAACTTCGATCTTACTATTGAATATATTTTTTGTCTTCTCTCAGTAGGAAGGGATATGGTCATTTTACTCGAATCGAAAACGAAACCTAGGAATGTGAATGATTTGGATGGTTCAAATACACTTTTTTCTTCATTAATAACGAATCCCAAACTGGTAAGTAACTTAGAGGTTGTTTCTAGGGCCAAAACACATTCGCTACTAGTACGAGCCAAAATTAGACAATCATCCAAAAAATTTATGATCGTAACCTTCTTTTCCCTCAAGCAGGCCATTACAGGCCGTAGCACTTTATGAAAACAATAAGGGGCAGATGCAAGTCCCATAGGTAAAGCGTTCATCCAATAAAATTTGTTGCGAAATTTGAATGCCAAGAATTTTCGATCCTCCGGGACAACGGAAATCAAATAATAGGCATCCTTCAAGTCTATGGAGGCCCCATACATATTAGGCTCCAATATGTGAAGAACTGACCGGTAGTCGTCTAGTTTGAAATGACTAACGGCCACATATTCGTTCAATTTTTTTAAGTTCAAAATGAATCTAGCCGAGCCATTAGGTTTCGGTACGAGAAAAATTGGAGAAAGAAATACCCAAGTTGACGAAGGAATTTCTGAAATTGCTCCCAGTCTCAACAAGTCCTGGATTTTTGTCTCCATTGTCGCAATATCCCGTACTTGATCCGAAATATGAATAGAGGCAGCTTCGGAAAGGGGAGGGTCCGACAAAAATGGTATTTTATACCCATTTACCCATTCGAAAACTTGCTGTGAGACTGGTATTGATAACCATTTTTTCGCAAACCAGACTAAACGCCCTGCATGACTTACCTGATTTAATGTCGCTGGTGGTGTTGTTTGGGGTTGTAGGTTGTAGGGTGTGGTTTCGCTCCCTGACGTCGGTCCTTCGATGCAGCTTGTGGCCGGGAGTTCCTTGCTGCGGACCGCTGAGCGTTTCCCGAGTTTTGAAATTGAGACGATCGTTGATAGCCAGAGGTGGATGGTTGGACAATCATTGACTCGGGCTGTACTCTGGGAGGCGGTTGACGAGGCCTATACACCATTCTAGCCGCTTTCGAAGCGTCTTGGGCTCTTCGTACCCAACCTTCTGCCTTACCATCGAATAGATAGGTCGTTCCAATCTTTGACCTGGTTGCCAGTTGCTTATATTTCGACTTGAAACATGTGGTAACCTTTGCCTTTCGGGACATAGACGTTCGGTAAAATCCTGCACACAGCAAAGAGGATGTGTTCCAAAGTATTTCAAATAATTTGTCCCGTACTCCTGGTTCTCCCAACTGATCGTCTGTGAGGAAGGTCATGGCTTCCCCGACACCCATCAGGGCTTTGGAAAAAAAACTTTGCGTGGTAGCGACCGAAGCGTCGGCTCTTCTAGCAGTGTTTGGAACCACATCTTCGATAACCTCATCCAATTTAGGTGGTTTGAGAGTAGGAAAATGCGCTGATGGATCGTATTTTGTGTTTAAACGCTTATAAAATTCGAAAGATAGGCCTTGCCTCATTTGGGTTTCCCAAGTTGAGATTATGTGTGAATGAATGCGAATAGGTGGCGGGGTTGCCTGCTGACCTTGATCGACAATTTGTCGAATAGCATCCGGTAATGGCGGAATTTCGGATGGGATTGATGTAATTCCTTCATCCTCGTCCCCCGATCCACTGAAATTATCGGAATGGTCGTCATTCCCAAAACCTTCAAAAAGTTTTGAAGAAGTAGAGGCAGTGTCTTCATCAGATTCCATATCGGAAATTGGCTGCCTTTCGTTTTCATCCGGTTTATTGCACCGGGAAAAATGACGCCCGAAGTCGGGGTTTGTCACATCAGTTCTACTCGATTGAGTAGCCGGATTCGGGTGAACATCAGTCACTTCCGTTTTTTGCTTTTTCTCAGCATTTGCATGAGAAGATAGTTCTCCGACCGTTTGGTTAGAGAAAGCTCGACCGTTCGGCTGAAGCGGATCCATGTCGCCGTAGTTATCGGCGGTCTCCGCAGATCTCTTCTTTCTTCTTTTGTCCGACATTGCGAACCAAAAACACGAAAAAGAACACTCCTCGAGTATAAACGAACACTTTTAAAAAACAAAACTACTAAAATTAACAAAAAAATTTACTAAAAGAGCAGATAACGCGTACTAGTCCAGAAACACGTGCCAACGCGGAACAAACAATGGTTCGCCATGTTGGTGAAGTGGGGATGCCTGGTGGGGCCCAGGGGGGCCAATATGATAGCGCGAGAAACTTTTTAGTTTCTTATAAAACTAGTTCCGAATTCTGCCGACGGAGCACTGCTGCCAGTAAACAATCTCTTCCGGAAATTACCGAAGTATAATTGTATTCGTATTTGTGTAATCGTATTCTTCTGTCGGCGATTATACGAAAACAACCCATAAAAATCCGTCACAGTCATCAATCTCAATAGGGCGTCCCTCCTATAATATGCGATGCCTTGCTAATATTACCTAGCTTCAGAGGGACGTCCTTAAAGCGAATTTGTCTCAAATCTATTTGAATAGGACGTCTCTCTGAAGCCAGGTAATATTAGCTAGGCTTTGCGTATTATAGGAGGGACGCCCTATTGAAGTTGATGACTGCGACACATTTTGGTTTATTATTTCCAATAATAAGCCTATGTGATCGTATAGCAAAAAAATTGTTTAACCCCCCCTCAAACTTTGTCACTTTACGTTTCAAGGTGTGTAGGACCCAAATTTGAAATGTCCGTTCGCCGTTCGCCGTCTGGGCCATAAAAGGCCTAAGAATTTACTTTAAAACCCCGTTCTTTCGCACATAGGCTCCATTTGGGATCTAGTTGGTCCTAACGTTTAACTATCCTGATCGCTTTACTCGCATAGATGGTATGGACCAAAAATGGGCGAAAAAGTGTCTTTTTCGAGTCTTTGAGTGTTAGACTTCCGCACGCCTGGCACGCTTGGCAGGGGGTCACGGTGGGGGGTGAGGGGGGTGAGCGGGGGGTGGAGTGAGATAAGGTGCCGCGGCACCTTGTGGTGGCTGGAGTGACCAGGGGCGTAGCAGAGGGGTGTAGGAGAATGGATATTTATTACTTTTACGTGTTATACCCATTTAATACACAGCGTTCCTTCAAGGCATGAATATATGTTTTTTTCTAGGTCATATTTGTGTGTTAATACCAATGCTTTTCCTACGCATATTCAATAAACTATCCTCTCGACTTTTCGTACGTACTTAGATAATGATATTATTTAGGCAATAACTATTGGAATAGATAGGAGCTCAAATCGAGAAATATAAACAGGCGTATATAATTATAGAAGTATAGGTTGTGGTAACTCGAAATAGGACACTAGGAAATAGGCCTTATGACGTACGCAAGCCTACTAAAACTACGATCATACTCAATTGAAAAAATAATAAACCATTATGTAATCATTTGCAGCGTTTTATGAGTTGTATTCGTGTAATCACCTACAGACGAATACGATTACACGAATATAATCGCAGTTAACTCAGAATCAATGAATAATCATTGTGATTACAATCGTATTCGTATTTGATGATAAGATTATGCCCAACACTGGTGTGGACCCAGTGAACTATCCAAGGTCAGGAGTTGAGAAATGCCCATAATAATGGTTAAATACTGTTATAATGTCGTCAACGTATATTTCAAAATTAGATCAATTAATTTTATTTCTCGTCTGATCCCAGGTTTTAGTTCAAGTCTTCGCAGCTAGCGTGAACCCAGTGGACCTTTTAATCAGAGAAGGAGCTTTCTCACGCTTACCTCCACTCCCGCTCGTGTTAGGGAAAGAAATTGCAGGCATCGTAACTCAAGTTGGTGAGGATGTAAAAAACGTCAAGGTTTGTTCATTTTCCTCAATGGTTCTAACGGCTACATACCACTTACCATGTATTGAAAAAGTTCCAGTCATGCAGCAATCCCATATTTTTGCATTTTCGTATTTGCCAATTTTTCAGAAAATGAAGCTGTTGCTCTGGATTCGAAAAATATGAAAATAGAAATGTTTGGAGAGCAAGAAAATGTAGGGGGTGATGCAAAAAAGACTTTTTTTTTTTATTAACAAATATTGTTGACAATAACTAGGTTACAATTCTTAACCAATTATCGTAGTTCTTAATTATTGGTTTATTTTTTAATCCCAATTTTAGTCTAGTTGTACCAACAAATCTTGGATTTGCCGTCAGGAGGGTGTTATTAGCGATCTTCTCAAGTGCTGCCAAAGCTACAATCCTCAACCGATTTTTGTGATTCTTTTTTGGTTTGATCTAGAATGCAGTTTAGTTTTAGAATATACGAGTATGTCAGGAGTTAGTTCTAAAGTGTCATTGTAGTGGGTGGTAATGCGGGGAAGAAAATTTGAAGGAAGGGCAGTGTCTGTTGACATTGGAGCACATTTGTGTTTGACCAGTTGCTATTGACACCGGTTCGGATTGTTGTTTACTATTTTCTGAGTTGTCTGTGCCACATAGAGTTGACCATCATCACAAAAGCCTTTGAAAATGTCTACGGGCACTAGAATCAAGACTTGAATAACGCATTCCAACATTTGCCAAGCAGTAGAAGTGTTGCTCGAGGTACTGGTTGCCAAAATAATTTCATCGCACGAATACAAGGTACATCCGCCAAGAAGAAGAGATGGTGCAATGAAGCTGACATCGAGTTTACCTTTAGAAAGGCTTTATTACACACAAAACTAGAAAATCGCATGAGATGATATTTAGGATGATAATTTAGTTGCTCAATCACCCCCTCCCTAGGATGATACGTAGTCCTTCAAATACAGCGGGGATAGACGCTCCCTAAACCTTTTCGATGCTACTCCCGAATATATTCGGGGTGGAAGTGTCTTACATGCCATGCTATTCCTGAGAATACTCGGGCTACTTGAGACTGCTTTGGTGTGCTATGCACGAATATATTCGTGCTCGCTCCCTCGACCTACCGGTTGCGTTTGTGAGTCTATTTCACCAGCACCCCCACAGGGAGCAGGCTTGCTTGGATCAAACGATGTTTAAGCGGCCCATTCACGATCCTGCTGCAGGAGATGGGGAGTGCAACGAAGTTCCCCTCTTCGCTTTCCTGCCTCAGGGTCCGTTCTCCATACAATCCGTCATTCCCAGCTCAAACCAAAGGTTTCCCGCCAGTATACGGTATTCTGTGTTTACCTTCGGCGTTCTCCATTCTTCAATGGCTCCTTATTTAAGGTCTTCCGGCAGATCGACACATGCTCGGACCTAGCAGGTTGATAGGGTGGGGGACCCCGGACCGCAGGATGGTCGGATAGGAAACCCATCCGACGAGCTCTGCAGGACACCAGCAGTAGGAAGGCCTCCACACGCGTCCTGCATGCCTCCCGTGCAAGAAGAGAGGGAAGTTTTTCATTCCCCGAACTTCCTGCAGCAGGATCGTGAATGGACTGCTTTATGGACGATTGTTGCCATCTTATCTGCTTGATAACAGTTTGGTTTGTTTTGATTTCCCTGTCATTCTCAAAAAAAGTGAACTGACGATGTTGCGCTGTGTTTACACTGAACAGGAACTATTGAATATTTTCGAAAATAGTGATGACGAAGATGAATTATTTCGTGATTTGTTTTCTAATGGTTCCTCTTCGATGTTCCCTGTTGATTTACCTGTTCGCCGAGGTCCCAATGATTCCAGCAGCGATTCTGATGATGAAGAGAAACCAAAAGCCGAACAAGTAAGGTTCTATACATGGGATGATTTCGAACCAAATATTGTTTTTCACAATTTTGTTGATCAATAGAAGTGGGGTTCTAGCTAGCAACATCAATGATCAATCATCCAGATTGACCAAATTGCATGTTGCTCATAAAAAAGTATTACAGAGAACCTGAATGAGCGTAGAAGCATGCAGATAGCTGGTGCCAGCTGGCTCAGCCGGGCGCAGCAGCTAAAAGTTTAAACTCCTCTCAATGGAGGCCAAGAGATTCTCCTGAATCATCTTCCTTGTCTTGAGCTCTAATGGATTTGGTTGATGTGAACCCCTCTTTTACAACTTCACTGTTCTTCTGCATTGAAGGTGTTGTGGATTCCAGCGTGGAATCAGCTCCAGTAGGGGTGGGGTGGTAAGTTGAGACAGTCGTTTCTTTTCTCTGGATATCTTATATGAGCGTGCTAATGGTTTCCCTCGAGAATTTCTACCTCCTCAACTTGTGGTTCAAATTTTGATCTCCGGTTGAATTTCTTCAGCCACACGTCAGAGAGCAAATAAATTAATAATTCATAATAAATACTTGTTTTTTCTTCTCACCTTTCTTTCATTATACAGACTAACATCTATTATTTTTTCTACTAACAGGAAGGTGACCGAGTGACATGTTGCCTACCATGGGATGGCGGATATTCCGAGTACGCAGTTTGTGATGAAAGATTTGTGATTCCACTCTCGCCCAAATTAACCTTCGCCCAAGGTTCGACGTTATATGTTTCGTACTTCGTTGCCTACAGAGCACTAGTCACAAAGTTGGTTCCCTGATCTTACATATTAAAATCTCTTCCAGATTATTATACAGGGTGTCCAAAACCTAATGGTACTTCAGGTTAAAATCGATAAAAACTGCAAAAAAGCTAAAAATCCAAAATCTCTTATTGAATAGCAGATTATTATTTAGAATACGTTTTTTACCATCCAATTCAACATTACACAATACGATAATTAACGAAAATTCGCTCATACGATCATCCTGCATGACTGGAACTTTTAAAGCCGACTTGATGCGTACAAAGGAGGCTAAAAAGCAAATATTCAAATATTGAACAACTTACAGAATTTGATGTTTTTTCCATTTGATTTTCTACTTTCACTACAAACTATTTTTGAATGGAACAAAGAATTTTCCACAGGAAAAACATCCTCGAAATCTCAGCTTTTCAATGGTATAGACAAATTTCAATTTTATTTTGCTATTTTAGGAAGAAAATTATGTTTTAATTTACACTCACATATTTTATTTGTTAAGCTCAATTGTATGTGTTTTCTGGTGAAACTAGGTAGGTAATTCAAGTGTAAAACTCGCTAATAGCAGAGTTGGAGAGATCCACAAGTGTTACCATTCGATTCACCCTGAAAAAATACGTAGAAACCGTCATCACTCGTAGGTTCATAAAAGGCCGTTATTAAAAAAAAAAAAAAAAAAATACAAACAACACACTTTAAAAAAACACTGTACATTAAACTTAATGGAAGTGTTTTCCGCAGAGTTCCTCTTATAACTAGTAAGTAGTGAAATCTGGAAATATGATTTATGTGATCTGGAAAATTTTCAAAACAGCCTTCTTTTTTATGGATTAAGTCGGCTTGAAAAGGTTTGACATGGCCCGGTCCATCGGCTGACATCAGGGTTTGGGATCGTGGGACCGACAACGACACGGGTTTGGGATCAAAGCACTTCGATTTTGGGATCATTGAATAGTTTAGTAGCAACGGTTTTGGGATTATGACGTACATAACTCCAAAGTTTCGTTTCTTGAGCGTTATGTAGATGCATACCTTAATATTGTCACATAGAACCCTAATGAATATTCAGGCTTTCGTCCCCATTCTTCGTCTTCAAATTATAGACCTTACCTGGTGCTCAGCTCAACAGGTGTCCTTGTCATTGGCATACGTAAAGTTGCAAAATATGTCTGCTGAATCTTTTCGTGGCTTGTTAACAGTGTCTATGAAATAGTAATTGACGGAACCTCGCTTGTTACAGATGGGAGGTACACCCATAAAGCGTACAACCCAGAAAAGTTTCAGTAATAGTTTGACAGGCAGCTTTTTCGAAGTCAACATGCATAGCTTCGAATTGAAAATCTTCCTTGATGAGTGATAGGCGTGTTGACTGGTTGACTCCCATCCAATCTTATCTTGATCCTTAACCCGTGGCGTTGGGGATCCCAAACCCAAGAATTTTTCAGCCCCGCAATACCGTTCATGATCCCAAAGCCGTGACAGCGTTTGACATCAGGTAGGTAGGAATCTTATTGCTATTTCCAACAGTGTCGTTAGTTTTGATTTTACAGTGATCTTGAAGGAAGTTATTGCCGTTTTAATGTCATAATTTAGAAAATATGGCAAAAATCCAAAAAAAATTACTCGAAAACAAAGCGTTGAAAATTTCTTAAAGGAACTTTCGATCAGAAACGAGTTGTAGAGTCGACCCCCGAAGCTTATACCATTAACTTTGGGACACCCTGTATATTGCTAATGTTGGAAAATTCAATTTAAAGCTGGGTTAATGGGGACATGTGGATTAATAAGAATAAAATATAGTAAAATGAATTAATGTAATTGAAATTTACGTATTTCATGAACATTGTGATAGAATAAAAATATTTCAATGAATAATTTAAATTAGAAAGTACCTCTTTACCTCATGTCCCTATCATCCAGGTAATAAATGGGCAATAAATGTATAGGTACCTATTTACCTTCCTATATTGTATTTGTATTATTTGTACCTTCCGACAGATGTATTTGGGTTTTGTCTTCAAATAGCAGTAACAGCGAAGATTCTATCGTAGCATAATTCGTTGAATGTAAAAAATACTGTATATAGTAAGACCCTGTGTAGATCACCTACTAAAATGGGACGAGTGCGTATTTTTATTGACGTTTCGGTTGGACAAAGATACCGTTCTTTACATTCTAACACAGATCGAAGATGAAATTAAGGCCACGACTTACTGATCACAATAATTCATTCATAATAATTCAGGTTGCAATAACGCATTCATATAAACATTTCTCTCTCTGGAAATGAAGCAAATAGCAAACAGCAAAAATGTGGTGGTTTCTTATTTGCGGAGCTTGATAATATGATGGACACTGATGTGGTAATATGTCTGACCCAGTCTTTTTTATTGTCGATCCATGAAGAAAATGTAGCACCTACACTATGGTAGGTTAGGGTGGTTCAAAAAAAAAAAAAAGTTCTGGGATTTCTGGTCCCCATTGTGTTTTTGCTTCCTCGGTATGCCAGGATGACCCTCCTAAATTTTTAGCAAAAAATATTAATCCTAACCACTTTACCTGGGTCGATTTTTGCCAGTTATCGACCGCTACCGTAAACCAACCTCTAAATTGGTGCCGACGTGATGATTTGAAGGACGGATTTCAATTTTTTTGGGTCAATTTTTGGGTTTTCGCATGCGCTGAACACGATGAACTTATTTATTTTACGCTTCGTCCACTAGTTATCCGGTAAACTGGCAGTGGGCACTGCTTGAAGAAAAGTAAAAATCGAAAATTTCACCGAAAATGTTGTCGCCTGGTTAAGAATTGTACTAGAAACATGCTATTATGGTCGGATAATATGCTTTGGCATGTTCTGAACATGATCCCGTTTTTTACTATACTTTTCCACCGATGATTGCTTCGTTTATCGGCCATAAACCTCAAATTAACTGTAGGGTGATAGACAAATTCACCCTAATTTCACCGGAAATTATGTCGCGTTGATAATTTAAGGTCCCGAAATACCTTGTGCCGATAAAAATTGGGTGTTTTCCAGGATACTCGGTACAAAGCCGTTGGTAATTTGGCAAGGACTTGAACTGGCATTGTACTTATTCGCCAAATATAGCGGCAAAATGGAGGAAATAGCTAAAATTTTCCCATTTTTCTGTAAAATTCCTTAGTTTCATCGGTTTTCCGGGGTCGAATTCATAGTTCTGAATTGTCTGAACTGTGATTGGATCGTTAAATAAAAAATGATCTAATATAATTGAAAATAATGTAATATAATTTCAGTTGCACTTGCTCGAGGGACAATCTGTAATTTGGTCTATAAGCTGAAAGAGAATCCATGATCGTGGAACATAAGACAAAACATTTTCACGAGAATAACATATAATAAAAACAATATACAAAAATAATAATCAACCTCGATAAAATATTGAAACATAAAAAAAAAGTATTTCAAACAGTCTTCAAAGTTTCAACTACTTATATCCTGTTTACGGCAAGTTTTAGGAAATTTTTACTTCTGGTGTTGTACAGATATCAATAAGGCTTGATAGTCAGGCTGACACAGTTCAGGCAATTCAGAACTATGAATTTGACCCCGGGAAACCGATGGAAACTAAGGAATTTTACAGAAAATGGGAAAAGTTTAGCTATTTTCTCCATTTTGCCGCTATATTTGGCGAATAAGTACAATGCCGGTTCGAGTCCTTGTCAAATTACCAACGGCTTTGTACCGAGTATCCTGGAAAATACCCAATTTTATCGGCACAAGGTATTTTGGGACCTTAAATTATCGACGCGACATAATTTCCGGTGAAATTAGGGTGAATTTGTCTTTTAAACTACAGTTAATTTGATGTTTATGGCCGATAAACGAAGCAATCACCGGCGGAAACGTATCGTAAAAAACGGGATCATGTTCAGAACATGCCAAAGCATATTATCCGACCGTAATAGCATGTTTCTAGTACAATTCTTAACCAGGCGACAGCATTTTCGGTGAAATTTTCGATTTTTACTTATCTTCAAGCAGTGCCCTCTGGCAGTTTACCGGATAACTAGTGGATGGAGCGTAAAATAAATAAGTTCATCGTGTTCAGCGCATGCGAAAACCCAAAAATTGACCCAAAAAAATTGAAATCCGTCCTTCAAATCATCACGTCGGCACCAATTTAGAGGTTGGTTTACGGTAGCGGTCGATAACTGGCAAAAATCGACCCAGGTAAAGTGGTTAGGATTAATATTTTTTGCTAAAAATTTAGGAGGGTCATCCTGGCATACCGAGGAAGCAAAAACACAATGGGGACCAGAAATCCCAGAACTTTTTTTTTTTTTTTTTGAACCACCCTAATGGTAGGTAGCTCCATGTGTAAATCGACCTTATTTTGTCGCCTACAGACACCAATGAGGATGCTAACGGTGCTATCTTCCAGACAGACTAGGGGATAATTTTATCCGCTAGGTAATTCGGCATTGATAAACGACTCACATTCTTTGTCTGGACTATAGCGCTATACTCAGTATAGCTATCCTGCAGTTAATGTTGTAATGGACTTAGGCCGCACTCGTAGAGAAAGAGAGGAGAGTGACAGTACCATAAGAGATACAACTCGTACTAATAGCATATGAGCTACGTTCGGAGAAGATAGGTTTTCCAGTTCTAGGATCACCCATCCATCGCCAAACGCAGGCTTTCCAAAACACGGGAACAAGCGCCCGACGCCCGTTGGGAAACAATGCAGTGACGGCAGCACATTCCCTTGGATCTCGCGGGAACTGTCACACTCCCCCCCCCCCCTTAAAAAACATACTTGATTGAAGAGCAAGTATGTAAACTAGGTGGAATAGTTTACTAGTTGAGAACTGATGCTCACTAATGAATAGCTGCATTGGCGACTGAGGATAAAAAGGTGAAATTAAAACAGGATGGATAGTCAACGAATCTTCATATGAAGTATTCATTAGGTAGTTAACCCCCAATCAAAGATTGGAGCAATCGGGAATAATATAACTTGCTCAACCAGGAGACTTACAGTAGGGAGCTGCCCACTTTGGGGACTTACGAAAATGGGAACAATGCCCTGGGGAATTAACTTGCTCGACTTTGAAGACTTAGAGTGGAAGGTGCCCACTATGGGTACTTATGTAATAGGGAACGATGCCCTGGGTTTGGGAACAATGCCCTTGAAAATTAAGTATGTTAAATAGAAATAATATGAGGGGATAAATTGAGAAATTAATAATCAAGAACCAAAGAAAAAGAAAGTACTCGTATTTATGTATCCAAGGGAGTATAATGGGTGTTCCTTCTGGAAACCCGGGCCATGTTTCTTCTGAAACATTAACGCCCCAAAAATAGTGGATCGGATTATTAGAAACACTTTTCTACCGTCAGTTGTTTTCTTACCTTCGTTATTTATCTCGTAATTTCTATTTTTTCTTATTAGTAGTAGTGTATATAGTCCAGGTTTTAGTTTTTTCTTAGTTTACTTGTATATATAGTAGGTTTAGTTAGGTTTAGGAGTGTAAGTGTGAGTGGGTACCTACTACCTAGGTGGCACTTTTCGATAAATTCTTTTGGCTCTGACCTGGCAATTTCTCTGGACTTCTTGGATAACCGAATTCAATAACAATCAAAAACAATAACAATAGTATAGTACTATAATGAATCAGTAATTATGTTTATGAAAAATGAAGTAATAATGAGACAAATTATGAAAACAATAAACTATTGATGAATTCGAGTTTATGAGAATATAATAATGACAAAAAAGGTACAAACCCTTCAAACACCAAACATTTCTGTCCATAATATATTCCTGAATAACATGCAAAAAGAATTACGTCAAAAATAGAAGAATAGTGGAAAAACAAGAAAAACTAAATGAGGAGGGCGAGCGTCACAGTCTCAAATATTTCTCCGCTACAAGGGGAGTTGCAGGTTAGAAAGGCTTCGTGCTCAGGGGACACGCAGTCGGTCAGGGCTCCGCGGCGAATGGGTTAAGAGCCCCATCGGGCTATAGGGTTTCCTGGCGCAAACTTACCTACATGTAGGAAGTACCTATATTATTATTTCACTGTGAATGGTACATGCAACTTTAGTAGTAGATTCAATTTCAAAAATATGTTCACATTTGGCTTCATCTGCCTTATTCTATTAAATTATGGTTCAATGTTTTAATTATGTTCCAGGTGCAAAATTAAGAAAGGCGAAACACTATTTATTCATGGCGCTAGTGGCGGAGTTGGTATATCTGCTATCCAAATAGCTAAATCAATCGGTGAGTTTAAAAAAGTGTATATCCTATGTATTTATTGGTATAGTAACTAATAAAATATATCTAATATTTATTTTATTATTCTAAAAAAGGTTTTCCAAGTTTGGTATTTACTGTTCGGAACAGGATTGAGGGTTGTTGGATCTGCTAGAAGTGAAGCTGGGCGAAAAGCCATATTGGAAGCAGGCGCTGATGTTGCTGTTGATCACAGGTGCACCCCTGTTCGTTATTACATTTAAACGTTAGAGGAAAAAAGACTCAATTCAACATACGTATAATACCTCCTGAATTTTAGTGTATATTACTTTTCTACTTTTCAGTAAGAGTGACTATTTGATGACGGCAAACGCAGAAACCAATAACAAAGGGTTCAACGTTATATTAGAAAACCTGGCGGACGTAAATCTTGGCAATGATTTAATGTTGCTCTCTCGTCAAGGTCGTATTGCGGTAAGGCTGTTACTTAGAGTTACCTTTACGTAGATTATTACTGCAGTTACTTAGAGTAAACGTGTGTCATGTAGTAAGTATAGGTTTAGTTAGAATAGAATTAGTTAAGTCCTTCTTGAGTTATATGTAGTAGTTTAACTGTAGTTGTTTTACTGTTAGCCCCCAATGGGCAGTTCATTCCTTCCTGTAGGCTAAATATTCTTTTGGAGGTCATATTGGGATGCAGCCAAAACCCATTGTCGTTTGCATACATCAGGACTTTGATTATGTTCTCACCCACCTTAACTGCACAAGGCAAAGACTTTATGAAGTCTTTGATATACAGGGTGTCCCATCTAAACGGGCCCATCGGGAAATTACAGCCTTACGGTGTGAGCTATCGAAAAATTGAACTGGACCTTTTTTATAGTATTTCAACTCAGCTTCACAATGCGGAAGTCCGATTTTTATTTTTCCATGTTTTAGGGTCTCAAATCATTGATTGAAACTGACGGTTTCCTCTTGACCCCCCTTTTTCATTACCTTTTTCGATTTTAGGTTGAATTTGGAACAGAAAATGCCTCCATGAAATTTTCTTTTTGGGGCTTCGTTTCTGAGTTATTCCACTTTTTGCGGAAGTCCGATTTTTATTTTTCCATGTCTTAAATCATTGATTGAAACTTACGGTTTCCTCTTGAGTCCCCTTTTTTTTTATTGCTTTTTCCGATTCTAGGTTGAATTTGGAACAGAAAAGGCCCTTTGAAATTTTCTTTTTGGGGCTTCGTTTCTGAGTTATTCCACTTTTTGCGAAATTCAGAAAATCGTCGATTTCTTTCAGACGTTACCAACTCTTTCTTATTATTTTTATCTTCAATTTTTGAGATGTTCACCAAACTTTTGAAATCAGCATTAAACTATCTATCATCAGACCCCAGCGTCCATAATCAACAATCACCATCAGGGGGATGACATTACACTTGAAACGCTTACGATTTAAAAAAAGTTTTCCAAATCGTCGTTTGAAAAAAAAAGCCCTTAAACTGTTCAGTACACACAGAATCACTGTTCAGAATACACTTTAAAAAATGTACCACTTCCAGTCAGTTGTGTTGTGATAAATCGAAAATGCCACCTGCTCCTTCTCCTGCAAACTGTATTCAAGGGTCAAGAAAACATGTTATATTGTAGGTACCAGAGACACGGCAGAATATGTGAAAAACAAACACTTTTTATTTTTATATTACACAAAAACTAATTGGTTGATACCTAATTTGAGAACAGACACACAATACAAAAATATTTTTCATCACGTGTAGTTCTGTATCCAAGGCTGGACATTTAATAATAATAATGTGAGTGACTTTCAATACTCCCCCTCACGAGCATTCCTTCATTCCAAGTTGTTCTCTGAACAAGATGAATTTCGCTCCTGCCAGTGGCTTGGTGAAGATATCAGCGACCATTTCTTCTGTCGGGCAATAGTCGATTTTTATATCGCCTTGTTCGATTGTGTCCCGGATAAAATGCTCCTTCAATGCGATGTGCTTTGATTTGGAATTCACAATTGGATTTGACGCCCAGCTTAGTGCCGCTTGATTGTCTGTTTGGATCCCAATCGTTGGTTGCTTGATGCCCACATGGCCGATGAGATTTTTTAGGTGCATCGCTTCTCG
The DNA here is from genome assembly GCA_030762985.1 of Adelphocoris suturalis. Classification (NCBI taxonomy): domain Eukaryota; kingdom Metazoa; phylum Arthropoda; class Insecta; order Hemiptera; family Miridae; genus Adelphocoris; species Adelphocoris suturalis. The sequence continues at coordinate 9,329,340 of CM061043.1, forward strand.
TGCAGTTTCACTCAGTGCCATGTACTCGCTTTCTGCTGTAGATTGAGCGACTGTTCTTTGCTTCTTAGCTTCCCAGCTAATACATGCACCTCCAAATAAGAAACAATACCCAGTGTAGGTCCTTCCATCAAAGCAGTTGCCGCATCAGACATTCCAGCGATGTTCAAAGACCCTGTTTTATGGAATTCGAGTCCCAGAGTTTTTGTCCCCTTTAGGTATCTCAAGACACGTTTTGCAGCTGCCCAATGCTCACTTCGATAACACGAGTTGAATTGAGACAGGTAACTGACTGCATACATGATATCGGGACGTGTTGCTGTAGCCAGGTACATCAGTGACCCAATCAAGTTTTGATACGGGACATCCGGTAACTCTCCTTGAGTTGGTTTTTCCAATTTCAAATTTGTCTCCATCGGAGTTCGAGTTGTTTTTGCTTGTTTCATGTTGAATTTTTCAATCAATTTATCAATATAGTTTTCTTGTTTCATTATAACTCCTCCGTTGTGTGTTCTTGAAAATTCTATTCCAAGACAGAATTTCAAGTTTCCAATGTCTCTCATTTCAAATGTTTTAGTTAAATCCTTTTTCAGTTTGCTGACTTCCTCCCTGTTGGCAGACGCAATAATCAGATCGTCAACATAGATTGCAATTAGGATTTTGTCTCCCCCTTTCCCGCGAATATAAAAACAAGGATCAGCGGTGGAGGGTGAGAATCTCAATTCTCTCAATCTTGCATCAAGTTTCTTAAACCACTGTCGTCCAGCTTGTTTGAGTCCATATAATGCTTTCTTCAGTAGACATACTTTTTCACTTGACTCTTCTTTTTGCAGATCTTCTAACATTCTTTTTGTTTTCAGAAACATCGTTTTGTCCTCTTTTTCGCTTTCCTCGATTAGTATTTTCTGAAGATATTCGTCCAGCCCCCCTGGTTTCTTCATGAAAATCTCTTCATCGAGGGTGCCATTTAGATATGCTGTTGTCACATCTAGCTGGCTCATCTCAAGACCTTCTTCCGCTGCGATTCCCATTAGTAGTCGGAGTGATTTCATTTTTACTACAGGAGAATATGTCTCGGAAAAATCAACGCCTGGACGTTGCGAGAATCCCTGAGCCACTAAACGCGCCTTACGTCGTTCCAAACTTCCGTCTGGATTAAGCTTTTCTTTCAAGATCATCCTGTGACCCACAATGTTTTTATTACTTGGTCGTTTTGTAATTTGCCACGTACCATTTTTTATGTGTGCTCGTATTTCTGCTTGTACGGCTTCATCCCAAATGCCCTTGTCTTCTTCTGTTTGTGAAGACCATTCATCACAAGCGTGGGACATTTCATAGTCATCAGACCATACAGGTAATCGCCTCTCCTCTTCTGTTCTAAGCTGCATACCTCCGTGCGTTTCCGACGATTCATCTTCTTCGGTGATTTCTTCCTCATCCTCTTCTTCTGGATTGGTTTCAATTTCTTCAATATTTTCTCCTTTCTTTTCTTGATTTGCTGTTTCCTGATTAGGAATGTATATTTCACAATTGTCATTATTGTTATTTTCTGTTATTGATTCTTTTTTATCATTATTAAAATACAAGTTTATTATTTTTACGTCTCTGCTAATGACAACCTCCTTTCTATTTGGTACCCATATCCTGTATGCTTTTGACAGTTCAGAATATCCAACGAATATTCCTTCAAATGCTCTTGATTCAAATTTTCCTTTGTTTCTCTTGTTGAGAACAAATGCTTTTGTTCCAAAAATTTGTAGGTGGCGAACTGATGGCTTTCTACCTACCCATTTTTCGTATGGAGTTTGTCCATTTATGGAACTAGATGGACTGCGATTTGTAAGGTAGTTTGCACAATAAATTGCTTCAGCCCATAGAAAATTTGGTAAATTTGCTTCAAGCAACAAGCATCGTGCCTTGTCCAAAAGAGTACGATTTTTTCGTTCTGCAAGACCGTTTTGCTGAGGGGTATAAGGTGCAGATAAACGACGTTTGATTCCACAGTTCGACAAAAATTTGTTAAATTCTGAATTTTCCATTATCTGTTTGTAAGCATTTAATTTTTCGACCTGTGAAATTTTCTGATTCATTTTTGAATTCCTTGAAATGTGATAGGACTTCATTTTTGTTTTTCATGAAATAAACTCTCGAGTATCTACTATGATCGTCTATGAACGTCACAAAATATCTACATCCTTTGGGTGTTTGACTTCTCATAGGACCTACAACATCTGAATGTATTATTTCGAGTTTTTCAGTCGAACGCTCTTCAGCTTTCTTCGGGAATGGTTTTCTGGTTATCTTCCCCTTGATACACGTTTCACATTCGGCTAGGTTTTCATTTGGATTAAAATTTAGACCTTCAAGTTTTTCATTTTTTAATGCCGATTTGAGATCACATTCGTTTAGGTGAGCCAATTTTTTGTGCCAAGTTAATATTTTGTTTTCAGTTTTTACTAAATTTGATTTCTCGGTTATTGATTTGTCCTTAATGTAGTAAAGCCCATTTTTTCTGTTAGCTTCTACAATAAGATTTCCCTGATCGTCTAATATTTTCGCGCTTTCTTTTTTGAAAACAACTGTGAACCCTTTGTCAGTAATTTTTCCTACTGAAAGTAAATTAGACGTCAAATTTGGTACTAAAAGTGTATTTGGTAAATTGATTAATCCTTCATTTTTTGTTTCTATTTTGACTATACCTTTACCAGAAATTTCAGCTTTGTGTCCTTTAGACGCGAGTTGTACTCCTCCTGCACTCGATGATGCAATGTATACGTGTAGTTCTGTATCCAAGGCTGGACATTTAATAATAATAATGTGAGTGACTTTCAATAAAACAACAGCTTCCTGATACTTATTGTTCAATCTAAACTATGATCTTTATTATTTAAAGAACCTTACATTAGTCCAGAATACGGCGTCTCATACATTCTTCTAATAAATGAGTAATAATACTGAACAGTTTGAGGAGGTTATTTATTTATTTTTTTTTTCAAACGATGATTTGGAAAACTTTTAAATCGTAAGCGGTTCAAGTGTAATGTCATCCCCCTAATGGTGATTGTTGATTATGGACGCTGGGGTCTGATGATAGATAGTTTAATGCTGATTTCAAAAGTGTAGTGAACATCTCAAAAATTGAAGATAAAAATAGTAAGAAAGTGTTGGTAATTTCTCAAAGGAATTGGCGATTTTCTTTATTTCGCAAAAAGTGGAATAACTCAGAAACGAAGCCCCAAAAAGAAAATTTAAAAGAGGCATTTTCTGTTCCAAATTCAACCTAAAATCGACAAAAGCAATTAAAAAGGGGGGTCAAGAGGTAACCGTAAGTTTCAATCAATGATTTGAGACCCTAAAACATGAAAAAATAAAAATCGGACTTCCGCATCGTGAAGCTGAGTTGAAATACTATAAAAAAGGTCCAGTTCAATTTTTCGATAGCTCTCACCGTAAGGCTGTAATTTCCCGATGGGCCCGTTTAAATGGGACACCCTGTACATTGGAAATTCAGTCATAAGATCATACTGCACGACTAGAATTTTTTTTCGACATTTTATATCTTTACTTTGGTACATGAACGAAAAAAAGCGTTAACAAAAAGCGTTACGGTTGGTTTTCTGATGATTTCCGCTTGACCGAGTCGTTGCAAAATTCGTTGATTCGTTGTCCATTCGTTCGAAAGCTCTCGATTTATCCAACCATATTATGTTAACTACTGCGAAGTGCGTGGCCAACAAGCTGTTATGAGCATGGTTATATGAATAATTGTTTACACACAGGTGATCATTCTCAATAATTGATACTGTGAACATGATTGCAACCGCTTGTTAATTTCTGATGATTTCATTGAGCTGGTGTTTCGATGATTTGATTCATAGCATGTGATCCGAATATTGCGAGAACGGTTTGATTTGTGAAGCGGTGGTTAAATCATTTTAATAGGTAATTTCTATCCTTAACACTCTAGGAAGCTGTAATTTCGTATGTAGTCTCTTTAGCACATTTACGTGACGATGCCCAGGGTCCGGATCAGCTGAGTGGCTCTTAGAGCTTGCATACTATTCTGCAACACATAATTGTCTTAAACTAAAGACATAAAATGTCCCAATGTGTTGCAGACTCGTATGCAAGAGTTTCTGATGATTATCTTTAAAGCACTCTCTACAAAAGTTAAAATTTGTATCTGTTTGTCAACAAAACCTTGTAACAAGCTTAATTTCTCTGGGTTTTCCATTGAATAAATTATCAACAAGTATGAAAAAGTATTTATGTTATTACAGTATCCTACAGTCTGTGCTTCAATATGGAATAATAGCATGGAGAGGAACATACTACTCACATATAAATAATTGATCTCAATTCCATGGAGAGCTATCGTCTTGAATGACACTTATAACAAAAATATACATATAAAAATCCAGGGATTTCCATTTCCGGAAAGTTTATGAAAGTTTTATTTTAATCAGCTGACGCAAATGCTTAATTTTCTACGAGTAGGTATTCGCGAAAACTATGATATAAAAGGTCTTTGGAAAATTAAAATCACTGAATAAATAATGAGGAGCTGATTTTAACATACTGGAAACGATGCTCTGCCATATTTTCATTGTAATGTTTTCGATACAGTTTTTACTGTTAGCCCCCAATGGGCAGTGCATTCCTGTAGGCTAAATATTCTTTTGGAGGTCATATTGGGATGCAGCCAGAACACATAATCGTTTGCATACATCAGGACTATGATAATGTTCTCACCCACCTTAACTGCACTAGGCAAAGATTCTATGAAGTCATTGATATACATTGGAAATTCGGTCATAAGATCATGACTGGAACCTTTATTTTTTATTCATTTATTTTTTATTTATTTTTTTATTATTATTATTATTATTATTATTTTTTTTTTTTTTTTTTTTTAAGCGAATTGCTTTTAGAAACTTACAGTTTTTAAAAATTTAATGCTTTGTTACTCTTCCAGGTTGTTGGCACAAAACGAACTACATCAAAGATGAAGGGCCACCCTGTTCCGCCGACGATAATCAATCCGCGTTCCCTCGTTTACACGGAAGGCTGCATTTACGGAGTTAACCTAAGTGGTGTATCACCTGTAAGTATTGAATATGCCCAAACTCATTCTGTACGAATAAACGATTAGAAATTTTCAAATTAATTAATGGTTCAATGACAATCAAACCAATGAGTGGAGCCTTTTGAGGACTCTGCGGGAATATTGTTGTTGACATTTTGGTGGGAACAATTCCACATTACTTGGGTATATCGCAGTTGGTTTAGAATTAAGTATTGCGCTTGGGAAGTACTAAATTTGATTGACACAAGCAAAACTCCGAAATTGGTGTACCAATTTTTACGAAATTGACAGGGATTGTCCGCGTCAGCTCCTTAGTGATGTCCTATAAAATGTCATTGCCGTTGGATTAATAACCTGTGCTCATGCGCAAACGTGAATTTCTTATTACGTTGATTTATCATCGTCTATTGGTCCAATTTCGTTCAAAGTAGGGGGGGGGGGGGGGGGGGGGGGGGGTAGTTGGGTAGGTATACGCTCCAGGCCTATGAATTATATTGCGATTGGTTGAGTCATTTATTACTGCATGTGCAAAACTAAATTTTATTGACACAGGCGAAACTTTGAGACTAATCACCCGATTAAAACGAAATTTTACAGGATTGTGTGGGTTAACCTCTAGACAATATCCTACCAATTATATACTTTAGGTAGTAAATTCTGTTGGATTATAGTGTGGAATGGGCACGTGCAAACATGATAATAGCCCACAACAATACTCTTAGTTGGGATATGCAAATTGAAACAGTAGTGAATAAAATACGGAAGTTCAATTATATCTTTCATAGATCGCGTTCTGTGTTATCTGCTGAAAAACTTAATTTAATGTACTCGTTACGATACATTGTTTGATTCTGTCCTTCGGTGTGGTATACATCTATTTCCAAGTTAATTGCAGTTCATAGGTCGGTATTGTAGGCACGTTTCCGCCTACCATGTAGATTCCCATCAAATATTCTACATACCCACACAAAAATGTTAACCGTGAAGCAACTTTTCTGTAAAAATTTACTTTATAGGCACAATGGAATGATTTTACCGATTTGATCACATAAATATCCTACAAGATGTGCATTGGAGGGAAATCTTTGCAACCCCCACCCTCAATTGCAACTAACTTCACACAGCCCAGATTACATAAACTCCATCTTGCATCGATATTTAAATCACGATTTGAAAAACCCTAGAACTTTCACCAGTCATTTGTACGAGGCAAGTCCAGAAAGTAAGAGTACTGAGGCCTGTACGTGCGGGGGAAATTTTTGTTTCCAATGTTGATCACACTGCGTGATGTAGGAGGTCCTCCTGAACACAAGGAGCATTGAATGACCTCGGTAGTATCAAAACTCCCTTCGTGGTGACCGTTTGCGTGAACCATGGGGGAGACGATTAATGCAGTTCGATACTGCGAAACCCTTAAAAAGCTCAAGAGAGCAATCCAAAACAAGCGGAGGAGAATGTTGACAAAGGGAGCGTACTTGTTGCACGACAACGCCCGCCCTCACACAGCCAACGTCACCAAAGAGCTGTTGGATTCATTCAGTTGGGACATTGTGAACCACCCTCCGTATTCCCATGACTTGGCTCCTTCCGATTTTCACCTTTTCACCTCCCTGAAGGCTCACATGGGTGGAAATCGCTTTTCAACTGACGAGGAGGTGAAGGAAGAGGTCCTGAAGTGGCAGTAAGAGTTGGCGAGAGAATTCTTCGAAGAGGGTATCAAAAAGCTTGTGCCGAGACTCAAAACTTGCATTGAACAGGAAGGAGATTATGTTGAAAAATAAGTGAGATGTTATCCCAAAAAACCATGTTTTTTAATCTAGTACTCTTACTTTCTGGACGTGCCTCGTACGAACAACAATTTTTTAATTTCTTATAGATACTGGATGAACAAAATGTTGAAAAAAAGTATTTGAAATGCCAATATCAGCAACACAGACTGTCGTCTAGCGCAGTTGTTACATTGACGCTAAATTTAATCTCAAAGATATTATTTAGTATATAACAAATCAAAAGAAAGTACTGCTGTACATATTTACTTATCCAAGTATTTCCTACTTTATTTAAATTACATGAAGAAAAAATATTATATAACAATATTGTATTAGCTATTATTTTGTCAATAATATCTCTCGCTATCTCTCTCTTACCCCCTCCTTTTCCCTCTCATTTTCTCTATCCCTCAATCTCCAGCTTCGTTCTCATGGCGCGTTCTGACAGTTCTCGAACTCATTGAAACTGAGACGGAAAATCCCGGGGCGTTCCGGAACTTGTGGAACCGTGTTCTGCACTGTGGACGATTTCAGAATGGTGATCGTAGAGGGTGCTGCCCTGATAACGGTGAGGTAACTCCTCCGTGAGCCCACGGCTTATTCTCCGTGAGCCCACGGCTTATTCTAAAATGGTAAACAAAGTCTTCATCTAGGCACAATTTCATCGAAAAAATTCGAGTTTCGTGGATATAGACAAGAACCAACTACAACTTCAATCTCCTCCTCATCGTCTACAAACCATAAAACTTCACCACCATAGTCTAAACTATCGCTTTCCGAACTTTGCGACCTCAGTTGACATTTCGATGAAGAAATTCAAATGAAGAACAGCGAACAACAGAACAAAGCGAAATTTTACAGGGAAAATTACAGGGAACACGTGGCAACCAAAGCCAAAGAGAGCATATTGTTTGCCCCACGAGCTGAGAAAAATTGTGGAGTGCGTATGCTCTAACTACGTCCTTGCGACGTAGTTCTGACAGTTCCGAAAAAAATCGGGGAGTGTCAGAACCATTCGGAACAGGGTTTGCAAAACACAAAGTACTGGGTGTTCTGGCACTGCAAACGATAAAACTTGACTGCGCTTGCCCAGAACCGTTCCGAACTGGCAGAACGCACACTGAGAACGAAGCTTCCATCTGCCCCCCCCTCCATCTACCCCCCCCCCCCCCCCCCCCTTACTCACTCCCTATACCCTACTCTCTTACCCTCTTTCTCCCTCTCCCCCTACTCTCTGCCTCTATCTTCTCTCCCACTCAACTTTGCACGCTTTTAACTCAGTTATTTTTCTATCCTCTAAATTAATAGTTTGATGATAACTAGATTCAATTTTAATTTAGACCAGAGATCGACGATAATATTTTTATAATATGCATTCGACAGGACGAATTCACTGAATGCGCTGAATCTATTTGCTCTGGAGTGGACGAAGGATGGCTGAGGCCTCGTATTGGAAAACAGCTGCTGCTGGGGCAAGCCTGCGAAGCTCATCGCCGAATGATGGACCACCCAGCCAGTGGGAAAATCGTCCTTATTGTCCGACCAGAATCGTCTTAAAATTACTGTTTTAGCTAATTTATCCGTGGTTCATGAACTGTAGAGATACCGCTCAAAATACGTTCAAAACGTAGCCCTGTACATTTTAATTTTATTTGTTATTGCGCATCGGACGATTTTATTATAAATACAAGCCATTTATTGTCATTACTATAAATTTTATTAGTTGCTCGAATTACTGCGATTGCATAATTTATTAGTATTGATTGTTACCTAAGGTTTAGGCCTGACGCACATGAGCTGCAAAGTAATCGGGACACTGAGATTGTTTTCAATCGGACTGTCAGAAAGACGTTGGGAGTACCGGACCAATGCACAAGGGACGCCGATAGCTATCCGATACCCTCGGCCTATCTCGATAGGTATCGGGGCTGCCGCTGGTCTCTCCCCCTATCTGCGTCATTTTCTATCGCTCACGTTTCACTAGTACACACGTGGCATCGGGACAGTGCACAAGACATCGTTGCGTCCGTTCTATCTGGTTCTTTTTCGGTAATCATTTCCAAAGGTGGTACGGGAACTCTCAATGTATTTTCTTGTCCTTTGCTGATTCTTATAGCCAATTCATCAAATGAACTTATAGACATTCGAAAATAATTGAAGAATTTTTGTTCATCTTCCCTCAATTCTATGAAAATAGTATTGAAAGCGCCTTTTAAATATCTCGCATCGTTAAATGGATGAACCCAATATCTTCTTTTAGAGTCACTTTCATAAATGTATTTGTACATAAAGTACGAAAATAAAACTTTCTTTTTATAAATTTTAACTTGCGCTCGATCCATCTCGGGAGAAACACACACAACACTGAAGAAGAAAGAATCCCCACCCAGTTGTAATTTTCCCAGGTACCAAAGAGATAGGACGCCGCATCCTATCTTTCATGTGCACAGAACTCAGATGGATATCAAAGAGCTAGGATAGAAAACAATCTCAGCATTGCGATTACTTGGCAGCTCATGTGCATCAGGCCTTAATTAGTATTTCGATGCATTGTTTAATAAAAATGTAATAAAATGGATAAGGGCTTCTTTATTATTTTATTTTTGACATTTTCATGCCTTTACTAAAGCCCCCTTGGTAGGAGATTATTACAATTTGCGTCACTCAATGCGTAAAGGCTGTATCACACTAGCGTTTTTAGTTTTAGACAATTGAGGAGCTGACATGGAAAACCAGTTAAGTCCAAAAATCAAAAGGCCATTTTTTTCGTCGAAGTGCAAGTAAACGGTCACGCCAACGGCCTCAGGTTCTCCCGTCCATGCTAGATCGCACCCTGAATAAATGTGCGACCTTTGCATGGAGAAGAGATTATGTCCAAAAAAATCTGATAAGAGTTCAGAGAGAGTTCCTATGAAATTTGATTTTTGGACTTAACTGGTTTTCCATGTCAGCTCCTCAATTAAGCTATTAGATAGTCTTTGTACTTCTCGTATTCATGTTCTCGTATACGAAAATGGCCTCTTCGAAATGACAAGAGGTTTTCGTTACGTGGAAACGCTTTTCGGAACGGGAAGAGTCAGCTTTTCTTGTGCTCAGCTTTTTCGGAATCATCATTAGGAGTCGACAACATGACCTTTCTCCAAGATAACCCTAACTTAGCAACCACAACGCAGTTGGTATGGACACACACATTGAATGCGATTTGCCGAAAATGACAATTTTTGAGTTGTACCCTTATTCTAGGATGGGTGCGATTTATATATATATATATATATATATATATAGATATATGTATGTATATATGTATTGGTATTTGTTTGACTAGTGATATGTATATATATTCAGGAGGTTGAATGACCAGTCTAGTCTTGAGTTTATAGTTTTTATTCACGACGTTTCCACCCAGGAGCTGGGTCCTATTCATTTGAATTATTGATTGACCATCGAAGTCAGATGGAGAGACTTATAAAAAGTAGTAAACAACACAAATTTTTGGTGAAACCAGTTGATATACAAGAGAGTTCCTAGGATGCTTTTTGATAACGGTATGCTGGTAGTGGTCTTGCTGTTACGCAGTCTGTCTAGGTGAATCTTTATGAAGCTAACGCAGATGCGAAATAACGGCATGGAAGGATTTGGATGATGGAGAGTTACGGCCGTTATTGAAGTGATGCTAAATTGAAAAGTGACGCCAGTTTTCTCATTCATCGTTAGTTTTAGTCACAGAGTAGAGTAGGGTTTTAGTGTATTGCTGTTTCAATTGTTCTTTCTCATTTGCATCCCGTTCTTTTTATTTTTCTCTCAGATTTTGAAAAGAACAATTTTGTAATGGATCGCTTTATAGATCTATCTCCGCCGAAGAATTTATACTTATAAGGAAAAAATCATATTAACGGCCATTTTCCTTAGGGTACTGCCTCCCTACCTCGGGAGCTTGTTAGTTCGGAGTCCCATTGTACTCAACGTTCCTAAGGTAAGTTGAGTTAGTAATTATTGCCCACAAAGCATCATTTGCAAGATGAACTTCTACATCCTCTGGGATCATGGGGGGCTCTGCCCCTCCTCAAATTACGCCACTATATGTCATTCCAAACAATAAATCTTCTTAAGGCCGTATCACACTAGCATTTTTTCTGCGTTTTTTCGGCGTTTTTAATGCCTAAACTTGAAGAAGAAGAAGTGCTTTTTTCCAAGTTCAGATTTTTTGACCATTGCGCATCCTGACGGAGCGTTTTTAAGCTCACTTGGGAAAATTATAAGACGTTCTAATTTTTACCTCGACGCAAGAAAAATGCTAAACATAACCCTTCGGGAGGTACAATTCAATGAAAAACCTCTAGGAGCCCTAACCTGACAGATTTAATAAAAATTCACTCCGCCAGAATGCGCTGTTTTTGCACTTTCCTCAACATCCACAGCTGACCTTGAAAAAAAGCACTTTGCCTTCTTCACGTTTCAGCGTTTAAAATGCGAAAAAAAATGAGTGTGATACGGCCTTTAGGATTGAGATACGAATTCAGGAGTGTCTGGAAACCGAGACACAGAAACGTCGCCAGCGCGTTCTGTCGAGATTTTTTGCAACTACCTCTTACAGCGTACCAACCTACTATCTCCGTTTCATTATCATCTTGCGCTCGCAGTCTCCTTGTGACATTTTGATCTACAGTCTTGTCTTTTGTGTCTGTAAAATATAGGTTAGTTGGACAAATAGATCACTGGGGGGAGGGATGGGATTTCCCAGAATCTCTAGAAATCAGAAGGGGAGGAGTCCAGCCATATGTACCTACTCAAGTTTTTGACACTCAACCGCTTCACTTTCGATCACTGCTTCATCAGTTGGATCTGTATTGTATTATCCTGCTGTTTGGAAGGGCAAAACTTTACTACTGCCCCCAATTTTTTTTAAACCATAATTAATTAGTGTTAATCATACTTGGGATGCGTCAACTCTTCAATACCCGATCCATTTCCCTCCTAGGTTCATGTTTAATACCTATCTTCAAAAATCCATTATTTCACAATGTGGTGAAAACCACCCCCTCTTTTCAACAACCCTTTTCAGGGCTACCAAAAAGAGGTAGACATGGCACACAAATGCTTATAAGACGTCGAGTTATAACTCCGTCAAACAAAATATTTCACCAGAGAGAAAATACGAAATTCTCTCTCAAAAGTGAAATATTAACAAATAACATACAAGGCGACCTCCCTAAACACTTACTGGGCGAGAGAGACGCGACAAGTATCTCGAACCAAGTCGCCTTGAATGAGAAAACTCAAACAGACAATCAAACGTCCTCTAAAACTAACAAGGACAGTTCTAGCAAGCCTACTCGCCAATCAGAAACAATGATTGCACGAGAGACAATAGGCGAACCAACCAGGAGGCGGCAAGCAACCACCTCTGGTCCAGCAGCCACCCCGGGGACCCCGTCTCAGCAACGGACGCAGGGAAGACACCCCCGGGGATCCCGTCTGAACAACGGACGCAGGGAAGCCACCCGAGGACCCCGTCTAAACAACGGACGCAGGGAAGACACCTCAAGGTCCTTGTCTCCGCAACGGACGCACGGAAGCCACCTCCGGGAACCCCGTTGCAGCGACGGACGCGGGGAAGCCACCCCCGAAGGACCAACTCAGCTATCATACTCGCAGATTCTGAGAAAACAATGTGCGAGCCAATGAGAAAACACAGTTGAACTAATGAAATTAAGCGGACCAATCAGGGGGCGGCAGGAGGCGGCCACCTCCCTATAATTACCCCGCTCGGAGCCCTCCGAAATTCATTCCACTCACCGCTCTCGACGACTACACTCTACAGTACGAAGATTCTACACGCTCTACGCTGACGACCCTTCTGCTCACGAGTTCCTCTCAGAACGGCTTTCTACTGCTTTCTACAAGGCATATCTTCTCTCCTCACAGATCTCGCATTGGCATCTACGAGTCCAGTGATTATTTATCCTGCTCATTGCCCAACGTAGTTCTTCTGTCAGGACGCCACCCGGTACATCTATTGATATTCTCATTAGATCGTACGCCCGCTGGGACGTTCCGAGACGTGTCGCCCGGGTTTCGTAGCACTAAGCTCGTCACCGACCGCTGGGGCACGCCGATAAATTACTCAGCTCATCCGCTCTAATTTATCGTCCAAGGAAGCCTTTTTCAAGGCTACAAGGTAGGACCCTGACATACGAGCAAAGGAAAGAAGCTCTGTCAAGCGAGTCCACCTTCCAAATCCTGCATCCTATACGGAGAGGTATTGAAAACGAGTTAACAAACTCGGGTACATCGATGGAGCGCCGCCCGTCCTACTTCCTCATGCAAGAGGAAGCAGAACACGGCGCGGCCGGGAGCCCTAGCCCACGCAGCGCTCCCTACCCGCTACTCGACTCGTCCGCTGTTCCTAGCGACAGACAAAGGCTCGATTCTCGCGAAGAGATCGCCTTACTACCTAACGTATTCATGAAGGAAACGTTAGGACAAGCCTCACACACACAAAAGTTCGAGGATACCTTTCAGACCCGCTCTGAAGTCAATCATCATGATTCGACAAAAATATCTGAATATCCACGATATTCTACGCAAGGCTACCCGGCCGATCCGAGTGTCAAACACACTCCCAACGTGCTTAAAACAAAGGATACTTTTCAGTACCTCAACCAAGCCCAGTATATTCCCCCTACAGATATAAATCTTAGGCCGGAATATTACACAACGGCTCAGCACCAAACAGATCGAACCCAGCACCCACTAAGCGAGCCCAGTGCTCCACGCGGCTGCTACACGAACTATCCTCAAGTTCCTCCCGCCAAGCAAGCTGACCTTGGCGATTTCGCTCACATTCCTTACAGAAATACCACAGGGACTAACCCGCATAACCAGAATATAAATGTCCCACTTGGTCTACCTACACCAAGTCAAACATATATAAATCCACTACACACAATTTTCTCACTTGCAGAGCTGAACTGCGCCGTTTTAGTACCTACCGCAACTCCTCTCCCCTTTGGGTAGTCCAAAAACTTTTGGATTCTTCTTTCTAATTGTAATTTTTTTTTTTTTTTTTTTTTTTTTTTTTTTTTTTTTTTTTTTTTTTTTTTTTTTTTTTTTTTTTTTTTTTTTTTTTAGGCCCTCGAATTTGCTCTCCACAATTCACTTCAATATCTCTAGAATTTTGGGGAAAAGTTAAGGGAGGGGGGTTACTTTTGGGACACCCTGTATATGTATGTGCCTTTCTCTACGGTACCTAATAAATATCAGACCCCAGAACAAAGAAACAAATAACGCCTGATTTACGAAAATAATGATTGCAAACGAAAAGACGAATTAAAGGGATTCTGGAAAGGCACATTCATATATTAAAACATTCAAGATTCGTTTCAGAATGCCCCAAAACGGGTTTCTATTATGAAATCGTTAAAAAATCATCGTTCTGAAATTTTTGGATCCATTGCAAAAGCTTCGCTGAAAACGAAGAACATCGTTCTTGCCTATCCTGTAGTTCAATATTTAATTCTAGCCTCCTTGGGATGTTTTGCGAAACAATCCCTACAAATGTCCCTCATATATTTTATGTCGAATCACTCCTGATCTTGATCCTAAAATATAAAGTAAAATTTAGAACAAAATCGGAGAAGGAACAAGGCGCAAGTGAGGTAGGTACGCAGTAAGAGGTAGTTGCAAAAACTCTCAACAGAATGCGCTGGCGTCTCGGTTTCCAGAAAGATGTCCATGACTACAATCGAAAATATGTTCTGTGCAAGGTTCCATGCTTAAATCCATGTAATCTAGTTGCATGTCATTTTGTTTTCAAGAATTTGGCGAAAATTGAAGTTTCGAAAAAAGCTTATCGTCATCTTGTTTTTTGTTTATTGAGCTTAAGCAGTTCATTCTGCGTACCTACCAAGTTATTTATATCAACTTTGAATTGTTTTTTGTTCATCAACAAAGGAAACTTGTTTTGTAGATTTAACTCAATTTTGAATAATTGTTCGCACGTTCTAAGTATTCAAGTCTGACAAAGGTTACCTGTGACTGGACGTGAACATGACGCGTAGATAAGTTTAATCGCACTGCTTATTTGTGCTAACGATTTTCTTTCCAAACTTCATTGCAATTTTGATGTACATTCTTAGACAGACATTCAGAAAGTTTATGCGTCACCTTTAATATTGTACGCAGTCGCGTTTCCATGTACAGTGATTACCTTCCTACTCACGTACTTACCTTCATTTGATTGTCCGTCCGACTGAAGAACATGTTATACAATATACAATCTTCCAAGTGAAGGTGCCGAGTAATCCTTCCACGATCTGGTCTGATTCGGTGAAATCTCGAAAATGAATCTGGAGTCTGCCAATACGTACGGGAATGGTCTTCTTTTTGCCGCCTTCAATCAAGATCGCGGTGAGTGTGATTCGTAGGTAGTTATTTAGGTGAACTTACACTTGCCTGTGCCCTAGCGACAGGTTCAACTCATCTAACTTCAAAAAACCCGATGAAAAGTACTGATTTATGACATTAATAGACATAAGACGTGGACTATCTGAGTTTCACGTAACATTACCTGTCACCAGCCTGTAAACTTCGTCAGGCTTTACGCTAAGAGCGATCGTCTGACTGGCGGACTGCATAGGGCTTCCGTAGAAAGAAATCCCAGGCCTAATGGCCTATATTTCCCCCAAAAGAGCCCCTTTTGATTTGGGGATTCCACGGCTGCACTATGTCCCTACATTTGCTGCTTAGCTCAACAAACTTCTTGATCTTTTTCTAGAATAGGTCTCTGAGTGAGGCCCTTTCGATTGTATAATGTCCCAGGGCCTCTTGCCTAGATCTCCAGTATCTATCACAATCACACAGAAAGTGATCAGCTGTATCCTCCCCGTTTCTACGTTCGCAGAGTGAGGAGGGTACCTTTAGACATGATAAAAAGGGTCCTCTTAAAGCTAAAATGCCCCGTGAGGACCCCAATCATTTGACTCATTTTCCTTCTAGGCTGTGATGTTATCCAGTTTGAGCGACACTTATCGCAGCCAGAGATGCACATCCTAGATTGTCTATACCTTCTGTATTTTTTTCTCCAAAGCTCTTTTAGATCTTTGATGGCCCAGGGCCTTAGCCTTACACGCGTCCCGCGCTATGCCTAGGGCTGGGGTCGGCCCGTAATAGTTTCTAGACGACCCCAGCCTGGCAAGGCGACCTACCTCCTCATTCTCCATGTGTCCCTCGGGACCTGGCACCCAATTGACCTACACTTTGTTGTCTAATTTGGTGCCTAACTTGGTCAGTTTATCTTTAGCCTCTTTTATCATTGTTGAGGTAGTGACCGGATTCATCACTGCTTTGATGCAAGCCTGGCTGTCTGTGTGTTTGACTGCTTGTCTGTTTCTCATGTCATTCTCTATTAAGGTGTCATCACACCTGATAATGACATATAGCTCACTCTGGAAGACAGTGGTGTGTGCATCCAGAGTGAAGCACTCAGCTATACCCAAATCAGGTATGTATATACCATCGCCTGTTCTGGTTGTGCTCTCAGATTCAACTCTAGAGCCGTCTGTAAAGCACGACAGTCTAGTTCTTTGTGTTTTTGGGTCTATCCTGTTCCAATTTTCTCTATCACCTCTGACGTAAGTAGTGGGACTTCCATAAGTAAGTTTTCCCAAGCTCGTCATGTGGCATTTTCATTTCTGGGATGAACCCTAGTGTAGCTGGTGCTATTAGAGTATGACTTGATTGTCTATTATGAGTCTGTAGCGGGTGCTACAGTTATTTTTTGGTTTCAAAATTATCAGCTGTTTTGGTTTCGAGGTTTTGTTGAGCATTGTTTACAATTCAGTCTTTCGAAAATCTCGTTGCTCTTGAGTTCGGCCAATTTCTAAAATTCACGATTTTGTTTCACAATATTGATCGTTTGTATTCGTTAATTCAAAAATATATTTTGCCTATTCTTTTACCTAATTGGAGTCGGATCTATTCTATTACTTATTTATTGTTGTGGTCCCTATTAACATCACCACCAAACTGGTGACCCCGATACGCTATTTAGGCAAAATTGACTATGGCCGAACCGGATCCAAGTTTGCTTCTCGGTAATGTACCAGCACAAGTCGAGCAGGCCCCGCAGATCGGGAGAGTGTCCATCAAGATTCCACCTTTTTGGAAGGCCAATCCGCGACTCTGGTTTCGGCAGATCGAATCACAATTCCACAATGCGGGCATCACGAGCGATTCCACGAAGTACCATACCCTCGTTGGCGCAATATCCAGTGATGTTTTGGCTCAGGTGAGCGATATCATACTCAACCCTCCCACTCAGGACATGTACGGTTCCTTACGTCGACGTCTCGTGGAGCAGTTCACAGACTCCGAGGAGATGCAACTCCGTAAGCTGCTGAGTGAGATTGAACTTGGTGACAAGCGTCCTACTCAACTGTTGAGGGAAATGCGTGACCTTTCTGCTGGCCGGGTAAGTGACTCAATTTTAAAATCTTTGTGGCTACAGCGGTTACCGACACAAGCTCAAGCAATTTTAGCCTGTAGTTCTGATGATTTAGCTAAATTGGCAACTATGGCTGATAAAATTTATGAAATCACCTCTGCTCCAAGTGTTAATGTTGTTGGCTCAAATAATGATCCGCAAGTACATACCAGCACCAGTCACCATTCACATGTTGCTCACGACGGTGCAATCGAGCTATTATCAAACAAATTGAACGCCATATTGCATAGGCTAGATAAGTTAGAAAACACTTCACAATCTCGGTACGATGGTACTCTACCTCGTAAAAGGGGGAGATCAAAATCGCCTGGCTCACGATTGAGATCTCATGTCAATGGTGTTTGTAAGCCACATCAAAAGTATGGAGATAAGGCTTATACATGCTATTTACCATGTACTTACAGATCTGCCAGCTTTACTGCAGCGGAAAACACAACGGGCCGTCGCTAGGAGCGACTACGGATGAAGCTGCGGCCCAATTTAATAGTCGCCTATTTGTTTCAGACAAGAAATCAGGTTGTCGTTACTTGGTCGACACTGGCGCCGATATTTCCGTAATTCCTCCTGCAAATCGACTTAAAAAACCTCTTCCCTCAGATTTTCGTTTGTATGCTGCTAATGGTTCTACTATTCACACGTATGGAAACAAAATTGTAGAAATTGATTTTGGTTTGAGGCGTTCGTTTAGATGGTCATTCATAGTTGCTGATGTTGACCGACCCATCGTTGGTGCTGATTTCCTGAAACATTTTGGACTCCTTGTGGATTTAAAAGGTTGTCGCCTTGTTGATAGTCTCACCTCTCTCCATACCATTGTGACTCTCAGACGTGTTCTTTATTTCTCGGTGTCTACAGTCTCTCCTGACTTAGGATCAACATATCAAGACCTCCTTTCACAATATTCCGACATTACCAATCCAACCTCTGTTGGCAAGGTAGTTCCCAAGCATTCGGTGACACACCACATTGTTACTGTTGGTCCACCGGTTGCTGCTAAGCCTCGTCGCCTTTCTCCTGAAAAGGAGACCATTGCACGAAAGGAATTTCCTATATGATGGAACAAGGTATTTGTCGTCCCTCAAAAAGTAGTTGGTCGAGCCCTCTGCACATGGTACCCAAGAAAAATGGGGAGTGGCGTCCTTGAGGCGATTATCGAGCGTTGAATGCTGTGACAGTACCAGACGTTATCCTCTACCTAATATTCAGGATATTTGCAACAACCTTGCTGGGTGTACGATCTTCAGTACTATTGATTTAGTTCGAGCATACCACCAAATTCCAATGGAGCCAGAAGACATAGAAAAAACTGCTATAGCAACTCCATTTGGTCTATTTGAATTTCCATGCATGACTTTCGGACTTCGTAATGCTGCTCAAAGTTTTCAACGTTTCATTCATGAAGTTGTTAGGGGCCTCGATTTTTGTTATCCATACCTAGACGATTGTCTTGTCGGTTCTAGCAGTGAGGAGGAACATTTGAAGCACCTACGTATGCTGTTAGACCGTTTTAGGGAATATGGTGTTGTCATCAATACTACCAAGAGCGTATTTGGGCAAAACGAAGTTCGATTCGTAGGATATCTTGTGAACAAAGATGGTACAAAGCCTCTACCAGACAAAGTTGCCACAATAAAAAATATTCCTCTTCCTAAAACTGTAGCTGAGCTTCGTCGCTTCTTAGGAAAGTTGAATTTTTATCGAAGGTTCATCCCCAAGGCAGCACAGGCTCAGGCCATTCTGCATGCTATGCACAGTGGTAATAAGAAGAATGATAAAACTTTGATAAATTGGACTCCGGACTCTCAGAATGCTTTCCAAGCTTGTAAAGATAGTTTATGCAACGCTGTTCTTCTTTTCCATCCTGTCGCTAATGTACCATGCACACTTTATGTCGACGCTTCAGACATAGGAATAGGAGCAGTGGTTGAGCAATTGGTTGATGGAAAGTGGCAACCACTCAGTTTTTTCTCCAAAAAGTTGGGTGATGCAGCTCGAAAATACAGCGCATATGACCGTGAGCTCCTCGCTATTTATGCTGCTATAAAACACTTCCGATACATTCTTGAAGGGAGGGCATTTTCGATTTTAACTGATCACAAGCCACTGACCTTCGCCTTTAAACAAAAATTGGAAAAGGCAAGCCCTAGACAGCTGCGTCATCTTGATTTTATTGGCCAGTTTTCCACGGACATTCGACACATTTCTGGTAAAAACAACATTGTCGCTGATTCATTGTCTCGTCTTGAGGCAGTAGTAGCCGCACCTAATATAGATTGGGAGAGACTTGCAAAAGATCAAGAGAGTGATGAAGAACTTCAAGATCTTCTTAGCGCTGATAACCCTTTCAAATTTGCAAAAATATGTATGTATGGCTCAAATACTCCAATAATTTGCGATACTTCAAATAATACAGTTCGACCATATCTGACACCAACACATCGGCGAGTGGCATTTGATCTTGTTCATAGCTTAGCACATCCTGGAATCAGGGGTACCTTGAAGCTTCTTCGTTCTCGCTTCTTATGGCCATCGATGGCCAAGGACAGTAAAAGCTGGGTACAATCATGCCTTAAATGTCAGACAAGCAAGGTTCACCGTCACACTGTAAGCCCAACTGGTTCATTTTCGGCGCCTGATAGTAGATTTTCCCATGTACATCTTGATATTATTGGTCCACTTCCATCCAGTCAAGGTTATCGATACTGTGTCACATGCATTGATCGGTACACAAGGTGGCCTGAGTGTTGGCCCATTAGAGATATCACAGCTGAATCTGTTGCTCGTGCGTTTTGTTCTGGATGGATTAGTCGGTTCGGTACTCCTCTTCGAATCACCACGGATCAGGGTCGGCAATTTGAGTCTTCCTTGTTTCGCGAGTTGACACGCATGCTTGGAGCTCAACGTGTTCACACCACTGCCTTCCATCCAGCTTCAAATGGAATGATTGAGCGCTGGCATAGGAGCTTGAAAGCGGCAATACGGTGTCATGCTACAGACCATTGGGTTGATGTTCTACCCTTAGTTCTTCTTGGTCTACGGGCTTCCGTAAATGAGGATCTGCAACGATCAGCTGCTGAAATGGTTTATGGGACATCATTACGACTACCAGGACAGTTTTTGGAACCACCTCCACAGCCAACAGAAGATCCAACGGACCTCGTTGGAAGAATATCCAGGGCGATTGACCGAATAAGGTCGGTCCCTATTGCTGTTCATGGAGCCAAAAACACATTTGTTCACAAAGATTTGGCTACATGCTCTCATGTGTTTGTCCGTAACGATACGGTTAGACGTCCTCTGCAACCACCTTATGATGGTCCTTATCCTGTACAAGAGCGAAATGAAAAGATTTTCAAGCTGCTGATTAAAGGCAAGGAAATATCCGTGTCTATAGACAGGCTCAAGCCGGCTTTCATGGCCTCAGAAAATCAAGCAATTGCTGCCTGTGATCACCAGCCATCTCAAGAGACAGACCGGGTACCTGCATGTCGCAAGACTGTCGCCTTTGCTGGAGGGGGACTCCTGTAGCGGGTGCTACAGTTATTTTTTGGTTTCAAAATTATCAGCTGTTTTGGTTTCGAGGTTTTGTTGAGCATTGTTTACAATTCAGTCTTTCGAAAATCTCGTTGCTCTTGAGTTCGGCCAATTTCTAAAATTCACGATTTTGTTTCACAATATTGATCGTTTGTATTCGCTAATTCAAAAATATATTTTGCCTATTCTTTTACTTAATTGGAGTCGGATCTATTCTATTACTTATTTATTGTTGTGGTCCCTATTAATATCACCACCAAACTGGTGACCCCGACGTGGTGACGTTAATAGGGACCACAACAATAAATAAGTAATAGAATAGATCCGACTCCAATTAGGTAAAAGAATAGGCAACATATATTTTTGAATTAACGAATACAAACGATCAATATTGTGAAACAAAATCGTGAAATTTAGAAATTGGCCGAACTCAAGAGCAACGAGATTTTCGAAAGACTGAATTGTAAACAATGCTCAACAAAACCTCGAAACCAAAACAGCTGATAATTTTGAAACCAAAAAATAACTGTAGCACCCGCTACAAGTCATTGTGTAGTAGTTGTGTCTCCACTCACCTGTCCTCATAAGCCTGATGGTAGCATGCATCGACTGTACCATGGCTTGTGTGTTTATGGGTGCAAGACCCAAAATGATCTGTAAACTCCTAGTAGGAGCAGTCCGGAAAGCACCCGTCACAAGCAGGCAGATAACTCTCAAGCTTATCCAGGATCCCCCCCGATCCCTGGCCACTAAACCAGCACTCCGGGTAATAATCTCGGCAGTATGATGGCCCTGTTAATCCATAGCATTACTTTTGGAGTAAGCCCCCAGGTCTTACCTACAGCTCTGCGTACACAAAAGAGTCTGTTGAGAGCTTTCTTGTATTTCCACTCAATGTGTGGTTTCCAAGTTAGCGAGCGATATTAAAAGCTCTACTTTTCTAATCGATAACTTTCTTTATCTACCTAGGTTGGAGGACCATGTATATAATATTTGCACCACCTACATTGGCACCCTTACACTTCGGAAGTGGATAATAAACTTCAAAGGCGCCTTTACTCTTTGGTGTTCCCCACCTATTTATCCGTAAGTGCGCAAAAAATAATTTCTCCTCCAAAATTTTATTTTCCTGCCCAGTTTTCGTTCAAATCTGGGGAAGACCTGTGGAGTTTCGCATGTGCCTTTGCTTACTTTAGCTCAGAATGATGTGTATACTTTGGTGGTCTGAATGCTCGCAAGCTTGTATCTCATAATTTAAAAACTCTGCCTAGTTGGGGTGGCACATAGCTTTATCGTATCTGTATTCTGTAACTTGAACCCATTCAACCCTGCGCTCTAGAAGAGGTCCAGCTTGGCAGCGGAGCAACACCGTTACCTCTAGTGGCGTGTTACCTGCTCTGTAGACACGTTGAAAAATGACCAAACCCCAAACGAACAACACATTACGGTTTCTTGAAGGTCACTGAACGAGAAAACCACCAGACAAGGGACCTTCAGCCCCCCTCCATCCCTGACGATGAGTTTGAATCAAGTGGGGATGGGAGAACGCCATGACTTCTTAAGAAGTCACTCAGCTGGGCGAGACTGTACCTTGAGTTCTTAAGAAGTCATCCGGAATGAATGGGTGAATGTATAGATCGTTGAAAAGTTTTATATGATCTTGAAAAATTCTGCAGCGGATAATAGTAAACCAAGATGGAAGTAGCGTGAAACTTCAAAATCGGTTGATTCGGATACGAAAAAATGATGCTTGAAGTAGGTAATTTTCGTTTGCAGAATGAAGTAATGATTTGGGAACAATGAAACTGATTGGGGACTATTTGCAGCCTGGCTCGCACATTCCCTGAAAATTTCATCAAAATCGGATGAAAACTGAAAGTTGGGCTCATTACAAGGATTCCACATTTGCGCAAGCACAGCAGCTACTAATGATAGGGTAATGTTGAAATTGGTATGGGATTATCAAATCTTCCCCCAATTATCCTCCAAATTTAAGAGAGATCGGACGACTTGGGCGTGAGATAAATAGACATATTTTTTTAATGCCTGATGATAAATAGTGGGAATTAAGCAGGTAATAATAATTAGGTACAATATTTTACTACTGAAGCATAGTTATTAATTTTTAATAAAAAATCTACATAGTAGCAAACATTTTAATATTCAGATTCTTGAGATTATTCACTCCTCAAACCATTATTAAAATCCTAGTTTTTCCCCACCAAATCTGTTGATGACTTGGTCGATGGAAATGTCAATATCGGCCTTGGACGCGATAGTTTACTTCTGGAATGCTTGTAAGAATATTTATTTTAACCATGGTAGGGGGGGGGGGGGTTGGCTGCATATTAAAGCTAAATATTCCTTTTCATCACCACTTATTTTGCTTCTATTTAAAGGTTAAAATAAAATATAAATTACCTGCAATTTCATTTTATTTGCATGGTTCTCTTCCTAGGATGTTTTGCTTGTGGTATGGAAGATGGCTTCCGAGTGTACAACTGCGACCCTTTAAAAGAGAAAGAAAGACAGGACTTCCAGGACGGAGGCCTCGCTCATGTGGAAATGCTATTCAGGTGTAATTATCTCGCCCTGGTAGGAGGTGGCCTTCACCCCAAGTACCCCCCTGATAAAGGTGAGAGGAAATGATATATTAGCCACACTATATTCATGCTTGTAACCTAGATAATTAGCTATAGTAGTTATGGGACATCCGAATGAAGAATCGAATGCGGCATTCGATTATTGAAATCATTCGGATGCGAGATATGAAGTATTCAAATACTTTTTCATTCGTATAGTAGCGAGACTAGCGGCATAACCACGAAGCGCCGTATTGAAATCGCTCGGATATTCTGATGCGAGTATTCGAATACTTTTTCATTCTTATAGTAGCGGAACTGGCGGCTCCTTCCCGAAGCTCAAACATCGAAATAAAACAACTGAAAGACGGAGCTGTGACATGCGAATAGTGAAGTAACCGCTACTTGGAGCTGAGGTCTTCCGAAATCTCATGCAGTTTCTTTTGCATTCGAATAGGTACTTTTTGCTGTCGTTGTGGTGAAACTGGCGGCCCTTTGTGAAGCTCAAAAATCTGAGATTTCCATCCGAATTCCGAATCTGAAACCTATTGGCTCTATTCTTGAATATTTTTTTTGTTTCTACTTCCCGTGTTTGCTCGGGTTTTGGTTTATTATTCCTTCAAACAATGAGCCTTTGTGATCGGGTCAAAAAACGACACTGCAAACCATCCTTTGTAATTTCTTGTTTCAAGGTAGGTACCTACCTACCTAGATAGAATCCAAATTATTTGCACTCTTTCTGCCTCCCTCTGACTCCCTGGCTAGTGGGGTTATCGAATCGTCCGGTGAGCTGGACGAATTTATTTATCTCTTTCCAGGGTAGGTGCGACAAATCAAACACCAAAAAAGTAAACAACGTGATAGTGATAGTCAGTAGGTACCTATTAGTGATACGAGATAAGAAGTAGCTGTTACAAATCAAGAAGTTTCAGCTCCGCTCCGGTTCCTACTTGCTATTTCATTCGAATACCACGTTCATTCGGATTCCAATACTGATATCCTATTGGTTGTTTCACATTCAGTTCAAAATGGCAGTTTTTCCTTCCCATCCGAATGATCATTCGATTATCGAAATCATTCGAATACTCGGTATTCGGTTATTGAAATCATTCATTTCGCCCATCACTAACCTATAGGTCGCACCGCACGCTGTAACATTTCCAGTTTCTCCAGATCCAGTAGAGATGTGCTGATCCCAAAGAGCTTATAATAGGATAGAGAGGGCATGTGTCTTTTAAACTGTGGGAGCTCATGAAGCCACTTTTCTCGAAGTAAAGGTAACCTCTGTAACCTTCAACTCTGTTATAAAACCTCATTTCAAAACTTGCCTTCATCGCGTCCTCCAGTTTTGTGATCGTAAACTCTGAACTTAGAGTTTCAACTCTGCAAGTACAGAGAATTCCCACACCAACCACATCTTCTTATGAAGAAAATACATAGGTCAACACTACACGTGAGTACCATAATCGCGAAAACTAGGTAGGTACCATCTAACATTATAAAGCTTTATATACCTACCCAAAACTGAAACGAACGACCTACTAATACCGTAAAATATGTAAAACGGAATACAGCAGAATACCTACTTCCTAATAATAACTAGCGAGGCAAATTTCATTCGAAGCAAAATTGAAATTATTAACAAGTCATATTCCTGTGACCGCATGAAAGCCGCCACTTATGTGTAAACGACATGGACAATTCAAAATAATTTGATTTTGAGTCCTATGACGCCAAAAATCGTTGTACTTACAGGATTTTAACAGGAAAATCGTTATTTTAACCCACTTTGCCCAGTTTGATTATAATCAAAGGAGTGAAGTTTGAAGCTAGAAAATTTAAAACAAGTAAAATGCAAGAAACAAATACACAGCTGATATGTACACCTATAATGTGTTCAGTTGAGAGAAGAAACAATAGAAGACCTAAATAATCACAGGGGAAATAGATAAAATAATTGAATATTTATTAATTTAGCGGTTTGGGGAAAATTCGGTTTTAACAACGAATTTTAATTGAAATTTCAGTAACGTACATCGATGCTCCGAAGCCATGGATAGTAGTTATCGATCCAAAAATATCGATACTAGTATCATTATTTCATTGGCTATCTAATTTCACTCCCTGACTGGGCTGAGTCTCAAGTGGCCTCTTCCCCCTCCACGACCTGCCCTCTCTATCCTTAGCTCTTTGGCTGTTCCTGATATCTTTTGTAACTGTTCCAACCTGCTCCAGTTACAATCGTGGAGCGGTTCCAAAGTACCGATCTAGTTCTGCTTACAGAACCAAGGTTTTACACCCGTTCCTTGCCCTCCCTTTCCAGGCCTTTTCCGCCGTCAGTAGCAATAATTCAAGTACCTATAATCTTTTGACTTTGACTATGGTCCCTTGCCCTTCGCCTGTGTGGGATAGGAAAGGATCGGTATCACTCGGGATCAATAATGCGTTGGTGATCGAGGCGTATCTGTATCAATAAGATGCAACGGTGAAATGATAAGCGAAATAAAAGAAAAAAGTTCCAGTCATGCAGCATGATCGTATGAGCGAATTTTCATAAATGGTCGTATTACATTTATGTTAAATTCTGTTGAAATTTGAGCACTTTGGGGACAAATAAAAATTTTATTATACATTTTATAGCAAACTAACTTTTTCTCAGTAATATTCCAATGAACAAATGAATTTGTGGATTTTTACAATTTTTCAAGTGCTCCTATCGATTTTTAGCTTATTTTAATGAAATTTAAGTACATTTTTCAGTAAAATTTTGTGCTTAAATTTTTAAATGTCCTAGTTCATGTTCGATTAATTTTTTTCGAGTAGCATTCTGCTAAAAAATAGAAATTTGTTAATTTTTAGCGGTTTTTTGCCTTTTTTAGTGATTTTTTAAGTACATTTTTTGAAATTGGACCAATTTAATGTGCTCAAAAAGTGTTGTCCAACGAACTCATCCTTTCTTTTGAAATGCTTGATTTTTTGGCGAAAGAACGAAGTTTTTATCTCAATTCTATCGAGAGTTATCGTCTGGAATGACACATACATATATATACTTATATATATATATATATATAAAAGCGTTAAAATCCAGGAATCATTTCAGAATGCCTCAAAACAGATTTCAATGAAGAAAATTTTTGAAAATTTTTATTTTAAAATTTTTTTAGCCATTGCAATAGCTTTATTTTCTAAGAAAATTCGCTAAAAGGCTGCATTGTGTTCAGCACGTCTGAGGGTTACTGGCATTGGGCAGGTGAAGGGTCTCATTGCCTAACCTACTCTTCTGATCTCTTCTCAGAGAAAATGGCAAGGTTACAGTGCATGACCTATCCCTAGGCGTTCTTCATGCAGTTGCAGAGCATCTGTTTTCATTACAAAAATCTGTTTTGCTTCACAGTTTTAATATGGGACGACCAAAAGAAGCAGGAAGCAA
Organism: Adelphocoris suturalis; assembly: GCA_030762985.1. Taxonomy (NCBI): domain Eukaryota; kingdom Metazoa; phylum Arthropoda; class Insecta; order Hemiptera; family Miridae; genus Adelphocoris; species Adelphocoris suturalis. Next base: position 9,356,242 of record CM061043.1, read on the forward strand.
TTTGTCTACAGTTCTCATCGCCAGTTAGAGGTGTTCGGCTAAGGAGAGATAGAATCGTCGTCGTGCTCGAAGGTCTTATAAAAGTTTTCACATTTACTCAAACCCCTCAACAGTTGCACGTTTTTGAGACCAGTCCGAATCCCAAAGGTACATTTATGCAAACTCAATCTGTAAGTTTTAGTAAATTCTCACTGATGTACAGTTAAGTCTTGCATTGCCAACTGCATTACGTTAATTTTGTCACCTTAATCTTTCCAAATTACTTTGGTACGTTTATGTTCTCCTTTGGTACTGCTGTCATATCAGTGTAGGAATTTTCCTTGTACCTAAGCGCTGCTATTTTATATTCAACTATTCCACAGGTCTATGCGTTCTTTGTCCGAATTCTGACAATTCCGTTTTGGCGTATCCGGGGCGTCGTCCCGGTGAGGTTAGGTTGGTTGATCTAGCTGACACGGAAAGGCGACACTTGGAAGTCATGGCCCATGAAGCCCCGCTCGGGTGTATAGCTCTTAACCTTCAAGGGACTCGACTTGCAACTGCTTCTGTGAAGGTAGGTGTTTTGTGCTCTATAGTGTTAACTGTATTTGAGGAATTGAGAATTTACGTTACTTCCTCAATGATATTAATTGAAAAAATAAACGAAGTTGTGAAGTTCATTTATAATTATACCGCGAAGAGGGACTTGAGGATGTTTAACATGTAGTATTTCCTCGAAAGACTTCGATAGCCAAGTTCCGCCAATGGAGCGGTATATGTGTGGTTTCCAAATCTCCCAACAGAGTGCTCCCCATGCTTGGCCGACCTCATCTTGGCAACCACGCGGGCCTTGACGCCTCACTAGTGGAAAGATATTAGGAGCAGTCCCATTACGATCTCTGAGGCAGGGACTGGGTGGGCATTAAACTTCCTCAAGTGCCTCTTTGCAGTATAATTATGTATGAACTTCACAAGTTCGTTTATTTTTCAATTACATCGCTCGAGGCTCTTGAGGACGTGTAACATGTAGTTGTTTAAAGACCACACTACATTGAGGGGCTCCCAGAGAAAAACCAGTATGAGACCCTCTTCCAACAAGAAAATGACCATATCTATGTAGAGGTGAACTCAGTGCCAATCCCCTTCATAAATACACTCTGTCTACTTTTGTACAGTCCACGTTAGTAAAAAATAAACGTATTACGTTGGTAATAGATAAATGTGACCAATAATTATCAGTTACTTGATGTTGAGCTGAAAACATGTTTACTCCGGGGATAGCTCCTCAATCATAACATCTAGCTGATTATCCTGCTAGAGAACTGAGATAGAGGGTAAAACATGTGACAGTTCCCGTCAGATTCTAAGAGAAGTCGCGTCTATCCGTCGCTCTAGCGGCAGATCGAACGCACTCTTCTCGAGTTCTTGGAATGCTGCGTTTGGCAATAGATGAGAATCCGGGAACCGGAAAACGAATCTTCTCCGAACATAGCAAATTAAGCTAAAGTACGAGTTGTATCTCTTATGGTACTGTCACCCATTGCACCTGTGGGGGCGACCCAAGTCTTTTACAAACATCAGACCCAACTGCTGCCTTGTAGACAAAAACTAAACCATCAAGTAATTTATTTATTTATTTTTTTATTTTACATTAGATTATTTGAGTATCAAAATGAGGCACAAGTCACACAAAGTAAAGTTGAACTGTAAATATTTATTTCAATGTAGGCGAATCTGAATTGTATTCAATTAAAATAATTTAGCAACAATATTGTTTGGTCGTGACCAAAATTCATAATTCCCGCCTCTGACCAAATTCGTATCTCCCGCCTCGGAGTTCACCGAACTCCCGAGTCGAGCGCTAGTGTGGTTGTATCTGATGGAACAATGATAATATGTAGTATTTCCCGATCATTCCGTAATAATAAATATATGATTTGAGCTCCCGAAGGTACAGTGAAATTGTGAAGTATTAATGTAAATTGTACAAGAACTTACATTTTGTAAACACTGCATTATTTGATTAGTGGCGCCCTCCTGTCTTGCGGACGATCAGGGCAAATGTGAATGTAGGCCAGTCTAATTCCGTCTCCCGTCCGAGCCAATGGCTCTCCCGTTTATGTTCTGTGATCCCGCCTTACCGTTATTAAAATGAACCAGGATTCCGTAAATTTGTGTATTTATTTTTCTTCCCGGAACAAACATGGTGCCGAAACCCGGGATTAGTGATCGCGTTGCTGAGCTTAGTTCCAGAACGCGATATTCCTGTTTCCTACCAAAAGGACGCCGCCATTAAACAGAACGCGTTCCCCGTTGTGTTGGATTCCGCATTGAAATTACGTCGTGTAGTGACTTCAGTTAATACGAATTACATTCAGAACGCAGAAATTACGACGTGGATCCCGCTAAGCATAAATTCTTCCGTCATCTTTCTGTATTGAGATCGATGCAACAAGCTAACCCCAAGCCGACCACGTTGCACATGGTTTCCGCCAAGGCTTAAAACCTACTTCAAGGAGTGAAGACATTATGAAAGTATTACAGAAGGATCTCATCATGACTCATGATCATGTTAGAAACTATATTCAGTGATATTCACGAATTCAGTGATATTCAGCCTTGTTAACCCTTCCCGACAAGGCGAGAAGCTCAGGCTTACCCGTACCACGCGCGTCATAAAGGACTGTCAACGAGCTGAGAAGCTGTTACCCGAATCCACATTCCAACCAAGAAGCGAAATTACGTTACATGACGTAAGATCCCGTTACGAGGAAGTAAGGATAATAAAACTCTTACTATCCTCTGTCCCGTCCTATAATGGAAGGATACCCAATTTCAAGCACTTCTTTCGAAGTAACAACGCCGCTGAAATATATACGCCGCTCAATGGTACTGCTTTCATACCACGCTGACTACGAGCAATATCCGTACCTATGCTCAGAAAAATGTGGTAAGTACCAAATTCCCAGAGCTACCTTCGCACGCAAGACCATGACCCCGAAATTATATAGGACACCAGCTAATGTGAACTATCAAGTCAGCCCGAACGTGGTTCGAGTTAGTGCACTCAATCGAGGTTCCCGATTTCCCAGGATTTCTACTTTCTACAGTTCGAAAATCATTATTCTCGAAAATGGACCCCGCCTTGCAGCAGAAGTTCAGCAAGGAACGAGAATTTCATCCCGAGCTACGAGCGGTCCCAACCGTGGGGTGCCAACCAAGTAACACGTATCGACAGATAGAGGTCCCAACCGTGAGGTGCCAACCGAGTATCACGCACCGCCGGATCCCGTTACCCGCTCTCGCTGTAACCAGTTCTACGTCACAAGAGTTCCCGCCAACTCAAGATTGCCGCCATTTGCCGTTATGAATAGCTGTCAAAGGAGTTGACGCGTTGACAGCCTCACATGGTCGAGTAGGAAATCGTGAAAGACTATACTACGACTGTTTCCCAATTTGCCATCCCGATATTAATTCATACTCTCGACACGGACTGGGCCTCGAGGTAATTCCGACCCTTCCCGCTAGTAAACAAGTTAATTCTGAGGTTACGTCGCCGCCACAGCAGCATCATTCCATCAAATTCCGAGGCCATTCCAGTGCTTTTGTGATCTTAGCGAATCAAGTGCCTGTAGTGAGTCACCCCGCGAGCTCAAATCGCGTAGTTGCCCGCGATTAAGTGATCTCATTCACTGAAAGTTAGGTCACGCCTGGAAGAGGCGTGACAAGAGTGTTTTTCCGAAAGTTTGTCTGCTGTCAAGTTGCAGTTGGTGAGTTTCCTTACAATTATTATCATTGTTCCATTCATGAATATGTGTTGACTTAGATTGTTTTCCCTTTAATCAATCTAGATCCCGTTTTTCCGCTAAATTTCATGGATATGTGTTGATTTAGATTGTCTTCCCTCCAATCAATCTAGATCCCGGTTTTCCGCTGACTCTCATGAGTATTTGTTGAATAAGCTTGTTTTCCCGTCAATCAATCTAGTTCATGTTTTCCGCTAACTTCATGAGTATTTGTTGACTAGAATTGTCTTCCTCCAGTCAAGCTAGATCCCGTTTTTCCGCCGACTTTATTCTCAAGGTCCCCTCCATGAGCAATACCATAAATCAATCTCTCAGATCCGAGGCACCAAGCCTTTTCCCGTTGTGTTGGGCATGTTATCGCCTACCTATGCTTCCCGCAAAACCATGTTCAAGCACTATGTGAGTTTAGTGCAGAAATTGATCTTATTTCCTTAGAGTCCGCCCTTAAAGTAAGGGTTTCCCTTGAACGTTGCACGAGTTGGTGCAGAGATTAATATTGTTTCCCTAGAGTACGCCCTTAAAGCAAGGGTTTCCCTTGAACGTTACCTGTACCAACGTCACTGGAAGTAGTGCTTGCGAGTTGACCCGTAAATTGGTGACATCCCTCGAGTGGCATCTTGAGATGTCACTTTCATAGCTGTGAGTGTGCAAGTCGCTTAAATCTAAACTAACCTGATTCCCGATCACGCCTCTTGCATGCCGAGCAATAGTGAGTGCTAGTCCTAATTAACTGATCCCGTACTGGACAAAAGGACCAATGTTGACACACTAGTGTGTAGGCCTTTTCACCGCCTTATGTTTCCCAGGAGACGAGGACCTCTTGGGTGGCATGCCTAAGAAAATTTCCCGTAGTATGAGAGAGAACGCAGATTTATTTCCTTGGGGCGAGAGGAGTGGCTCTAGTGCTGACAGCGCTCCTGGCTGTGGGGGGCTGGTGAAGGGGTGTCGTTCGACGAGAAGAGGGGTACTTTCCCCGCTTAATGAAAGCAAAAGAAATTCGCCTTCCCTACGTTAGCTATTAGCACCTCTTCTCCGAACACGAGTGTTAAAAACACTTTTTCCCGACTAATAGAAATCGAAAGGAATTCGCCTCCCCCGAACGTTGTATACCCCTCCTATCAGATTGCGTCATCCGCCGATCTAGCTCTCGCGTCGGGTGCGCTAGGCATTGGAGTCCGCTCTCGTCTATAATTGATCTTGATCTCGCACTTAATTAGTTCTCTCAAATCCCGCTTAGTGTTCGTTGTTGTGAAATAGATTATTCGCTTCCCAAGGAACTAATGTAACAAGTTCATCTGTTCAAGGTTGTATTCAAGGAACAAATGCAACTTCCGGAACTTGTTTGTTTTCAAATTTCCGCGTCAGTCGTTAGTCGTAATCAAATGACAGACAGACACACTGACGACTAGTTGAATGCGTGTAATGCGTTCGTGAATTCCGACCATGGTTGGAGTCTCCTACCTCACTCCCACCTACCTGGTCTACGTTGGGCCCGTTTCCACTGACCTGGCTCTACTGTCAGCTGATTCCGAGGAACCAAATTCGCGTTCCGCTCCCGTCTTCATACGCACTTGATATTCCTTGGTGCTCCCATTGTTAGATTTCGAAATCCATTGCATTGTTTACCGTTGCCAATGGGTTGCACACCGCCCAGGGAATGAGAGTCATCCCCGAACGTATTAGTTGTCAAGTGTCCACACCTGGAGCCAGTTATAGTGGTTCAGCGGGTTCGCAAACTAATGAACTACTCCGTCGTAGGTTCGAAATTGAGTCAGTGTAGGAGACTTCCCGTTGCACTCCCGCTGCACAAAAAGGGCCGAGGAGATTTCCTAAAGGTTTCCCTTTTTTCCGAGCCTCATCGGGAAGATTGAGGCAGCTCTCTGTTTTCCCTAGTCAAAGCCTCTTTCAGTGGTTCCCGCAACATTGCCTTCCGCCAACTTTACTGTTTACCAAGTGAACTAAAAACTGGCAAGCCAAATAGGCAAATTTCATGATCTCATTTCCGATCATCTTGTGTATGAGTGAGGAAATGGTCCAAGTCATTGGATCAGCCGCAACTCCTTAGGATCCCTGTCATCGCAGCATGGACTTCTGTTCCATGCATTATAGTGGTTGAACATGGTTATGCTCACCGAGGTCGGATTGGCCTATTAGAAGAGTGCGTGACCTAGCGCCCCCAGGTGTAGGTTCGGAGATCCGAGCTTCACACGTTATAAAGGCAATTTCCGTTAGGAGATTGTGCCCCTTGCCACTTGAGATCCCATGCTAGAATTCCGCTGGAATTGGGGGGGGAGGATGTTTGGTCGTGACCAAAATTCATAATTCCCGCCTCTGACCAAATTCGTATCTCCCGCCTCGGAGTTCACCGAACTCCCGAGTCGAGCGCTAGTGTGGTTGTATCTGATGGAACAATGATAATATGTAGTATTTCCCGATCATTCCGTAATAATAAATATATGATTTGAGCTCCCGAAGGTACAGTGAAATTGTGAAGTATTAATGTAAATTGTACAAGAACTTATATTTTGTAAACACTGCATTATTTGATTAGTGGCGCCCTCCTGTCTTGCGGACGATCAGGGCAAATGTGAATGTAGGCCAGTCTAATTCCGTCTCCCGTCCGAGCCAATGGCTCTCCCGTTTATGTTCTGTGATCCCGCCTTACCGTTATTAAAATGAACCAGGATTCCGTAAATTTGTGTATTTATTTTCTTCCCGGATCAAACAAATATATTCATCTGAAAAAAAGCTCCATCTTAAAAAGAAAAAATCCAGTCATGCAGCATGACCCCATGAGCGAATTTTTGAAGAAATCTTTGACATTTCAGTCGCTATTGATCGTGTAGAGAAATCGGAGGACGGAATATTTTAAACTCATCAGTTGTGATTACTTTTTTTTTTTTTTTTCAACAAGCACCTACTACCTACGTTTTAAACAGCATGGTTCTAGGATTGGTTATACAGGGATACTTCCATAAGAGTAGTTCAATCAGAATTTAGACACTGCACTGTTTCGTGGAAATATTACCGATTTTTACAACTAGCGAACGGCATTATTTCGATTTTTGACTGATTTTTCAACTTTGAAATTTTTGAAAACTTGATTCATATTCTTATAGGAAATTTTACGATGATTCCGAATATACCACATGTTAGTATGCTGAAAAATTATGTCGCACAACAAATCGCAAAAAACAGGCTATTTTGACATTTTTGACTACATTTTTGAAAATTTCGACCCGAAGATGTAATCCGATCATGCTGGCCAACGAACTTGAACTTTCGTTTTGTGTCCTTAACATTTTAAAATTTGTTTGAAGTTTCTAGCACAATTCTATGGACAGTTATCGTCTGGAATGACACATACATACATACATACATACATATATACATACATACATTAAAAAAAATGCGTTAAACTTCAGAATATGATTCAGAATAGCCTGAAACGGATTTCTGCATAAAATTTTTTCAAAGATTCACATTCTACAAATTTTGAGGCGAGAGCAAAAGGTGAAAGGTGGATTGTTATTCCTCCCCTGCAGGTTGAGCAAAAACGTTTGTTAAAAATGATTGTGTTTTTGTTTTTAGTGGTCTGTTATAAAACTTTTTAAAAACTGCAGATTTTTCAGTCCAACCTGCCGCCTTGAGTATAGTTTCGACGGAACCCCTGCTCTATTGGCTGCTGACACTGATGCATATCTTGTGGAAGAGGCCGGAATTGGTCCTCGACCAATTTATTCATTACTGCCCCTACCCATTTTGAAAGAGTCTCACGAGATGCTACTGTGTATGGCTTCCTGCTGATAACAAATAAGGAAGTTGTACTTTTTGATCTTAAAGGAGCGGTCAGAGCTTTGCACTCCCTCAGGAGAGAAGCCACACATAATAGAGGTAGCTGTAGAAAAAAGGGGATTTCTAGACATGGCTGACATTTATAGGGACCAGATTTCTTAATATGGCTGGTAATGAAAATTTGTATACCAAAATTTGTCAGGACCTGTACATTTGACTACTTAATGGAGGCAATCGTTAGCATTCGTTGTCCGGTAGCTAAGAGGAGCAGGGTAAACCAACTTGCTGGACATCTGAGATCTAACATAGGGTTTTCTAACCATCTCAACTCGATGTATGGATCCCAAGTTGTACTGTATTGTGGTGTATTTTATCTATTATACTTTGTTATTTAAAGTGAGGATAATTCGTGTGGTTTGTTCACATGCGAAAGTCTTAGAAAATTTATATTTATAAAACATTTTCAGTAATTTTTGAAATGGTTTTAGTCTCGTTGCTATTCATAAAATGCTTCAATCAATGTTTCCTATTCAGGGTACTCTTATCCGCATTTTTGACACATCAACGGGTGACAAACTAATGGAGCTTCGAAGGGGTGTCAACATGGCTACAATTTACTGGTAAGTTTTTACTTTCAGTTTATAATTTTCAATAATGAACTTTTGTAATCGACCAAGAAAACAAATTTTGTAAACCCCCCTCCCACAAAATTTGTTGGTTTACGTTTCAAGATGCATAGAATATAAAAATCAAATTAAAAAAAAAAAAAGCCACAGTTCCTTTGAGCCTGACGGCTAAAATTAAAAAACATGAATATGCTTTAGCCGTACACGACTCACTCCTCGTAGATTCTCTGAACCCGACCCCCCATCGGCCTCTGAACTCTGTTTATCATTCTGCCATCAATCCTAAAACATGGAATCATGTTTTAGCTCCTCGCTCTCACTTTATTATAGAAATGATCACGACCATTGAGCTCTTGTGAGATGATGATCTCCAAATAGAAACTCGCGAGTAAACATTCACTTTATTATAGAAATGATCACGACGATTGAGCTCTTGTGAGATTATGAACTCCTAATAGAAACTCGCGAGTAAACATTCACTTTATTATAGAAAGAGGCTAAAGAGGCTACATACGAAATTACAGCTTCCTATAGTGTAAAGTATAGAAATTACCTATTAAAATAATTTAACCACCGCTTCACAAATCTAACCGTTCTCGCAATATTCGGATCACCTGCTATGAATCACATAATCGAAACACCAGCTCAATGAAATCATCAGAAATTAACAAGCGGTTGCAATCATGTTCACAATATCAATAATTGAGAATGATCACCTGTGTGTAAACAATTATTCATATAACCATGCTCATAACTCAGCTTGTTGGCCACGCACTTCGCAGTAGTTAATATAGTATGGTTGGATAAATCGAGAGCTTTCTAACGAATGGTCAACGAATTTTGTGGGATGAAAAACGACGAAGTATCATATCCCTAGCAACGACTCGGTTGTAAGCGGAAATCATCACAATTATTGGCGCTACTTTCGTTGCACTCTCGTGGGACATTTTTCGGTAGTTAGGTCACGGCTAAAGCATATTCATGCTAAAAATCTGTCCGTACACCATTCAATGCTTTTCTCCAAAACTACTGGACCAAAATTTATGAAATTTGGCTGAAAAATCATACCTCAGCCGGGCATGTACCAGTAACAGCGACATCAATCCTGAACAACCTTACAGTGTAGTAATTAAGGGCTGAATGCCATGAATAAATTCGGGTGTTGCATTGAAAAGGTTAATCACCACTAATGTAAATAGTTTCAGATTTTATTTCCATTCCTAACCTCTTACTAAATGGCATCATTATTATTTTAGTATGAACTTCAATCAAGATTCAACTTGGTTATGCGTCTCTAGTGATCATGGAACGGTGCACGTTTTTTCCATTGAGGATCAGAAGCTCAACAAACAGTCCAGGTAGTAAACTAGTACTGCTTTCACATTATATACGCACCTCATTAATAATTTCATGAAAGGTAACTTCATCCGATTGACCCTTAAATATTTTTATTTCTCTTAGTTCTAACCTACAAATCGTTCGTAATGTGTTACAGCTTAGCTTCTGCATCGTTTCTGCCAAAATATTTCAGTTCAAGGTGGAGTTTCTGCAAATTCCCCATTCAAGGTGGACCTCAGTGTATATGTGCTTTTGGTTCAGACGCCAACTCTGTGATAGGTAAGAACTTAATATTTTGGTTCAATTTATTATTTCAATTGTATATATCTATATCTTGATCATCTATATATAATTGATGAATCAACCGACCTCTTGGGGCAGGTTGATTATAATTATGATAGGAATAAGGATTTCATACTTACTAATGCAGCACGCCCTTGACACTGCTCAAATAACACTTTTGCAGTGAAAACAGAGGTTTGTACAACTCCCGTGATCTAGAGGATGCCTGGCTGTTATGTTGGACTCGACGGTAGCCGTACACCGGTCTGTAGTTCCCTCCTCCGTGGCGCAGCGGCGCTAGTCTCCCCTTTTATCAGTCTGGGCTTGTATGATCGCTCCGACCGGTAAATCTACGGATTTATCCGTATCCCAAGAAAAAATAGATTTATTGGTGAGGAGATTGTGTACCAGTCAATCCCTTACAAAAAATGAAGATTAGTTGGGCATGTATATCAGAATGATGTGAATAGTTTGGTGGTCTGGATGCTCACATCTCAAAATGACATAACATCAAGTAGTCAATCCCTTAGTGAATATTCAAATTAGTTGTACATGCAGGTCAGAATGATTTGTGTAGTTTGGTGGACTGGATGCTCGCAAGCTCGCATCTCAAAAATACATAACATCAAGTAGTCAATCCCTTAGTGAAAATGCAGATTAGTGGACATGTAGGTCAGAATGAAGTGTATAGTTGGTTGATCTGGATGCTCGCAAGCTCGCATCTCAAAAATACATAACATCAAGTAGTCAATCCCTTAGTGAAAATGCAGATTAGTGGACATGTAGGTCAGAATAAAGTGTATAGTTTGGTGATCTGGATGCTCGCAAGCTCGCATTTCAAAAATACATAACATCAAGTAGTCAATCCCTTAGTGAAAATTCAAATTAGTTGGACATTCAGGTCAGAATGACGTTTGAGAAGTATATTTCGGGAGTTTTACGAGCAAAAAAAAATACCATTTAGTAGGATTTGAACCCAAGACCTACAATTCATGAGACCGTTATCATAACCTATATAAGGAATTTAGGTGCCCCCCCCCCCCCCTCCAGAGGTGCAATGGGTTCCTAAATCCTCATAAAAAGGTAGAGGAGAGTAACAGGCATCCCGTCAGAGAGATACCACCCCTACTAATAGCTTTTAATGAGCCATGTTTGGGGAAGGTTAGTTTCCCAGTCACCTGGGATTCCATCTAACGCCAAACTCAGCTGTCAATAAGATCGAGAACAGACCGCGGCGCCCATTGATTCATCAACTGAACGCCGACGGCGCTATCTCTGGTGCTCTGACGGGAGCTTGATGGACCTCTCAGGAGGTAACTCTGTTACACCTATGAGCTACGATTCATCTATCGTTTTGGGAGACAATCACAGTACTTCACCATTCAGTAGGAGGGAGATAAAAGGGGAGACTAGCGCCACTGCGCGGCGGAGGAGGGAACCACGGGCCGGTGTACGGCTACCGTCGAGTTTATGTTTGTAGCCTGGCCCGGCAGCTGTGGACCTTCTGATAAACCCATCGGTCGCCATTAAAGTCATAAGTCTGGCTAGGGCTGGAGGATGCCAAGGGCATGATTAATCATCAAATTGAGGAATTTATGACCATTTTAGTGAAATAAGGCCAATAACACGAAAAAAATCGTTAAAGTGAAATCACTCAGAAACGAAGCCTCTAAAAAAGTCTAGGGGGCACTTTTTGTTGCAAATTAGTTGTAGCATTGATCCCTGAACTTTGGCGAGTCGTGTCTGATACACCCTGTATATATGATGAAATATGGCAACAAAATTTATTTTCATAATTAAAATCTAATTTTAAAATTAAGAGAAGGGGAAGGCGTTAAAAACGCTACAGTGATTGGCTAGCTAAGGTGTGACGTCACCATTTTGTGAGCTGTGTAGAGCTTTGTTCTCAGTGCGCGTTCTGACAGTTCGCGAACTCATCAGAACTGGGATATTGTGGAACCGCGTTCTGCACTGCGAACTATTTCAGAACTTGGAAGTGGAATAATCTGTGTTGTTGTTTGTAACCTCACTCAATTCGTGTTACCTTCTGGTGCTCCTTTTCAGAATATTTTTAGTTCCTGTGAATATTGCTTAACATATCCCACGGCTATATATATTTAAAAAAAAAAAAAAAAAATACGATAACTGAGGAGTATACCTACTCGAAAAAATTTGAGTTTCATGGATGTAGACAAGATCCAACTATAACTTCAATCTCGTCCTCATCATTTACAAACCAAACACCATCATCGAAACTATCGCTTTTTGAACTTGAGGAGCTAGTTGACATTTTGATCATAGAATAGGTACTTATACTAACGTATACAGACTGAAGTATGATTTTGATGAAGAAGAAGAGATTTGTTTACACCACGAGATCCGAAAAATTGTGAAATGCGCATGCGTTAACAACGTCCTTGCATTCGAGTTCTGAAAGTTCAAAAAAGAAAAACACTGCAAATTATTCCACAAAGGTTATTATTTTTTCAATTGAGTATGATCGTAGTTTTAGTTGGCTTGTGTACGTCATAACTCCAGACTCCTCGGAGTGTCCTATTTCGAGTTGCCTTTACTTCTATAATTATATACGCATGTTTATATTTCTCGATTTGAGCTCCTATCCATTCAAATAGTTATTGCCTTAATAATATCATTATCTAAGTACGTACGAAAAGTCGAGAGGATATGTTATTAAATATGCGTAGGAAAAGCATTGGTATTAACACACAAATATGACCTAGAAAAAACATAAATTCATGCCTCGAAGGAACACCATACCCACGTCATGGTGCCGTGGTGCATTATATGGGTATAACACGTAAAAGTAATAAATATCCATTCTCCTACACCCCTCTGCTATGCCCCTGATCACCCCAGACACCACAAGGTGCCGTGGCGCCTCCTCTCACTCCACCCCCCGCTCACCACCCACCGTGACCCTCTGTCAGGCGTGCGTGCGTGCATATGTCTAACACTCAAAGCTTGAAAAAGACACTTTTTCGCCCGTTTTTGGCCCATAGCATCTATGCGAGTAAAGCGATCGGGATGGTTAATGGAGTCTAATGGTAAAAGAACGGGTTTTTTGAGTCAATTCTTAGGCCTTTTATGGCCCGGACGGCGGACGGACATTTCAAATTTGTATTCTACGCACCTTGAAACGTAAAGTGACAAAGTTTGAGGGTTATAAAAATTTTTTGCTACACGATCATATAGGCTTATTATTGGAAATAATAAACCAAAAGGGGGACTGTCAGAACTGTTTGGAACTGGGTTCGTAAAACACGCGCTGAACTCGGCGAACGACAAGACTCAATTGCGGTTACCCAGAACTGTTCCAAACTTGCAGAACGCACACTGAGAACGAACCTTAGAGCATGGTCATGGTTACAATATGTCCCACCCAACTTGGAGATGTTTTTCCATCAAATGTACGTAATTCTTCTGTTTTCTTCACAGTTATTTGCGCGGACGGAAGTTACTACAAATTCATGTTCAACAACAAAGGAGAATGTTGGAGGGACGTCTACGCTCAGTTCTTGGACGTCCAGTAAAATCCAAGAAACGTTTCTAGTCTTCGTGGTTGCTCATAAGTATATCCTTATATTTTTGTATGCGTAGGGACAAGAAGTGATGAATTCCAAATGAAATGTAGGCGTTAGAATGTTCCCATTCCTTACTCAAAGCCCATAAGGAATCTAGTAGTGTCTCAAATGTAGATAGGTACAATCCAACTTTAGAATCAGAACGTAAATTCTTGACAACTTCATGGAACTGTCGGTCAAGTTCTACTTTCTGTGTTTTCCTTAAACATTTGACCCTCAATTTGTGTGTTTGTTGATGAATGTAACCCTGTCGATCCTGAAAGTTTAGTGCCATTTACTGGTAGATGGTGTATGTAAATCATTGTTCGTCGTTTTAATTTATGGAATACTTGAGAAATTCGTAACGAATCGTTTGTATTTATCATTCGATACCGCCTGCCTACTGTGATATTTACGTAAGTCGGTAGGTTGGCTATTTAATGAGGGCGGGCCGAAATGTTGGAAGACCCAGGGTTTATATCGTGTTGATATTGCGAATACACTGGCCTACATAACTCGTCCATGGAATATTAAGAAGATGTCGTTTATAATAAAGATTGAAGCTTATTTGTACATTGATTGATATTCCAAATAAAACAATATGTGACTGTTGATGTTGTGTTTACTCTTTCTTCCTCTTCCGGGATTGAGATAAAAATCCCGTTCTTGCGCCAAAAAAATCAAGCTTTCCAAATGAAAGGATGAGTTCGTTGGCCAACACTTTTTGAGTGCATTAAATTGATCAAATTTCAAAAATTGTAGGTTGTACTAAAAAAAATCATTAAAAATGGCTAAAACTGCCTTAAATTGTTAATTTTAGCGAATTTTTGAAGAAAATTAAGCTATTGCTCTCGCCTCAAAATTTGTAGAATGTGAATTTTTGAAAAAATGTTATGCAGAAATCCGTTTCAGGCTATTCTGAATCATATTCTGAAGTTTAACGCATTTTTTTATGTATGTATGTGTCATTCCGAAACTGTCCGTAGAATTGTTCTAGAAACTTCAAACAAATTTTAAAGTGTTAAGGACACAAATCGAAAGTTCAAGTTCGTTGGCCAGCATGATCGGATTACATCTTCGGGTTGAAATTTTCAAAAATGTTGTCAAAAATTTTCAAAAATGTTGTCAAAAATTTCAAAATAGAATGTTTTTTGGGATTTGTTGTGCGAAATAATTTTTTCAGCACTGACATGTGGTATATTCGGAATCAGCGTAAAATTTTCTATAAGAATGTGTATCAAGTTTTCAAAAATTTCAAAGTTGAAAAATCAGTCAAAAATCGAAATTTTGTCTATCAAAATCATAAACTAAAATTTCTCTACACGATCAATAGCGACTGAAATGTCGAAGATTTCTTCAAAAATTCGCTCATGGGGTCATGCTGCATGACTGGACTTTTTTATGTATGTATGTGTCATTCCAGACGATAACTGTCCGTAGAATTGTGCTAGAAACTTCAAACAAATTTTAAAATGTTAAGGACACAAAACGAAAGTTCAAGTTCGTTGGCCAGCATGATCGGATTACATCTTCGGGTTGAAATTTTCAAAAATGTAGTCAACAATTTCAAAATAGCCTGTTTTTTGCGATTTGTTGTGCGAAATAATTTTGTCAGCATACTAACATGCGGTATATATTCGGAATCAGCGTAAAATTTTCTATAAGAATATGTATCAAGTTTTCAAAAATTTCAAAGTTGAAAAATCAGTCAAAAATCGAAAAAATAATGCCGTTCGCTAAGTAGTTGTAAAAATCGGTAATATTTGCATGAAACATTGTCCAAATTCAGATTGAACTACTCTTATGGAAGTATCTCTGTATAGCCAATCCTAGAACCATGCTGTTTAAAACGTAGGTAGTAGGTGCTTGTTAAAAAAAAAAAAAAAAAAAATGTAATCACAACTGATGAGTTTACTCTGTGAAATATTCCGTCCTCCTATTCTCTCAGTCGCTCTCTTTAATGTTTTACGCTCAACTGTTTTAGAACTTGATGTAGCTTCAACACTGACTGTGGCTTAGAAAATATCAGCCATGAAATTATGAAGAAGTTCTATTTATGTACGTACTATAACGCAGACCCCTAAAGTAGTTCCAGGTCACTCTGAATATTGAAATTGAAGAATACATACCTACTCCAACGTCACTCCCGTATGTTCTTCCCATCGATCCTAGTAGAAACCGCACATCTTCTTCGTAGTTCATTACAAGACCAAGCAATTCAAAAAACAAAACAACTCCACTTAGTGTTCCCTGCACTTCGTTGATTAGGTGAGTGAATCGATACAACATTGTACTAAAACTTCTAGTTACCTACTGCTACCTTACATGATACTATAGCCTAATGGGATGGACTTTCTTGTTGCAACGGAAAAGCCAAGTGACACTTCCACATAATTTAAGCTGTCAATAGATGCACCAGAGACTACAGTTTGTCTGTCAATTTCTTGCTGTATGATACTAGATTCGAATGCAACTGACTTTATATCACTCGTAATATAAAGCCTCATCATCGATTGGCTGTGGAAATACGTTTCTTTCATATGACGTCGGTATGTTATTTTATTTTATGTCAAGATTTGATGATGTTATGATAGGATACTGTTAAGATTTCAACTGCCTTCAATACTGACCACATTGGACATCGAAATCTATGAATATTTACCTACATTTGTCTTTAAATCTACAAGATTAGTTTCATAATAATAAAGTATGAGTACCTCCTAATTATTTTTAATAATTTGATTCCATGTTTGTCTATCAAAATCATAAACTAAAATTTCTCTACACGATCAATAGCGACTGAAATGTCGAAGATTTCTTCAAAAATTCGCTCATGGGGTCATGCTGCATGACTGGACTTTTTTTTTCATCGTGTAATTTCAGTTTTGTCCAGCTAGATTGGCGAATTTCACTCAACTCCCCTGTACCTGCCTAGTATAGTTTTTCTTTAAAAAGATTGTGTTTATTATTTGAAATCATTTATGAACCACAGATAAGTTCAAAGTTTGGTTTTGAGCCAAACCACCAAACGCCTTATTAGTTCCAGAAGATTTAGCTCGCAAGGGCTATTATTGGAAGCTGGAAGCCGGGACACTCTATAACATCTCCCTACCTCCTAAGGTTGAGGATTCTGAATCCGATCGTGGGCCTTCGTGGATTTCTATCAAGTTTTCGCTTTCCTCGTCTTAAACATGATAATTTCATTAGCGGTTATTCTTGTGGTTGTATCTTTCGCTCGTTCTTTGGTCGTTCACAATGAGACTTCTATCACGGATTTCGGGACGACATCACTGCTTAATCAAACGAAAGGTAAGTTCACAGTTTACCCCACCCAAGTAAAAAGCTTTCTAATCAACTTTGAAAAAGATTTCAGCTTTCTATATTGACATCATAATTTATCAACAGGGTGTATCACCTAAGACTGTCGAAACTTTAGGAATCGATTCTATAAACAATTTGCAACAAAAAGTTTCTCGTAGCGATTTTTCAAAAACCGCTTATTTTTCAAGTTATTCATTTCAGCGAATTTTAGTAGAAAATAAAACTAGTTCAATGGCTCCAACAATTTTAAAATCAAGATTTTCGAAAATGTCCTACATTGAAATCCGACTAAAGGCATTCTGGAACGAACCCAAGAGTTTAACGCTTTTTCATATAGGTGTGGCATTCCGTCATCCATTCAGGATATGCGTGTGTCATTTTATACGATAACTCTCCGTGCCGACAAAAATTCCGTTCTTGTTCCAAAAATCAAGTTTCCCAAATGAAAGGATGAGTTCGAGGGCCTGCACTTTTTGAGCACATCAAGTTACACAAATTTCAAAAAAATTGCTAAAAAATCACTAAAAATGGAAAATCTCAAAACTTTCAAAAAACAAACTGCTGAAAGTTGTTGAATTTATCTTGTTTAGCAGAATATTATTCAAATAAAGTTCCAGTCATGCAGCATTATCGTATGAGCAAATTTTCGTATATTATGGTACTTAGCATATTATGTTAAATTGTATTGAAAATTGAGGATGAGTTTAAAAAAATGTTAACGACCAATTTTAGCCAAAAACTCATTCTTAACAATATTCTGCAATTCTAAAAAGATTTCTTTTGACTAAAATTCTGCTAAAAAATATAAATTCAACAAATTTCAACTGTTTTTCGAATTAACGAACTCATCCTTTCATTTAGAAAGCTTGATTTTTATCTCAATCATAAGGATGATATTATATATATATATAAAATAGAACAATCAATAAGTGCATTTATATATATATATATATATTTTAAATTTTTTGGCGCCATTGCAATATCTACATTTTTTACCAAAATTATTCTATTTAATCATTAATTTCAACTATAAACTGCTCAATCAATACATTACATATTTGATAAACCTGCTCAATACAATACAGGTTTCAATATGTTTCGGTTTGCCCACATCAAGGATTTCAGCCCTTTCATATTTTTATTATATTATATTTTGATAGAAGCAGTGGTGACGGCAGCTAATTACACAACAGACGACATGGTGGAGACGAGCTGTCACATAATATCTGAGCAGTTGGTGGCCACTGCTACGGCAACAGTTTCATCGGCATTCAGCGATTTATGCCGTACAGGTAAGAAATGTAGCAATTTAAATTTTTGTACCTACGCTTTTTGAGAAACACTTGTGGTGACTGTTGCCTATACGCATAGAGCAGGGGTTCCCAAACTTTTTTGTACCGTGCCCCCTTGTAGTAAAATGAAAGCCTCCCACGCCCCCCTTACACAACTAATGAATGGATGTGAAAAAAATGCAAGTTTTACACTGAAAACAATTTTTTATTTGCTATTTATACAAAACACGATTTGATAACACGTAGCGTAGTGTGAAGTAGCCTTTATTGTAAAAATAAGTTAATATTAATGAGTTGGATGGTTTAGCATTTTCTTTGCTATCGCTGGTATTCTTGGTGAAGTTTTGGCAAGAGCACAACGTAAGTCACTAGCAACATCAAGTTTGTTCCGATTCTTTGTTTTTATTGATACGAGTGTTGAGAATGCATTTTCACACAAGTAGGTTTAACCACAATAGTAGGTTAAAAAAGGCAAAAATAACCGAAGAGCTTCCTGTGACACTCTGGGATACACTTGGAAGTATTGGATCCAAAATGTTGACTTTTCCATTTTTTCGAAGTCATATTTGGCAGAAGAATCATTTTTTATTTCCAAAAATTCTTCTGGAACATGTTCAACGTTGACATGGAAAGGATCTGTTGAAAGTCTGTAAATATGTTCGTCAGCAGTGTTAGGGAAGTATTTCCCGAATTCATCAGTGAGCGTCTCCAAATGGTTTGACACTTGTTTTGACAAGTTTTATCCTTCAAAAACCTCCTTGAAGCGTATTTCTTCTGAGATTGATACTAGTTTTGGGAAATTTGAAAAGTTGCAGGGGTTTGCTGACACTTTTCGTCTCCAAAGTTGTAGTTTCTCAACATAAGTCTTTATGTCATCACGATGAGTTATGATATTTGAGTCTCCACCCTGCAATTTTAAGTTAAGGCTGTTTACGAATCAAGGAAGTCTGACAAATATGCCAACATTACTTGAGAACTAGGTTTGCAGAAGTTCATGCTTAGCTCATTTTGCTTCTGGTTTTCCAAGAACGAAGTTACTTCATCTCGGAGCTCAAATAGTCTTGCCAACATGTTTCCTTTTGAGAGCCAGCGTACTTCCGTGTGAAATAGCAGTGTTTTGTGGTCAGTTCCTAAATCTTTACAAAGAATTTCAAACAGCCGGGTATTTAGTGCACTGTTTTTTTATGTAGTTCACTATTTTAATACATAATTTTAAGACGACATAGAGGTCGTTTGGAAGAGTTTTGGCTGCCAAGGCTTGTCGGTTTATAAAGCAATGAATCCCAGTCACATCAGCGTCTTTTTTTATGACTAACTGCACGAAGCCTGAGCGAGAACCAAGTATTTAGTTTTGCCATGAGAGTCCATGATTGTCAAAAAAAATCAGACACGGCTTTCATCACATCAACAGCTTTTGTAGTGGTCTCCAGCTCTGTTGAAAAGAGTAGCTCGTCTTTTATTTTTCATTTTCAACATATCGAACATATACAACTAACTGAGAACATTGAGCAACATCTGTACTCTCGTCTAGCTGAATGGCAAAAAATGGTGATAATTTTATTCCATCGACTACCTGGTTTTTTATGTCTTCAGCCATATCGTCAATACGACGTTTCACTGTATTGTCGGACAGTAGTATTTGAGATAATTTTTTCCTGCTGTCTGCCCCAAGGATGATATATGATAGTTTGGGGCAAAAACGAGCTTGCTCCTGGAGTTGGCTCGATGTTGCCCCAAAAAATGGTCGAATGGTCTCAAGCCCCCCCTAACCCGTCTTCACGCCCCCCCCCCCACCAGTTTGGGAATCCATGGAATAGAGGATCAAATCTCCTACATGCAACATGAGGCCAATTCCATCTGGTATGAGCAATGGCAGGGTGAGGTCACTGGTCCGCGTGGTGTCCTTCGTGACTTGAGTCTGGTGGGCCCTTTTCGTAACCCTACTTCCTCCAAAGAGGGATCGAATAATGGTCAACCTGGTAGCCACTGGCCATACCCGTCTTACTCACAGACACCTACACAGTGCAGAAGCTCGAGATGTTGTGTGTGGGGGTGATCTGTCCATCCACCACTTTCTGAATGACTGCCCAGCCATTGTGGACCTCAGAGTCCAGCATCAGCCCCTCAGTGGGTTGACGTTTTATCCGGACCAGACAAGGTCCGATCCTTGTTGTTGTACCTGAGAAAGTTCATTTTTACTCAAAAACAAATTTATTGATGCAATCAGGTTCGCAAGGAAATAGCATTTGAGACAGTCAAGTGTGAAAAATCACATCAGGCATGTGGTGGCCGAAATTGTTGATGCAGTGCTGAAGGCGTTCTTGGAAGTTCGCGTAGACTCTCTCCAATATAGCTCTCTCAACTTGATGTTCACCGACTTCTTTTTCCCTGAATTACGACGGCGAATTGTTCCAACCCGACGTGTGTAGTTCCAGCAGGATGGGGCGACCGCCCACACAGCCAGAGCATCAATGGACGTTATTCGCCCTTTCTTCCCTGGTCGTCTTATTTCCAAGTTTGGCGATGCTCATTGGCCTCCTCGGTCCCCAGATTCATCCATATGTGATTTTTTCTTATTGGGGACACTCAAGGCTAGAGTATACGAGAACAAGCCCCGAACTCTGGACGACTTGAAGGACGCAATTCGCGTGGAAGTCGCCCAATTTGAGAGAGCTATGTTTCAGAGAGTCTACACGAACTTCCAAGAACACCTCCAGCACTGCATCAACGATTTCGGCCACCACATGCCTGATGTGATTTTTCACACTTAACTGTCTCAAATGCTATTTCCTTGCGAACCTGATTACATCAATAAATTTGTTTTTGAGTAAAAATTAACTATTTTATGATTTTTTTAAAACCGTCCGTCCTCTCTGCCGCACCCTGTAGATATTAGCCTATTTTACATCTAGTCTTAGTTGTATTACTTTATTTTTGGGGGTTTTTTTTTTTTTTTTAATCTACTTTGGGGGCTAAACTGTGGTCATCACTATGGCCCATATTCTCGTGACATCACGCCTGGAGTAGGTTCGCGTTTCAGCCAAAGTCGGCCATGAGACCGCCCTACGTCAATGAATACTCAACCAACCTATTTCTCACAAGAAGTTTGCCGTCTCACGTCAACATAATTCGTGGTTATAAGGCCATTTTTCAACAGTTTCGTTTTGAAAAAGTATAATATTGTAGCAATACAAAGTTTCAATTCGACTAAATGTTATAATAATCATGCCTGCCAGCGCAATAATTGATTGTAGATTGTCAACAATACCAATCTAACGTGTTTTTATTTGGATTAGGAGCCTACTAACTATAGTAGTTAATCAGTGTCAGAAAACTAAAGAACTTCATTCGTTTAGGCTTTGAGAATAATTAACCTGGAAAATAGTAAAGAAAACATGATTGAAAATTCCTGAGGTGTCTGTACTGCTGTGTAGGTACTTAGCCATTGCTAAGGTAGCTTCATCAGCGTTTTATTATAAGTTCGTAGTACTATGCTTAACTGAGGAAGCTTTACTTGTTATATTGAATGAATAAAAGGAGAGATTTGATAGTTTGTCAAAATAAACAAGGCAGGTTGTTGCTACACCAAGAAACGAAACTACTTAGGTAGGTACGTACGTCCTACCAGATTTGCTGTTGGTTTAAAGTGACTAAATAAAGTAGGTGGGTCGTTGCTTTGCCGACGAATACAACCGCCGATTAGCAAGTTTGTCAAATATCGAATCAGGGAACATGAATTAAAAACCAGCTGCAAGGAAAAAACCTTGAAATGCATTCCTCTGAAGGTAAGATTTCATAAAGACGGCATTGGCAGTGCAGTTATTGCCCGAGTTTTGCAGTTACGCAAATTTTATGGACGAAAACGGTGATTAGGTACCTACTTTCGTTTTGATCAATGAAGTACCTACATGAACAAGTAATAATATACGGAAAGTATGTAGGTATACCTTACCTCTAGGTACTTACCTTTCCACATGTGATACAACTTACTATTCCCGCCTAACAGAGCTCTCATAACACATCCTTTCACAAGACCACTTTCACAGTACTCTAAAGATTTTTAGTTTCAATTGATTCAAAGAACAGTTCTAAAACTAGATAGGTAATCCACATCTTTGCGGCTGAAGTCTGGATCATCTAGAACACTTGTATGTCAACTCCCCAACACACATTTCATATGGATCTCTACCCCACAGATTAAATCTTGCGTTCGTAGCGTTTGAGGTCAACACCTGATAATAACTTGATGTCATTCGTATACAATTTATCACCTTGCATATTACAAGTAATGAAAATATTGACTCGGAACTAGGTGAGACTATGTTATGCTGTTGTCCAGCTGTGCCTACAAATGGCGCATTTTCGCATATGTTTACTCGTCACCATGACAACAAGGTGAAATAACCAACTTCGCCTTTCCTCGATGTAAGGATGCGCTAGTGTCCAAGTCTCGAGAATATCACCCATACCCCTCATTTTGACATGGATATGTCTTTGCTCTGGGGGATAAACCAAAAATTTCCGTGACGCAAAATTTGTGTCACAATTTCAGTGTTTTTCACGTACAACCCAGCCGTTGCTAGGGGAATGGAACTTCCGCAGTTTTCATCGCACATAAATCGTTTGCCACTCGTTGGAAAGCGCTTGATTTATGTGATAAATGTTCACATCTCAAGCTACCAATTTCTCCCTCCTTACGTACCTGGCTACATTCCTAAACTAAGTTGATTGGACTATAAACAATAAATTTTAATAAGCCGGTTACAATATTCTTATTTTCATCCTCTTGACAACAGTCGACTGTTAAAAACAACTCATTGTAGTGGCTTCTGTCTACAGTTATTTTCAACAATTCTATAAATCGTTGTTTTGTTGGAATCGGGATGCGGCCCAGGGATTTGTTTAAAGTTAAAGGATTTGTTTACAACTCTCGAGGACAACCGTTATGAAATCCCCAATCAAAGACATATCCATGTAACATGGTATCTGCTTCCCTGCCTTCTGTAGTGAGGAAGCAATAACTTATTTAGAGCAGGTTATATAGCGTCACTTTATCAAGGAGTTAGGTCGCCCCCCAGAGGTGCAATGGGGCCTAAATCCTCGAGAGGAAGAGGAGAGTGACAGTATCCCGAAAGAGATACCACTCGTACTAATAGCATTAATGTGCTATGTTCGGAGTAGATTGGTTTTCCAGTTCTTGGATCACCCATCCAACGCCAAACACAGCCTTTTGAAAACATGAGAAGAGGCGTGCGACGCCTATTGGGTAACAACGGAGTGACGGCAGCGCTTTCTCTGGGATTCTGATGGTAACTCTGTCTCAACTTTAAGATAAGACTAATAATTCGACCCTTTTGACTTTATCAGGTTAGCATCCGGTGTGGCTCGCCCCAGATGATAAAATCCCCAAGCACCTCATCCCCATTGACTTATTGTTTAGGAACTCTCTATTACCTGAATTTAGGCCAATTCATCGCACTTGTAAGAGAATTTAACTTGAGGTGACTGGTGTATAGGTACTTGAAGGTTTGATGAAGATATGCCATCACACAACAAACACACACAATTCACACTGCACACAACAAATTAATTAACATGATAATACATTATTGTAACCTTCTATTGTATCCTTTCTTTTCCAGATCAAGTAACCACTTTGCTTCTAAAGCTGGAGAATAAATTCGTA
Organism: Adelphocoris suturalis; assembly: GCA_030762985.1. Classification (NCBI taxonomy): domain Eukaryota; kingdom Metazoa; phylum Arthropoda; class Insecta; order Hemiptera; family Miridae; genus Adelphocoris; species Adelphocoris suturalis. The sequence goes on from CM061043.1 coordinate 9,379,948, forward strand.
AAAGAGCTAGACTTAGTGAAGTATAAAGTAGACAGAATCATGAAACACTTTATGATATCAGAAAGTGATTCAATCTCGAACAGCACAACTTGATTTAACATACCCGAAGGAATTTGTATTAAACCTCGTTTCACAGACAAAGTATGTGCCAATTTAAGTTATAGTAAGACTTTTTTGTAATAAATGAATACATTTTGGTATGTAGTTTGTAATCTTATTCCGTTCCATTGCTCTCAATACATAGGGAAAATGAGTCGTCACGATTCATAACAAAGTACCTAGCTATTATGTCAATTTTACAAATTTCTAGTCTAAATACGAATTGTAAACCACTTATTGAAGTGAAAGGAGTCAATTTTAACACAGAATGTGTTTTAGCCAAGGACTAACTAGGCAAAAAGTTAATGAAATCTGGGACGAAATCTGTGACGACAACATTTTGATGATTTCCGCTTACAACCGAGTCGTTGCTAGGGAAATGGTACTTCGTCGTTTTTCATCCCCCGAAATTCGTTGACCATTCGTTCGAAAGCTCTTGATTTATCCAACCATATTATGTTAACTTCTGCGAAGTGCGTGGCCAACAAGCTGAGTTATGAGCATGGTTATTTGAATAATTGTGTACACTCAGGTGATCATTCTCAATAATTGATATTGCGAACATGATTGCAACCGCTTGTTAATATCTGATGATTTCATTGAGCTGGTGTTTCGATGATTTGATTCATAGCAGGTGATTCGAATACTGCGAGAACGGTTTGATTTGTGAAGCGGTGGTTAAATATGCTGAGGATCGTGTAACCTGGTGTAACCTATGTAACCGAAGCTGAAATTTGGGAGGGAGGCTCAAGGGAGAATGCTGAAGACTCCTGGGTGATCACTGATCAGCTGAGTGAGCTCCAAAGCCATTTTTCCCCTATTCAACGCAGGAAGCTGAAATTTGAGAGGGAGGGTCAAGGGAGAATGCTGAAGACTCCTGGGTGATCACTGATCAGCTGAGTGAGCTTCAAAGCCATGGAATGTGTTTTAGCCATGGACTAACTAGCCAAAAAAGCTAACGAAATTTCGTAACAAAATCTGGACGAAATCTGGGACAACAACATGGATACCGATGACACGGAACTAAGGATCGTGTAACCTATGCGATATTTTGTTATGACGCGTCTTATGAGTTATAAATATTTCAAGTTATCTCACTATTGGAAGTTAACCAATCTTCAACCTAAGATTGAAGACGGGTTTATGTGAAACGCGTGAGCTAAAACACATTCTGTGTTTCAATAATTTCGTCCGAAGTAAGTAAATGGAGGTAACCGGGGGTCCAGGGGGCTTGCCCCCCGGCGAGGCGCGGAGCGCCGAGTTTTTCAGCAATTTCTCATCTATTCCAATGAGTGAACAAAATTTATCAAAAGCATAGCGGCTAGTAACGGATATGGAGGAGATCTCGTAGATACCATATGGGATAAGGTTCTTAAGAAAAAGAGTAGGGAAAAAGTTTCCAATCTGGCTAGGTAAGATGTAAATTTAGGAGAAAAGCAATGGATAAATATACCTTATTATGGGAAAATTTCTGATAAAATCGGCAAAATTCTATCATCGAGAGATTACAAATAGGGTTTTAAAACTAAAAATAGTCTTAAAGCATTACTAGGATCCGTTAAGGGAAAAAAACCAATGTTCAGGATAAAAGTGGGGTTTATAAACTAAAATGCTCTTGAGGCTACGAATATTGCGTTCAAACTAGTAGGAAATTCAGGGAAAGAATATACGAGCATCAGGAGGTTTTCAAGGAAAATAAGGGTAAGTCTACATTTGCGAAACATCTTAAGGAATCCAATCATAGTTACGATTTTGATTTGACAGAAAGACAGTTTGTATAATTTCTTCATTTTTGTCCAAAGGGAGGTATGTTGACTGTACTTAAAAATTCGAAATGATCAGAAGTGACAGATCTGGTAAATGTTTAAATGAGGATATCTCTCAATATATTTCACCACTGATAAGTCCATGTCTATAAATCTTGGAATTATCCCTTCAAACTGTTGAAGCCAGTAATTCTTCCCCTCCTTTCACTTCATCTGATTAGCTATAATTCCCCTTCACTTTGATTGCACTTAATTGGTTGTACCTCCCGCCCTCTTTCCTTTCTCTCGACCAATGGGATTCCATCTCCCTTCACCTGTGACTATAAAGGCTGTGTCCTTTCTAATGTGTGTTCAGTTATTGTTTGTCACTGATGATGGCCTAACCGTCGAAATCGATTTAACATATTAACTCTTCATTTTTTCGAGGAAATAGACAACGATTTTTCACTAAGTTCCGTTTTGAAATTGGTTTCCACAACTTCTTCGCGAGTGATTTAGTAAATGTATGTAAATGTAAATGCATTTATTGTGCATAGGACATAAGTCCCACCTCGCGCACAACGTTCGTTTAAGTTCGCAATTTCTCATGGTTTGTATAATTTGCAGAGTTTTTAGTTCACCAAGCAGTTCTTAAAACCCAAAGCATTTTGAATAAATTGTAATTCCAACTGACAAAGCTAACAAAAATAAAACAAGCAATATTAAATAATACCAATTTTATTGTAAAAACATTTCTCAAACAAAATACTCAGAGTATGGTTACATAATTATTAAACTTAAGTGTAGATAATGACGATATAAATTAGTCTCTATTAGTTAGTAAAATTAATCATCTCACTAAAAGACAATCGCTTGCAAGATTCAACACGAACATAAGCGAATTTGTGTAGAGCCATATGGAATCTCCAAGATATACCTACCCGTACTTCACTTTTCACAACGAATTTCCAAGTTTTGAGATGATGAATGCCAGTACTAAAACTTATCGGATAAGTATAAATATATCCTTTTTCTTTTTATTCGTGTTTTGTAAATATTAACAAGGAACATTTTTTATTTTCTTCCCCCAAAAATTGATCAACGCTGAGCGGTTTTTTAAATGTTGGTGGGAAAGAAAGCAAGTTAATGTCTCCATAACCGTAAAGGTTTTTGAACATTTTCTTTGTATAAATCCGTTTGGAACGCTCATAATCTTTCCCCAAAAAACATCAATGGCTACCAATTTATATTCATTATTACGATTGTTTTTTACAATCCAGGTATCAACTGTCCGCAATGTCCAACCTCAAGAACAAAACAATTATCACAAAAAACAATTATTTCATATACTATAAATTTGAAGATCATTGTAATTAAACCCAGTTTATAATTACCCTGTTAAAACTGAAGATAACCAAGAAAGAAACGTAGATACCTAACACTGTTCGAAGAAACCCATATATGGGAGTTTCATTCACATCGTCTTTGTTATTGATACTGTTATAGTCACTGTTACCGTGCCCCCACTCTAAATAGTGGGTATATGGGGAAGCCAGTCAGCTGGTTATAGGTAGAATTAGTTGGCTGTTTGTGCCCCACCCTAGTGTGTGACACCTGATCCACCTGTAACAGTGTCACTTTTCTGGCATAGGAACAAGAGGGGTGACAACTCCAACCCAACCTAGTGGCAGATTGGGGAACCTTGTCACCAGAGCAATAGATTTAGATTGAGTTAGCAATAGATTCCAGCAATAGGAAATATTGCCAAGAGATGTTAGCAGTACTTCTTAGCAATAAAATTTTTTTCTCGATTTTCTTCAAAGTTAACTGTTATGATAGCAGTACGAAGAGGTTCACAAAGTTGAACAAATTATTAAATCTCCAAAAATGTAAATTGTTGAAAATTGGCCTAAATTTAAAAAAAAATTTTCACAAAAATTCGTTGGAGCGTTTAAATATTTATAAAACGGATAAAAATGCAGAAATAACTTGGAAATTCACTTATCAACTCATTTTTAGGCCAATTTTCAACAATTTCAATTTTTGAAAATTTCATCATTTTGTCAACTTTCTGAACTTCTTCGTACTGCTATCACAATACTTACTAACTTTGAAGAAAATCGAAAAAAATGGCTTGCTAAAAAGTAATGCTAACGTCTCTTGGCAATATTTTCTATTGCTGGAATCTATTGCTAACTTCACTTCGGTAACCTTGTCCACCTGTTTCAGAGTACCTCTTCTCTAAAGAGTGGGTATATGGGGAAACCAGTCAGCTGGTTATAGGTAGAATTAGTTGGCTGAGTGTACCCCACCCTAGTGTGTGACACCTGATCCACCTGTAACAGTGTCACTTTTCTGGCATGGTAACAAGAGGAGTGACAACTCCAACCCAACCTAGTGGCAGATTGGGGAACCTTGTCCACCTGTTTCAGAGAACCTCTTCTCTAAAGAGTGGGTATATGGGGAAACCAGTCAGCTGGTTATAGGTAGAATTAGCTGGCTGTGTGTTAACGGTAACAATATTATCTTCTCTTTTCTTCCATTGAAAGTTTCTATCGCTAAACATTTACTAAAAGTTTAATTGGTTGAAGACAAAAGTTTTGAGTTTATGTGCCTTAAAATCGTTAACACTAAATAAATATAATTCAGTAAGTGATTTTGGAATCTAATTAATTAATTATAACATAAATAATGAGCAGCTACGCCCGATCATTCTTCATCTTCTGATTCGGCAGAGGATGGCTGATATCACGGTAAGTACACTGTGGCGCTCTGAACACAAACCAAACACGTCCTCTCCACCCTTTGATCAGAATTCTCTGGAGCCGAATGTAAGTATGCAAAAGTGCAAACATGTGAATTGAATTGGATCAAACACCCGATGTGAGGTATTACAGGCATAGTATGGGCCATTGTTGTGTGGGGGTTAGCATTTGCCAAATTGCATCAGAGAGGTTATGTTCCTCTGAGAAAAGGTAACAATTAACAATATAAAATGTTCGACTAGCAGATATCGCAGTCGCCCTAGTCAATGGGCTCCTCAGTTGATCTTCTAACCTTCTTATTTCGATACTGTTTTCACAATATACTCAAAAGTTGAAGTAAGTTGCAAATCTACAAGTAAGGCAGTCATGAAATGAATTTGTATGGTATGAAAGATTGAAACATGTTCGGATGAAGGAAATTAATATTGGACTTGAAGTTGCTGTGAAAGAACTAGCAAGCACTCATCATAGCCACTGAGGTGACATGGAGCAAAAATTCTTTGTTGTAGAAGTTGAGGTGTTGTACGTACGAATTTTCTGTTCAACACCTCCCTCCCTGTTTTGAGGAATGCTTTGCAATTTTTCGCTACACAATTTTATTGTTTCAGACCACCCGCAAGCTCTTTGTGGAAGCTGAATTTGAAATTGTCACAAAAAAACACCAACTCCAAAGTATTTTGAACCTTCTGGTACAAAAGTTGCAGCAGCTTCCATGATGGGCTTGACTAAGCTAATAATTTTAAACTGTTGATGATCTCGATCATTCGATCTTGTGCATGTTGTTGATAGAGGGGCCAAGATCGTGAGGACACTGTCCACTCGTCGGCCCAGCATGGAAGGGTAGAGTTACAAACGCGTTGGCCAGATTTCATCAAGCGGAAGGGAACTTATTTCTCACCATCTTTCTCCATTCAAAAATTATCGCTCTGTTGCATTTCAGAAAAAAAAAAAAAAAAGTTTTGTGATGTATGTACTTATTGAATTACAAGGTGCATCCCTGGTAATGCTGATCACTGGTTGGTTAATATGTACGTTTTAAAAAAACTCAATTTCCGGGGTTTCCTAATTTCTAAAATAACCAAGATACTTGACAAACTATTCAGTATTAAAATATTGTTCAATTTTACATAAAACACGAGTGTACACTAAAAATAAGAAAAAAACAAACTTTATTCTGTTGAAGACCTCTACCCTAGGTAAATATTGGATTATTGGTTGATGATACTAGTGGGTTGCGTAAAGCAAATATGAGCCTTTCAACTTGAGATTCTTTACAAGAAAAAAGTACCAGCACTGCAACGAGAAATCTCATTCCAGTTATATAGACATAATTACAATATTTTGGACTTAAAATCATTATTGGCAAAATCTTGAAAGAGCATCAATAACAAGTTGTTTTTTCGATTTATCCAATTTGAAAAAACCTTCCAGATAACCGTTTGGCTGCAATTGTTGCTAGCAACGTTCGATCTCTTTATATTTATTCATATTCTGTTCAAATTCCAAGCCGAGTTTACAGGCAGTAAACGAATAATTACAATAAAAACGTCGAGTTCATGCCTGGTATGCTTAATACTCAAGCATGCTTAAAGGTGTGTATTCACCTGAGAAAAAAACTGTCTCGGGAGTAGTCTTGAGACTAGACTCGCAAGTGCACACAGCCCCGGGAGCAGTCTCAGAGACTAGTCTCAGACGTTTCTCCGAGACCGCTCCAATCACAAGTGGAAAACGTTAGTTGAAGAAAACTGTTGTGTCTAATTCCACGAAAATAAAGAGCAACACTGTTAGATTGATTTAGACGGTTATGTTGTAACGGGCTAAAAATATTTTGCTACCTCGACAGGAGTTCGAACTCGCGTCGTCACAACTACGAGAAATTATTAATAATTTCCCGGAGTTGCAACGCTCTAACGACCAGAGCTAAGAGGCCAGGGTGACCAAACCTCTTCGACTGTGAGAATTATTTTCCTGGAGCGTAACATTTCCCCGGAGTCAAATACCAGCCGTCTCGGCTGGTTTGGGGTCGGACGAATGACGAAGTGTAACTGCAGGCCGCTGGCTCAGCAGATGCTCGCTGGAACAAGTCAGCAGTCGAGCGAGGTCATTGTCACGGTGTGTTTTGACTCAAGTGAGTGAGGAAATGAAAGGCATAACAACAGGAAATGTGATGTTTACAGTCTTTTGGCTCGAGAGGGATTTAATTAATTATTGTTTCGTATGATTTCGGGTCCTATTTCGGCTGCGCCACTGTAACGGGCTAAAAATATTTTGCTACCTCGACAGGAGTTCGAACTCGCGTCGTCACAACTACGAGAAATTATTAATAATTTCCCGGAGTTGCAACGCTCTAACGACCAGAGCTAAGAGGCCAGGGTGACCAAACCTCTTCGACTGTGAGAATTATTTTCCTGGAGCGTAACAATGTCATCAACAAACAGGGAAGTTGGGAACTGCCACCTTCCATCTAATTGATAACTCCCACCCACTTGACAACTTCCACCCCCACTGGTTGAAAGGTCGACAGACATATAGCATTTCCGAATTGAGTTAAACTTTTTCCATTTAGGTTTAGTTCTTTTCCATTTAGATTTAAACCTTTTCCACTTAGGTTTAGACCTTTTCCATTTAGATTTAAACCTTTTCCATTTAGATTTAAACATTTTCCATTTAGATTTAAACCTTTTCCATTTAGATATAAACCTTTTCCATTTGGATTTAAACTCCATCAAAACGTCAGTAGTTAGCCCCATCATAGTAAGTAAGTGCCTACCTACTAAAATTTCATTAGGCTAGAAGTAAAAAAAGGAAACGGTAAGAGAAAATACGCATTTTTGAAAGCTTGTTATGAATCGGAAATCTCAGTAATGGATAAGGAGCGGAAGGCGTTTGGTTGAGAAGGAATTTGTTAATTTATAACTTCCGTTCATGAGAAATTCGTGTGTTCAAAAAACATGTGTTCATTATTACATATATATTACATTTCTGTGCATAAAAAAACACTTGCATGATTTCATTTTCAAGTTGTGGCATAATAACGTCGGGTTAGAGGTAAAAGTACCGAAGAGGTAAATTCATATTGTGCGAAAATCAAATTAAAATTTCAAAAGTTAGTTTGGTAAATATGATAATAAATTATTTTCTTGGGTTGGATACATAGTTTGATGATATTGATCACCAATAATAACAACAGTTAAATAATCATAATATTCTGCATTTGATTTTTCCACGTGTTGAATTTGTGACTTGGGTACTTTTACCTCTAACTCCATGATAATTTCCTGAGTTTAAATCCAAATGGAAAAGGTTTAAATCCAAATGGAAAAGGTTTAAATCCGAATAGAAAAAGTCTAAATCTAAGTGGAAAAGGTCTAAATCTACATGGAAAAGGCTTAAATCTAAATGGAAAAGGTCTAAACCTAAATGGAAAAGGTTTAAACCAAAATGAAAAAGGACTAAACCTAAATGGAAAAAGTTTAACTCAATTCAGAAATGCTATAAATAGCGTTGAATATCAAAGTATGCACATTAGTGTATGTTATTTAGTGTATACATGCAACGTCTGTAAAAATATGATTATAGATAAAATATGATAGGTAAAATATGATGTTGTGCCCTGCATAGGGAGTACAATATATTCCTCAAATAAATGGCCGAGGTACTATCAGAAAACGCTGCAAATTATTTCACAAAGGTTTATTATTTTTTCAATTGAGTATGATCGTAGTTTTAGTTGGCTTGCGTAAGTCATAAGGCCCGTCCAGACTCCTCGGCGTGTCCTATTTCGAGTTGCCACAACCTATACTTCTATAATTATATATGCATGTTTATATTTCTCGATTTGAGCTCCTATCTATTCAAATAGTTATTGCCTTAATAATATCATTATCTAAGTACGTACGAAAAGTTGAGAGGATATGTTATTAAATATGAGTAGGAAAAGCATTGGTATTAACACAAAAATATGACCTAGAAAAAAACATATATTCATGCCTCCAAGGAACGCTGTACCCACCTCATGGTGCCACGGTGTACTATATGGGTATAACACGTAAAAGTAATAAATATCCATTCTCCTACACCCATCTGCTACGCCCCTGGTCACCCCAGACACCACAAGGGGCCGCGGCGCCTCCTCTCACTCCACCCCCCTCACCACCCACCGTGACCCCCTGCCAGGCGTGCGTGCCTGCGTAAGTCTCACTCAAAACCTCGAAAAAGACACTTTTTCGCCCGTTTTTGGCCCATAGCATCTATGCGAGTAAAGCGATCGGGATGGTTAAACGTTAGGGCCAACTAGACCCCAAATGGAGTCTATGTGCGAAAGAACGGGTTTTTTAAGTCAATTCTTAGGCCTTTTATGGCCCGGCCAGCGGAAATTTCAAATTTGGATTCTACGCACCTTGAAACGTAAAGTGACAAAGTTTGAGGGGGGGTTATAACAATTTTTTGCTACACGATCACATAGGCTTATTATTGGAAATAATAAACCAAAAATGGGCAAAACCTCTCGAATAGGGTCCGAGTTAAGACACAAATGACTTCGGTTAGGGCCGTGTCATTAAGAGTTCAAGGATCGAGAAGAAGAGTGAGGTGCTTAGGGCTTGAAGATGGAGCTCTGATGCCCTTATAAACTACCAATTGCTTCCATGACGACGCCATCACAACTCTTCCACAAACATCTTTGCCTACCGACACCTTCCATTAACACACACATAATTGCTATCTAATTGATTGTAAAGAGGAAACAGGAATAATCCCTGAGACTATTTTTTCCCAAGTTTTAAATTATACCATTTTGGTCAAAGTAAGCTTCCTTGCAACGGGAATGGGAATGCACATTACTTTCAGAGTAAATACCTGTCAAAATCGTCTGCATTCCCTTATTTGTGTACATACAGTATCAGGACACTCTAATACTAGCGTAATGTGGAAAGTAATTGAAAAAGTTCCAGTCATGCAGCATGATTGTATGAGCGAATTTTCGTAAATTATCGTATTACATTATTTTACATTGTTTTGAAAATTAAGAAAATTGAAGGACAACAAATTGTTAACTACCAATTTAATGGCAAAATACTCGTTCTAAATAATATTTTGCGATTCAATAATTAGATTTTGGATTTCTAACTTTTTTGCAGTTTATATCGGTTTTTTTTTGTGCACATTATAGTGAAATTTAATTATATTTGTCGGCGTAATTTTGTACATGAATTTTTTAATGCTCGATTTTATAGTTAATAAACTTAATTTGAGCAATATTCTGCTCAAAAAAATATAAATATAGCGATTTTTAGCCGTTTTTTTGCTATTGTTTTTTTTTTAAATTTCTGGCCAACAAACTCGTCCTTACGTTTGGAATCTCTTAAGAAAAGATATCTTCTGGAAGGACAAACACACACACGCACACAACACACACACACATACAAACACACCATATATATATATATATATATATATATATATATATATATAGGTATATAGTTTCTTGAGGATCGGTCGGTTGAATCACAAATGTAATGATTTGGCGACGTTTCTGAAATTTTTTATTTCTATTTTCAAGCCAGTAGGCTGAAAAGCGTCGGACAGTTGAGGGAGTTCTACCTCCTTCAAGCACTGTTTATACACAGTTTATACACTGCTTATATACAGTGTATAAACAGTGCTTGAAAGACGTAGAACGACCTCAACTGTCCGACGCTTTTCAGCCTACTGGCTTGAAAATAGAAATAAAAAATTTCAGAAACGTCGCCAAATCATTGCATTTGTGATTCAACCGACCGATCCTCAAGAAACTATATACCTACATATTGCTCCAACGGTCAATAACGAAACAAATCATATATATATATATATATATATATATATATATATGAAAAAGTGTTAAACTCAGAATGTCTCAAAACGGATTTCAATTAAGGAAATTTTCGAAAAATTTGATTTTAAGAATTTTGGAGCCATTGCAACAGCTTCATTTTTTACGAAAATTCGCTAAAAGTAATCATTACGTTGCAACTCTGAGGAAGGCAACCCCCTGACTTTCTCCCGAGACATTGTCTCAGGTGAACACTTACCCTACCAACAAGAAACAACTAATGAATTTGAGACCGTGTAGAAATTAACCCTTTGAACCAAACAAAATCCCATCCAACCAAAACAAAGACAATTTCACGGGAACAAACAAGGAAAATACCTATATAGTTTTTATTATAACAATGAGAATAATAGATATTGCACTCAGAAGCCAAAGATTTGAAAAATTCGGTTGTATTGCACCTTAAAACAAATTGAACAACGTTTAGAAACTGAAGGATATACAATAATTTAATATATGTTAAATTAATTATCAGAAATAGATCCAACAAAGTAATATCATCGAAAAATAATACCTTCAAGTAAGCAACAAAATATATTTTATATAATTCATTACCAAGATGTGTCGAGCGTAACATAAAATTTCAAGCATAAACGCAAACAAATCCTTCTCATAATTATTCTTCCCTAAAATTAATTAAAAAATACGTAGTACGTAATTTACTTTAATAAAAATACAATATACATTATATATATATATATATATAAATATCTATGAACCAGTTTGTGTCAATTTATCCGAATAGGTAATTTTGAAAGGAGAGTTGGTAAAACAGGGATTCATTGTTTTTCTATTAATTAAACTTTGGGATTACAGAATGGATATAGATAGCTCATCTTTGGCTGACAATTTCATGGTTATTGAACTGTGTTTAACTGTTTTTAAAACTGTGTTTAAAATGCAGAAGCTCCATAGCTGAGTTGTAGTAGGAACGATGAGACGATCCAAAGAGGCATTATAGTATAGTTGTGACCTACATTAAGAACTAGATGGGAGTACGTAATTCTATCACAAAGTATGCAGTTCAGTGTAATGGCGTGTGTTCTTGTATAATTAACAGACGTCTTCACACACAAATTAAGCACCAGCTAACACTTATGAGATAATTTCTACTTCGATGATTTAAATGCCGTATACTGCGTTATGATGCTACGAGGGTGAAGAGTCTTTTTTTCAAAACGAAATCTAGAGTGTGGGCTACTCCGGGGAATCTAATAAGAAAAGTAAAGGCAACCACATATTTTTTGGGAAGGTTCCCAACTGGGTAGATGTCACTCTACCACCCAACTCGATAAAAAATGTAGACCCAACTGGGCGATGACCTATCTGGGTAATAATTTGCTCAGGCTACAATCGCAACCTTTGCAAGACAACCAACAAAGACAGATGCGGATGAAAGCTCGTATGGCTAGAATTTGATGAAAAATAGCTGATTTACACAAAGTTATGAAATAAGAAAGAGAACTAGGCAGAAAATCTATTAGCTAGAACGTTATTAGCTACTAGCTGTGCCCGTCTCTTTGCCAGCTCGTCCAAGACATAAATGTAGATCACACAGTGTGTTTGTGTAGGTACAGTGCTGTACAAGGCTACTATAGTATTCAACGCATGGTGGCTTGTGAAAAGGCAATGCTCCTTCAAAAGAGTTCGACATTCGAAAGTAATTTTCTTTGGACTTGCCGTGAAAGTGAAAATTACTACGATGTTGAAGCCATTGGAGAAGTTGTGGCTGGTATTGAGTTGGAATTCCTTGGCATACGTAAACGCATCATCGGTTGTATATAGTTTTTCCAACTGTCGGCTCAGCGCCATTTTTCCATACTGGAAAAATTCTATGTACCTAATCGTGCCATCCACATCTTACCCAGATGGGCGCTCGCGGACGGTCAGGTCTATTCAACGAACTACCCAGATGGGCGACGCCCATTCTTTGTTAGCGTAAGAGAACAAAAAATGCGAAGCCCTTCCGGCATAAAATAAAATGCAATTTGGGTATACCATTTCTTTGACTATATTCCTCTTAGCCCAGCGGGTCATCCAGCTCTTAGTGGGCTCTTATTATGTTTTGAACTATTCGAAAAAAAAGAAAGGAAAAAAAAAAACATATTCTTTCCCCTAACGCCTTATAACCATGCAGGTATATTAGCCGACTCAACGCGGGACCATAAACCAAGACATTTGCCCCAGGTGGAACTTGGGCCAATTGGGCAGCATTTTACAGAGCAGGGCACCGATGCGGTGCCATCCGCATTGAGTCGGTTAAACACTACACTGGATGACCACCAAGCAAGTATCACCCATGCTATACTAACTATAGCCAATATTGTCTTTAGACAAATCATTTTATCTTGATGACTTGATGATGGCATCCCCTGAGTGAACTCACTCCTTATTACGTAACTACCATGCTTTCCCAGCCGCAGTCAGATTGTTCAATTCGACACTGGATGACCACCTAGCAAGTATCACCCATGCTCTACGAGTAACTATAACCAATATTGTCTTTAGACAAATCATTTTATCTTGATGATGGCATCCCCTGAGTGAACTCACTCATTATGTAACTACCATGCTTTCCCTGCCGCAGTCAGATTGTTCAATTCTACACTTGATGACCACCAAGCAAGTATCACCCATGCTCTACGAGTAACTATAACCAATATTGTCTTTAGACAAATCATTTTATCTTGATGATGGCATCCCCTGAGTGAACTCACTCATTATGTAACTACCGTGCTTTCCCTGCCGCAGTCAGATTGTTCAATTCGACACTGGATGACCACCTAGCAAGTATCACCCATGCTCTACGAGTAACTATAACCAATATTGTCTTTAGACAAATCATTTTATCTTGATGATGGCATCCCCTGAGTGAACTCACGCCTTATTACGTAACTACCATGCTTTCCCAGCCGCAGTCAGATTGTTTAATTCTACACTGGATGACCACCAAGATAGTATCACCCATGGTCTACGAGCAACTATAGCTAATATTGTATTTAGACAAATCATTTTATCTTGATGATGGCATCCCCAGAGTGAACTCACTCATTATGTAACTACCATGCTTTCCCTGCCGCAGTCAGATTGTTCAATTCACTTCAAGAAAACTTTGGTTTCTTTCCACGGCGGCAGGACAAGATAATTTTACGCTAGTTCAGCTGGAAGACTTCAAAGTGAAGTGAAAGATGCTATTAGTGCCCATAACTGCATATGATCCCGTTCATTATTTGATTTTCGCATATTATTTGAAGCCACAACCCTGAAATACATGTTATTGACAGAGTCCAGTGGATATCTAAACATCGTCACTTTGAAATTTAGCAGAGAAACAAAACATTGTCATTTTCCATAGCAAAGCGTCTAGTATTCTTGTTCAACTCAGGCCTAAAATTTGAGCCACTTACTGGTGCACCATGTTGGTTCAACAATCCTCAAAGATCCACGACAAAAAATTAGCATAAAAACGATACAACAAGTGATGGGCAGATTTACAAGAGATTAGGAATTCTCTGGCTACTTTTTTTTTTACTACAGTGGCAACTACAAAGAATCTCAATAACTGTTAGAGACAGGAGTAAGATAAACTTGGGGTCCTAAATGTGATCGATAATTCTGAAAACTAACTCTAATATGAGGGTGTCCTGGGCAGAGGTGGCGGCTTGGTGGAGGACGGGTATCAGCTCCTCATCGAGGCTGTTCATATTGTTTTGCGGGAGGGGAATTTCGTTGGCGCCGGCTTCGTATCCCACCTGCAATCCAAGAATACGTTAATTTAATAGGAATAATTGCACCAAAAGCTTCTTGGGTTTTGAGATTATTCATTATACAGTTGTGGGTGAGGGTTACAGGGAGGGATGAGAGGGAGGGGGATAAAACGAATCTAAATTGATGGTTTTCTATTTTAAAACCTTAGTCTACTGGTTAACTAAGTACCAAAACTCTTTCACCAAAAGTTATTTAACCTTTTCGATGCTATGCCTGAATATATTCAGGGCGGATGTGTCTTACATGCTATTCCCAAGAATACTCGGGCTACTCGAAACTACTTTGGAGTGCTATGCAAGAATAAATTAGTGCTCGATCCCTCAACCTACCAGTTCCGTTTATAAGTCTTTATTTCACCAGTGCTGTTTTTCCAGCACTGCTTGGATCCAACGATGTTTACGGACGATTGTTACCATCTTATCTGCTTGATAATAGTTTGGTTTGTTTTGATTTCCCTGGCATTCACAAAAAAAGTGAACTCACGATGTAGCGCTGCGTTTACACTGAACAGGAACTATTGAATATTCTCGAAAATAGTGATGAGGAAGATGAATTATTTCGTGATTTGTTTTCTAATGGCTCAACCACGAATGGTTCCCCTTTGATGTTCCCCGTTGAGTTGTCTGTTTGCCGACGTCCCAATGATTCCAGCAGTGATTCTGATGACAAAGAGGAACCAAAAGCCGAACAAGTAAGGGACTATACATGGGATAGTATTGTTTGTTGAGTTTGTTTTTTTGTGAGTTTTTTGAAATATTTTTTGAATTAATTTTGGAATAATTTTTGAACCAAATATTGTTATTCACAATTTCATGGACAATAGAAGTGAGGTTCTGGCTAGCAATATCAATGATCAATCATCCAGATTGACCAAATTGCAAGTTGCTCGTAAAAAAGTATTAGCACAGAGAACCTGAATGAGCGTAGAAGCATGCAGATAGCCAGCTGGCTTAGCCGGGTGCTGTGGCTAAAAGGTTAACATAGTTTTGACAAACTCCATTAGTATGATCCCGAGGATTAAACGTTGGCATCTTTCATCAACCCAAAACTTGTTTGGAGTTGCAGAGTTTTCTTAATGTAGTTTAGGCAAACTGTCCAATACAAAATTGGACACTTCAAAGCACCGGACAATAAATCCGCCACAACAAAACTACCACCACTCACCTGTTGTCATCCTGCTTCTATTTTAATTAAAAATAATTACATACTTCAAACTTTTGTGTACGAAATTTGGATTTTGTGTCGTATCCAATCCATATTGTAGATATTCCATAAGGGCATACTATCATTATGTTTCAACACCATCATCATCACCTATTATACATAATTTTCCTTCTATCCTTGTGCTTGGATGCTAAACGGTACCAAGGTGTGTATATGTGATGAGCCTGTCTCTACTTGAATCTAAGGTACGTTGTATTGTGCTATTATAGAATGAGGTTTGTTCCTCATTATGCTAATTGATAAAATGCAAGATATCGCAGTATGAGGATCGGGCATGTTGAATATTTGCCAACTTTCGAGAGATATCTACGATCAATGAATAGGGTAAGCAAAAACTCGTAGATTGGGACTTTTGAAATATACTATATATTTGAGATATATGTTTGGGTCTCTGGGAAGAAATAGGTGTGTTCCAAGCAGATGGGTTCCACGAGTTCACTTGACACCTCAGTCAATGCACCAACCAGCGCTAGCGTCGTCTTTAGTAACGTGAAAACCTCGTCATCGAAATCCTTTAAGCATTTTGAAGATAAGGCCTAAAAGACGAAAAAAAAAAAAAAAAACGGCATTTTCAACTATTTTTGAAGGTTACTTGCTTATTGCCACCCTCAGATTATTTTCCCAGTTATGAAGGGTATGGGATGTCATTCCTACCCAGAAGAAGAGTAACTGTTGAAAATTTCATCAAAATCCCTCGAGCAAAGGCTTTATTGAGAAAAGGCAACAAAAAAAGTGCTAAACACGACGTGTTTTTCAGGCAAGGTTGGGTGGGCCAAGTGCGAACGAGAAAAACATTAGTTTGACTTTGCCTGAAAATTACCAACTACCCTTAAACAAATGTTTTCTATCTATGTGTAGGCAGCTGAAATAAGAAAACTGAGTTGTAATAATTATTAGATGAAGCGAATTGAAAAAGAGATGTGAAAAACGATAACACAACAAGCATCAAGCAGGCTAATGACAAAGCATTTAGCGTGAAGGTTTGCGGTGAAATGAATTTTCGGAAGGTTCAGAAAGGTTTCCTTCAGTTCGAGTTCTCAACCCTACCCCCGAGCAGGTCTGAAAAGTTCATGAACTCACTGAACTCAGTTCATGAACCCGACGCAGTGGGAACACCTAAGCGAGTGTTGAGTTCCTGAACTCAAAATGCTTCGGCGCCGAACCAGTTCCGAAAAGTTCATGAACTCGCGGTGCTTGGAACACAGCTATTATTGACACAGTAAAGCCCTTGGGATCCTAGTTCTGAATGCGAGAAAAACTGGCGTGGTCGGTTGACTAACCAACATTTCCAAACCCTAATTTTGAGAGTTTTTTTTCCCCACACTGTGGGATAAAAAACTAGCACTAAATTTCTTTCTTCGTGTTTCGTTTCTTTATTTTGACAGTTCAAATAATTCAAGTGGCTTTCCACTTTCCAGGGTTTCGGTTTCAAGTTAGGAAGTTAGGTTTTTAAACAATTAAACAATGGAGTTTCATTACCATAGATTAACAGAGGCTAAAAATGCGTATTCAACTAAATTCAGCTTGCTGCATCATCTTCATATTGACAAAAGAGGAGATATTTTGATGTTGTAGTTTGTATCAATATTTCAAGGTCACAAATGGAGTAAATCAAGCTTATGAAATACCTAGGTATTTAATCACATTTACATGTCCTGAATTTTTCCACCATGTTTAAGTTTACTACCGCTTTCTGAAATGATAACTTGATCATTATGATATTAATTAAATACATTATAATAGTATATATTAAAAGATATGGTACTATTATGAGTACTACTTAGTAACCAATATTGTTCTAGTTAGAAGCTCTCTTAAAATTCTTCTTCTGCATTTTTTTTCTAACTATTCAATTTTTTATATTTACTTACACTGTCTGGATGTATATTTGCTCGGATCCCAACGCATCTGATGCCTCCTCTCACTAACGATTCCAAGTCCTGTACGAGAGCTAGGCATGTCGCTCTGGCAACCGATTCAGATACCTTGCTGATGTCCAAGGGGTCCCTGCCTTTCCGTTCATCTTCACTCTGTATTACAATCATAAATGTTACAATGATTTATTATCTAGCATTAATGTTTTAAATTATATGGTTCCAGTTATATACGATCTCGGCGCACTTTCGACCTCCAATTGGCGATCTCAAAGATCTGGATGCTATCTCAACACAAAACGCCGAACTTCGGCCTAACACCTTTCCTTATCTCTCGGTTCCTCCTCTTTTCATATTGCCAGTAAGAGTACCTAGGGGTTATTTTAGACAGGAAACTAACCTGGAAACCACACATTGAGTGGAAATACAGGAAAGCCCTCAACAGCCTCTTCTGTGTACGTTGGGCTGTAGGCAAGACTTGGGGGCTTACTCCAATAGTAATGCTATGGATAAACAGGGCTATCATACTGCCGAGATTATTATTCGGAGTACTGGTGTGATGGCCCGGAATCGGGGGGGGGGGGGGGGGGGGGGCAACCTGAATAAGCTAGACAGAATCATCTGTATGCTCGTGATACTCCTACTAGGAGTCTTCAGATAATTTTGGGTCTTGCACCCATAAATACGCAAGCAATGGTACAGTCAATGCATGCTACCAATTAGGCTTATGAGGACGGGTGAGTGGAAACATAACTACCACACTCTAACTCATAATAGACAATCAAGCCATACATACCCTTATAGCACCAGCTACACTAGGGTATATCCCAGAAATGAAAATGCCACATGACGAGCTTGGGAAAACCTACTTATGGAAAGATCCCACCACGTACGTCATAGGTGACAGAGGAAATTGGGACAGGTTAGTCCCTAGAACTCAAAGGACTCGTCTGTCATGCTTCACAGACGGCTCCAGAGTCGTATCTGAAAGCATGACCAGAACAGGAGCTGGCGTATACATACCTGATTTGGATATAGCTGAGTGCTTCACTCTGGATACACACACCACTGTGATCCAGGGTGAGCTATATGCCATTATTTGGTGTGTTGACAGTTTAATAGAAAACAATACGAGAAGTAGACAAATAGTCATACATACAGATAGCCAGGCTTGCATCAAAATACTGATGAGCCCGGTCACCACCACAACAATGATCAAAGAGGCTAAAGATAAACTGACCAAGCTAGGCACCCAGTTGGATAACAAAGTGTATGTAAATTGGATGCCAGGTCACGAAGGTCATATAGAGAATGAAGAGGCAGATCGCCTGGCCAGGCAGGGGTCGACTAGAAACTATTATGGACCGACCCCAGCCTTAGGCATAACGCGCAACGCGTGTAAAGCCAAGGCAAACACCTGGACCAACAAAGATCTAAATGAGTTATGGAGGAAAGAGGACAATAGATATAGACAATCTAGGATGTGTATATCTAGCTACGAAAAGAGCAGATCAGACTAGATTATAACACAGCCTAGAATGCAAATGAGGAAACTAATAGGGGTCCTCACAGGGCATATCAGCTTTAAGAGGACCCTTTTTATCATGTCCAAGGTATCTTCACCACTCGGCGAGTGTGGAAGCGGAGAGGACACAGCTGAACACTTTCTTTGCGACTGTGACAGATTCTGGAGATCTAGGCAAGAAGCCCTAGGACACTATACAATCGAAAGGGCCTCACTCAGAGACCTAGATTGGAAACAGATTAAGAAGTTTGTTGAGTTGAGCAACAAGTTTAGGGACATAGTGCAGCCGTAGAATCCCCAATTCCAAAAGGGGCCCTTTTTGGAGAAATATAAGCCATTAGGCCTGGGATTTCTTTCTATGGAAGCCCTATGCAGTCAGTCAGTCAGCCAGTAAGAGTCTAGTCAGTATCCAGTCAATCAGTGAAATGCACCTCCATGACTTATATACAAAGATTACGCTTGATGACGAAACGAAATGATAACTCTTTCAGGGGAAGCAGAAGTATAATAGGGGTCGACTTTTGGCAAGTGATTGACAACCTTTGAGCGAGACTCAGCAGCTTGCCTCATCCGATTCTGACACACCCCACGATGATGATATGCGTGATACTCAACGGAATTATGGTACAAGAGTGCAAGGGCCAGGGGTTTTTGGTATACGTTGCAAGCAGGGGGACATTTTAGAGCGTCGTTTTTTCATTGTAGAGAAAAGGGACAGAGGGGCTGCATCCGAGAAACGTATTCAACGCCTTTTTTGAAGTGCACAATGACTCTGTTCGTCATTTTGGGACGAACGACTTCCTTCCACAGAGCGAATTACCACGTCGATCTTCATTTTTGGAGAGAAAGGTGAGATTGCCCCTTTTCCCCCATTTCGTTAAGCAAGTTATCGATTTTCCAAGTGAGGTCGCATACTGAGTCCAGACACCATGTCGCGTCGATCGCAGGTTAAACTGAGATTGCATATAAAACTGGTACCAATTATATTTAATAAATACCCTCATTTCTACAGAAAGGATCTCTTCATGATAATGTTGGATCTACTTTCAATTCTTTAGCATCAGGACGGCTTCCTGCCTTGTAAGTCCCGGCATTTAGATAAAAATTGTTAAGAGATGGGGACAGGGTTTTGAAGTTTCAATGGGTTAAAATAGTCTGGGTACATAACAGACCCAGAGTGCATGTGGGACCAGTTGCGGATGGCCTTGCGACCCTCGTGATTTCATTGATGCGATTCAAAGCTACAAATGTAGATGATGCCATCGAAGAATTTGTGGTGCTTTGAATGGAACTAGTTCTATTTAAATTACATTCAAGATGTAGCAGGCAATTAACCATTACTAGCATCAGCGGGACACACATAAAGAAGTTTAATGAAAGTGGAAAATAAATTTACTTTGATAATGAAGACTTCAGTCCATCTGATGATCCGATTGCTACCATAATCAGTGCCACTATGTACTCTGATTGATGGCACCCCGTCCAACGGTTTGCCATCGATGACGCTTTTGACCCTGAAAATCCGTAGACATTGCTGATGAATATTTGACAGGATATTTCTGGGTGAGTGGTTTAGAAGTATGAAATATCTAGCCTGAGGTAAAGCTTGTATCTTCAAATCAATTGGCAAATTTTCGTAGAGAATGAAAGCTATTGCAATGATTCAAAAACGTCTGCCAAGTTGGGTGGGCAATATAGCTTCCTCACATATTGTAACATAAATGTATAGAATTAGTTGAAGAACATAAATGTATAGAATTAGTTGAAGAACAAAAAAGTACGAGTCAAAATGATTGATAAGTCGATGTTATAAGAAATAAACGTTTGCGCACAGACAACTTTTTCTTTTCTTTTTTTGGACGGATACGAGCCCCTAGTCACGGAGACCACTATTGGTCTATTGTGACAAACAGACCCTGTTATCATTTATGAACCCGTTTTATTGCCTCTTCTCTCACAAAGTGGAGGAGTTTTTCGGGCATTTCCAAAGCAATGTCAGTAGGGGAGAGGGTACCCTTCCCGAAGTGTCGGAATCTTGAAGATTCGAGCTCTTTGCAGCAGCGGCGAAAATCTGTTGTCCAGGCTTTGCCCATCTTGTTGAGATGGTATCTCAGCGGACAATGGCCAGTGATGAGGCCGACAATAATGCGAAGGTCTTTACGCCTCAGTGACAGAAGAGCTGTAGCTCTTTTTCTTGAGATGGTTATTATTAGCCACTTGGCTTGCCTCTGCTTAGGGGTGTTTTGCAAATATTCAGCTCTTTTGCTGTTAAAATTTGTTTACCTGTAGAGTAATAAAATAAAGCTGTTGGTGATCCCCAAAAGGGGTTCCGGGCCAACAGGGTAAGACTCGGACCCCTGTTTAGCCAGGCGGTCGGCTTCCTCGTTCCCAACTATCCCCTCATGACCAGGTACCCAGAGCAAAGTGAGTTTGTTGCCATGGGAGCAGTACAGACTACCATTAATTCAACGACAATGAAATTTATAGTAGAACGTCTAGAAGCTAAACCGCACTATCCTAGAAAATGTCATAAAAATTGGTCCATTAGTCTCGTAGTTTTGTCTGTGTCGATCAATTTTAATTTCGCACATGCACTATAGTTATTACTCCACCAATCGTGATATAATTCAAAGGGAATGTTTCTGGAGCATATACCCATCTACTCCACAGACTACTATTTATGTGACGGGCATGAAAGTTATAGGGAACCGTCAAGAAGCTATTCCACACAATCTGTGGAAATTTCATCAAAATAGTTCCATAAAACTCAGAGTTTTGCCTGTGTCAATCGATATTAGTTAAGCGCATGTGCAATGTGTGTTTGTGTGTGTATGCCATTTCAAACAATAACCCTCCTTAGGATTGAGATAAAAATCCCGTTCTTGCGCCAAAAATCTTTCCAAATCCAAGGCTTTTCGATCGGCAATCCAAGCTTTCCAAATGAAAGGATGAGTTCGTTGGCCAGACCTGAGTTGAGCATATTAAATTGTTCAACTATCAAAAATTGCTTTACAAAAAATCACTAGAAATGGCTTAAACGGCTGAAAGTTGTCAAATTTACACGGTTTAACAGAATTTTAGTCAAAAGAAGTATATCAACAACGAACTAGAACATTAAAAAATGATTGCACAAAATTATTCTGAAAGCTGAACTTAAATTTCATTAATATTTGCTAAAAAAAAATCGTAAAAACTGAAGAAAAAAATATAAACTATTTTTTAATTGTAGAATACTTATTCAGAACGAGCTTTTTGCCATAACATTGTTACTTAACAATTTATTCACACTCAAAGAGCTCAAATTTTAAATCAATATAACAATGTAATATCATTATATATAAGGTTATTTAAGAAAATCCGCTCATGCGGTCATGCTGCATGACGAAAATATTCTCCTCATTTCAGCATCTCAACTTACCCGACATTGAAATGCGTATCATCAGCACTCCACAGCAAGTTGACAGTTTCTTCGTCATTCGGGCCGCACGAGATCGTGAAATCCTTCATGTCCCTCAAGGCCGTTCGAAGTGCGGCCATGCTGTCACTGGGTAACTGAACCATGAGGCCGTCTTCCACAATGCTTGTTTTCCCAGACAGACCAGCTGTCTTGAGAGCACCGTTGAAGACGACGAAGCTGGCCCCAGTCACTACAAAAAAGTTAAAGTCAGAAATTAATAACAGATTTACAGACAAATCAATACTCGTCAGCACGTAATATTCTTCCTATGTTTGATAATACAGTGCGTCTACTCACCCTTTCGCGGTTTGTTGTGTATATTAATCGCTTGTGTATGGTAGACATTTTCATCCTTTGTGCCTTGGATGCAAACAAGGTGAGAATCTGCTGTCAAACTCAAATTGGCTCCAAAAGCTAATACGCTGTCATTAGAATTATTCAACGCTCGCACAACCTACAAAATAAAACAATAACAGGATGTTTTATATACCTGAAGAATGGTCAAACAGGACAGCCAAAGAAATTTAGACGTATGTAACTACATATAATCGGCCTTAAGGGCCCGTTGCACCTGGGCTGTTGCGTTTTGGTAGATTATATCCTTTGTTTTCAATCTGATCGAAAAATAGCTAAGGGCCACTTTCACCAACAACTTATAAAGCGGAGATTGGCCAAACTCGATTAAATATAATCTCGAGGATCAAACCTTGGCGTCTTTCACCAACCCAAAATTCGTTTAAACCAAGATTGGAATAATCGAGTTTCCCTAACGGAGATTCCGGAAACTGTCCAATGAAAAATTGGACAATTTGAAACGACAGTTTGAAAACCCGCCATGTGTCCGACATATCAAGACAATAAAGCAGTGAATCACAACCACGACCAATTATTACCCGCGCCGTTTTTATCTAGTTACCTAGTTACTATCTACTCGCAACTTTTCGTTGACTTCCAACAAAGAAAGTGTGACACATCATTTGACGGAAGCAGGACGGTTGATCACCTTATTTAAATGTACATAAGTTATTTTATGTGGTATAGGTAGGTAGGTACATACTGTACAAGGGATAGCAATTCAACATCGTATTATAACGTGCTATCATCATCGATTATACTTTATTTTCCTACCATCCTACATCAAGTCCGTATTATAATTCATCGATTTGATGGTATAAAAGCCTTTTTCCAACTTATACCTGTTCAAAGGGAACTCCAGGTGAGTGTCGATATGCTCGAGAACGTTCAAAACTGTCGGTTTTGGGAGCCGGAATCTCCGCCGAAATTCGACGTCGTCCAACCCGTCAAAATGTGGAATGCGCCGTCGGATCGTCCTTGGGCGTCTTTGCAGGACATCGTCCTCATCCGAGGAATCAAATTAATCCGAGCGATAAATCGCGTGAATTCATCATCAAAAACTTGAATAACAATAAACTATATATAAACTATAATAATAAACTGTGAACCAAACTGTAGAGGTATGAGGTATCAGCTGTTGGTGCGCGGCCATATTGCTCGATATCATTTTTATCACTAATCTGAGATTGGGAAGTGTAACTGGCCGGGGCTTGGGAGATTAACCTCAAGCCACCTCGTTAGGGGTTTAAACTCGTAAAGTGGTCTGGTGAAAGACGATTAGCTGGAATCTCGATTATTTGTTAATCTTTTCTAACTTAAACTCGTTTATGTTGTTGGTGAAAGTGGCCCTAAGGGAGTGTGTTTTTCATAAGTCAATTTTACGAGTTGAGATGAAGCCAAATTTTTAAATTTCCCAACGTTGTGCCTTAATGATTAAAATCCATTTAAAAAAAATCATCAATGCGATTTCAACTATATGAAATGAAGAAAACATTAGATATTAGCATACCTGATCGTATCTATTTCGAGGGAATAGAATAGTAGTTTGCCGGTCTTCCATATGTATAAGTAGTCCTCGTACAGTAGCAAGGGAGTAACTATATTTTCTAAAGTCCTGCAAAATAAGGAAATAATCGAAACAACTTCTTTTTTCGGAACGGTTTGATGATAATACGACATATAAGTAGTTATAATTGAATTGTAAAAAAATCAAAATAGCAGAACTCGGATTATGTTGATTTAACTACATACCTATCTCTTAGTAGTAGGTAAATGAAGAGCATATATAGGGTGTTTTGCACTTGATTGAAAAAAAAAAGTTCCAGTCATGCAGCATGATCGTATGAGCGAATTTTCGTAAATTATCGTACCTACTACGTTAAATTGTTTTAAAAATTCAGACCTTTAAATAAAAAGAAATTGTTATCTACCAATTTTATGGCGAAAACCTCGTTTCAACTAATATCCTGCAATTAAAAAATATTTAGGATTTGTAGCTTTATACTGGAGTTTTTATCAATTTTTCGGCAAATATTAATGAAATTCAAGTACACTTTTCAGCGTAAATTTATAAATGTTCTAGTTCATTGTTAATAAACTTGTTTTGACTAAAACTCTGGTAAGAAAATATAAATTTAAAGATTTTTTTGCCGTTTTTAGTGATTTTTTCAGCACAAGTTTTTTAAATTTGACCAATTTTATGTGCCCAAAAAATGCTGGCCAAAGAACTCATCCTTTCGCTTGGAAAGCTTGATTTTCTGGCGCAAGAACAGAATTTTTACCTCAATCCTAAGAAGAGTTATCGTCTGGGATGACACACACACACACAACATACACAACCACCTTCTTCAAAATCAAGTGCAGTATGCTCATAGAAAAAGTAACGCTGATTCCAAAAATGTGGTCAAAAGTTAAAATTAAATTAATTAAAGTGGAGAAATTCAAGTTTAAAAGAAAAAAACACGATTTTCCTTACAACAAAAACATATCTTGGGAACGGATTGAGATAGAAAGGTTGCGGTTAGCGGCATTTTACTCCATTTTTAGCGAATTTTTGAAGAAAATTGAGCTATTGCTCTCGCCTCAAAATTTGTAGAATGTGAATTTTTGAAAAAATTTTATGCAGAAATCCGTTTCAGGCTATTCTGAATCATATTCTGAAGTTTAACGCATTTTTTTATGTATGTATGTATGTATATATGTATGTATATATGTATGTATGTGTCATTCCAGACGATAACTGTCCGTAGAATTGTGCTAGAAACTTCAAACAAATTTTAAAATGTTGAGGACACAAAACGAAAGTTCAAGTTTGTTGGCCAGCATGATCGGATTACATCTTCGGGTTGAAATTTTCAAAAATGTAGTCAAAAATTTCAAAATAGCCTGTTTTTTGCGATTTGTTGTGCGAAATAATTTTTTCAGCATCAGCGTAATTCGGAATCAGCATAAAATTTCCTATAAGAATATGTATCAAGTTTTCAAAAATTTCAAAGTTGAAAAATCAGTCAAAAATCGAAATAATGCCGTTCGCTCGTTGTAAAAATCGGTAATATTTGCATGAAACATTGTCAAAATTCAGATTGAACTACTCTTATGGAAGTATCCCTGTATAACCAATCCTAGAACCATGCTGTTTAAAACGTAGGTAGGTCTCTCGGTCGGTCTCTTTAATGTTTCACGCTCAACTATTTTAGGACTTGATGTAGCTTTAATACTGACCACATTGGACATCGAAATCTATGAATATTTACCTACATTTGTCTTTAAATCCACAAGATTAGTTTAATAATAATAAAGTATGAGTACCTCCTAATTATTTTTAATAATTTGATTCCATGTTTCTCTATCAAAATCATACACTAAAATTTCTCTACACTATCAATAGTGACTGAAATGTCGAAGATTTCTTCAAAAATTCGCTCATGGGGTCATGCTGCATGACTGGACTTTTTAGTGTAGTTTTAGCCAATTATTTGTTACACGAAGTGCAGAACACCCTGCATATTGATGGTTGGTTTGTTGCTTAAATTTCATTATTATAGAGAACCTACTTCAAGTACTTAATAATAAACTGAAATATAAATATAAAAACTATTAAGTATTGTAGGGTAAGACGTAAACTCAATCCCTCTTCTATCAATAAATAATAATGATTGAATCATGTAAGACATACGACTAATATTTTCATAACGGTGTGGCCGATGTCCGTGTAAAGAGGATCTCGATTACGTATGGATATCAGAGGGCAGGGGTAGTATCGGTATTCAGCGCCAAGTCTCAAGATCAATCGAAGAGGGAATAATCTGGCCCAAGGAGTCTCCCATCTGAAAAATATTATAAAATCCATCAGCATTTAAAGCAAAATTCAGCAAAGTTAAGCTAAATTAGCTACAGCTCTGTTGATTAGTGTCATCTCAAGTTGTAATTATGCTTTACCCTACCCAGACAGACCCCGTTCAAAAATTCAGGATAGGTACATCTGAAAGCTGAGTAGGAACAAAATAAGCTAAAGAGCCCACTCAGCTGATGGTTTCTCGAGTTGTAATATTTATATCTACCACACCCAAAAATGTTCCGTTCCAATTTTTAGCATTTCAAGTTCGATTGGAACCAAATCAAGTACAGAGTTCACTCTGCTGATTACGGTGATTCTTCAAGTTGTAATTATACTCTACCAAACCCAGAGAGATCCGTTCCAATGTTCAGCATCTCAAGTTGAATAGGGACCAAATTAGCTTCAAAGTTCACTCTGCTGATTGGAGTGATTACACACTACCGCACCAAGAAAATAATAACCCAAAAAGTATATTTACGTTACCTATGGACTAGTATAGCTATGATGTACGGTTGTTGTGGGAGAAGAAGATTTGTGGTGCACTGGAATGTAGGCCGTATGTACAGAAAACCACCGTGGTCTTTAGAGCCAAGCATGTTACTAGAAAACGCAGGCGTATAACTCATTTCACTGACAGTTGAGCCTGAAACCAATTTCAATGTACTGTGTAACAAATGCATACAACAATAATCCATCATTGTATCCCATCTGGCACTTCGGGGCATTAAGGTGGTAGTAGGTTTAGGATTGGACGTCACTTCTCGAAATTTGGCAGATTAGGTAGGAAGGTACCTAATTATTTTAGGGAAAACGCGCAAAACCGCGTTCCATTTCGAAAAAGAAAAGGATATCAGCCTCTGGCTGCTTCAACTCCGTAACCTGCGAGAAACTTCCCTCTCTTCTTGCACCGGAGGCGTGCAGGACGTGTGTGGAGGCCTTCCTGCTGCAGGTATTCTGCAGAGCTCGTCGGATGGGTTTCTCATCGGACTATCCTGTGGTCGGGGGTCCCCCAGCATACCAACCTGCTAGGTTCGAGCGTGAGTGGAGCTGCTGAAAGACCTTCCATGTTTTAATCACCCGCCAACACAGGAAAATAGATTCCCTCAGAATACCGTATACTGGCAGGAAACCTTCGGCTTGAGCTCGGAATGACGGATCATGTATGGAGAACGCACTCTGAGACTGGAGAGCGAAGAGGGGAACTTCGTTGCACTCCCCATCTCCTGCAGCAGGATCGTGAATGGGCCGCTTTACATTGTTCAGTTGTTTTCGGGAAGACCAAGTTCTCAGCCAAAGATTGTATTTTGCATTTTAGAACTTTTTTTTCTCAATTTTATTTAACGAAAAGCCATGTTTTGTCCATTCTGGGCGCTGTTATTCTTCGAGTAGGGACAATAGCTCTGGGAGGGGGTCAGACAGTCCCCTTCACGTGGGAGGGAGCCTGGATGTCTTTCATGTGATCCAATTTTCGATATGCATCTATCGAAATTGGAGGCAAATGAATCACGTTTTTTGCACATGAGAACGGATCGGCGTTTTTACAAAGACGCAGCTGTACAGATTTCACAAATACCGACATCATTCATAATCTATGTACGACGCTCGGATATCGTTTTGTGTATATCCGACAGATAGTCGAACCGGGCTCCGAGCCAGGGCTTACCACAGTTTGGACAAGCTCCAATGGAAAGCTGCAAGAGGCTGATATCCATTTTTTTGGAAATGGAATGGGATTTCATGCGTTTTTTCGAAAAGAGGTAGGTACCTACCTACATACCTAATCTTGCAAATTTCGAGAAGTGACATCCTATCCTAAACCTACTACTGCGTTAATGTCCCAATGTGCCCTTCAGGTAATAATTAATTATAAATGAACTTCACAAGTTCGCTTATTCATCAATTATACATTTTAATAAAATTACGGATCTCATCATTCTAACCTTTAATGCCTTCAAGGTACAGCGTGTTGATAAAATGAAAAACATCCTGTGGTGGTAACTGTTCGTCTTCAAGGCACTCGAGGACCAAAGCTACTTCGTCCTGGCCCACTATGGCCAGTCCTTCTGAACAAATGCTCCAACACTCTCGATTCACACAACATTCGACTGAAAAGAGTCCAAATCAACATATAATATTGAAATCAACATATCACGTAAACGTAAATTACAATTTTCAAAAGGACTGGTACTGTGGTTGTGAAATGTTTCTCTATTTGGACAGTTCATATTGAAAACATTGCTACCTACATAAACGTACTAAACAATTTTAAATTTGATTGTCATAAACTGATAACTTTGAATACGATTTTTTATCCCAAAGGTAGCCATCATTTCTCACGGGAGTACTGGTATGAGGATGGTTAATAACAATAAGTGTTATCAGTTCTGCAGTGAAAAGTATTTTCCCCCATAAAATTTACTTTATCCTTTATTTTAAAAACCATAACCCACACAAATCACTTACAATTTTGTAAAAATATCTGTACATTATAGGAAAATTAACTGCCATGCAGGATTTCATGAATCTCTCCAAGATTGGTAAGACTCTCCACATCTGTCACATATATATGCAACTCACTAAACCCTATCACATAACTCTCTATTTAAACTTAATATTCATCATTCCAGACCCTTCTCAGGCCCATATAGACGTACTCTAGCTGACTGAATTAAATCTTCTGAAAAAAAATGACAAAATAAAGCGGTGTATGGATCATGTTCTGGGGAGAAGCGTTGGTGATTAACAAAAAACCAATTCAAGGACAGAAAGGTGTTTTGTAAAGTCTTGTGATTGTGAATTCGGTACATGCTTGCATGTGACAGAAGCAACGATTTTCGTTGTCTTATAACAGAGAGAATACAAAAAAAAGTAGATATTATTTATTATTAGTTACATACTTACGTTTTACTCGTTTAACATGAACGAACAAGTTGTTATTGATGGCATATTTAACGGGAGTCTCGTTTATTGAGGGTACATCTTCAAGGAAAACTAACTGCGCGTTGTCGTGGGTCACAGGTGGAGGGAGGTCTGTTGAGGTGGAGGGGATAAAGCTTTGAGACACGGGGTCAAGAGGCCTCTTTGCCACAGCCTGAGAACTCCTACTTCCTCCTGTAGAAAAATGAAATAGTTTTAATAAAGATAAAGTAAACCAACACATGAAATTAAAAATATCTAATTCAATTTTCATATCACCCTGTTGTCTGATGCGATCCAGCAGTTAAAATACTGCCCACTTTGTTGCGTCAAATGCACGGGAAATGTGTCCAACAGGCGGCACAGCCTTCAAGTCAATATACCAATTTTGAGCTTGTTTGAGTCAATCCCAACAGCATTGCATTCCCCAAACAGACCTGTTTCCTCCCAAATTTTCTCCTACCAGTCATTTCACGGACATCAAAGCTCCATTAACGACGTTGAATAATAAATCATGAGGGCATACACAAGAGATTTTTATGTATGTTCCTACCTACATTAACAGCAAAGGCGACGTCGTTTTGAAAGAGACTGCTGGGTAATTAATCGGTCCTTTCATCAACTACTTATCCCAAGATAAAATTATAGGTATTGCTACCCGAAAAAATGTGTAGGTTGGCGCATTTCGAACCATTTAAATGCAATGATGCACCACAAGAAGTACTTACATACTTAACGTAGGTAATCTGTCCATTTCGTAAGGACAAGTAGGCGTATTTTTATACTTTCTCTTCGTTTTGCAAAAGTGATATCTCTTCTAAAATACCTACTCATTCGACATGCAGGAAATTGCTAATCTATAATCAAACTTGCATTCGAGTCTGCAACACATTGGGACATTTTATGTCTTTAGTTGCAGACTCGTATGCAACCTCTAAGAGCCACTCAGCTGATCCGGACCCTGGGCATCGTCAAGTAAATGTCCAAAAGAGGCTACATACGAAATTAAAGCTTCCTAGAGTATAAAGTATAGAAATTAGCTTCAAGAGCCACTCATCTGATCCGGACCCCGGGCATCGTCAAGTAAATGTCCTAAAGAGGCTACATACGAAATTACAGCTTCCTAGAGTGTAAAGCATAGAAATTAGCTTTAAGAGCCACTCATCTGATCCGGACCCTGGGAATCGTTAAGTAAATATCCTAAAGAGGCTACATACGAAATTACAGCTTCCTAGAGTGTAAAGCATAGAAATTAGCTCTAAGAGCCACTCAGCTGATCCGGACCATGGGAATCGTCAAGTAAATGTCCCAAAGAGGCTACATACGAAATTACAGCTTCCTAGAGTATAAAGTATAGAAATTAGCTTTAAGAGCCACTCATCTGATCCGGACCCCGGGCATCGTCAAGTA
The DNA here is from genome assembly GCA_030762985.1 of Adelphocoris suturalis. Classification (NCBI taxonomy): domain Eukaryota; kingdom Metazoa; phylum Arthropoda; class Insecta; order Hemiptera; family Miridae; genus Adelphocoris; species Adelphocoris suturalis. Next base: position 9,410,795 of record CM061043.1, read on the forward strand.
AATGTCCTAAAGAGGCTACATACGAAATTACAGCTTCCTAGAGTGTAAAGCATAGAAATTAGCTTTAAGAGCCACTCATCTGATCCGGACCCTGGGCATGGTCAAGTAAATGTCCTAAAGAGGCTACATACGAAATTACAGCTTCCTAGAGTGTAAAGCATAGAAATTAGCTTTAAGAGCCACTCATCTGATCCGGACCCTGGGCATGGTCAAGTAATGTCCAAAAGAGGCTACATACGAAATTACAGCTTTCTAGAGTGTAAAGTATAGAAATTACCAATTAAAATCAAACCGCTTCACAAATAAAACCGTTCTCGCAATATTCGGATCACCTGCTATGAATCACATCATCGAAACACCAGCTCAATGAAATCATCAGAAATTAACAAGCGGTTGCAATCATGTTCACGACATCAATTATTGAGAAAATGATCACCTGTGTGTAAACAATTATTCATATAACCATGCGCATAACTCAGCTTGTTGGCCACGCACTTCGCAGTAGTTAACATAATATGGTTGGATAAATCGAGAGCTTTCGAACGAATGGTCAACGAATTCTGTGGGATGAAAAACGACGAAGTACCATTTCCCTAGCAACGACTCGGTTGTAAGCGGAAATCATCAGAATATTTGGTAACAAATTTGGTAACGGTTTTCGAGTTATGTGCCAGAGCAAAGACATAAAATGTCAAAAATGTCTCAAAACACGAATGGAATGGGATCATCAGGAAGGTAGGTTGTTTGTGAGATCGCAAAATCGGTAATTATACACCTAGGTATTTTTAACCCTACTCGGCCTCATCTGCATAAAACCGTGTTCAATTTGAGTGTTTTATTAATTTATTATTGTTATTCTTATACACAAGCGCTACAGAAATATGTTTTCTATAAATGAAAACCGAATTCGAGGATCATAAAAATACGGACTCTCACTCGACCACAGCCATAAAAAACAAGATAACACAACAAAGTTAGGCCACGATATGGTTCGGGATGAATGTGCCAGGCTTTCCAGCTTAGGATGGCAGAGAGTTGTGGTGGAACCAATACTCAAAGAGGCTACAGACAGGTGTACCGGTTCGGTAGCTGACATCAAAGTGCAAGGGGTTTGGGATAGGGAGAGGGTTGCTTTTTTCGACAATCGCATAATCAATGCCAACGCACCCTCTTACCTTATTTTACCAGGGAAAAACACCAAAAGTATAAAGGCCGCCATTCACGACGGAGCCAGATGGCCTGAGGCCGCTCGCTCGAGTCCATTTGGCCCCGGTAAATTAGGGGGGTCACATACGGGCGGGCTACGGGGAGCCAGTAGCGTTTCCTTGTTCTTCGGTCCTGGTGCTGTGCGCTTGAGCAACTGACCTCACCAATTCATAACTTTATCAATTGAACCTCTTCAATTTTACTTCAGAATGAACAACGAGGAACTTGTTAACGTAGCTGCCGCTGCAGCTTGCATTAACCCTAGAGTGCTAACATGACCCTACTAGGCGGCCAATGCTAACATGGAGTAATTTTTACTCCGACCTGGATAAATTGTCTCTACCCCATGTAATGTTTGCCAAAACTGGATTATAATGTTATTATTTGTTACTGATGATGGCCTAACCGTCGAAATCGATTTAGCAGTGTAACTCTTTATTTTTCGTGGAAATAGACAACGTTTTCCACTAACTTCCGTTTTGAAATGGGTTTCCACAACTTTGTCGCGAGTGATTTAGTTCGTATAAGCATCGGCAGCTACTCCATCAGGCAATGTTCCTTTTCCACAATAAGCAACTCCATCGACCAAATACTTTGTTCCTGAATCAGACATCAGTATCTTTTTTAGGCCGTATTTTCCTGGCTTGTTTGGCATATATTGGCCAAATGAGCATCTCCACGGAAATTTCACCAGCTGCTCATCTATTGTCAAACATGAGCCTGGTTTGTTGTGCACCCGACAATGTCCCAAGAAGGGATACCAGAGCTCAGAAATTGGAGCCAGTTTGCTTTCGGAGATCCTACTTGGTGTGTTGTTGAGGGTCTTTTCAATGACCTTGATGATGTTGAAGGCTCATTCTGTTCAATGGCAGTGTCAATATGTTTTTCTATCTCTTCAACTGTCAAAACATCACCGTCAATGTCAGAGTCACCATCTGACGACGAGTCACCTTCTTGTTCTATGCTCCAATCAACGTCAGGACCGTTATCCTCCTTTTCGTCTTCTGAGCTGTTTATGGAAACGTCATCATCAAGCTCACCCAGCACTGTGGACCTTATTGCTAACATGGAGTAATTTTTACTCACCTACCTTTCGAAAATGAATCGCAGAGTGCGCCCCAGACGAGTCAATGCCTAGGTGGCTAGACAACAATTGAAAGGACATCCTAGAGAAAGCATAGGTGGAGGGGCATCCCGCTACCTTTTGGTGAAACACTTGAAACATCTCCTCAAATCCCAGGAGGAGTAGAATTTACTCCAAGGTAGCATTCTAGGGTTAAATGCAGTAAACTTTATTTCTTTTCAGTTTGTCATTGTATGACGGGTGCGTCACTTGCCACAAGCACGGTCTCTACCGGTATTTCTCAATAACCTCCAGGACGAAGTCACGGCCACTCACACAATCCATCGTACACGTACTATCTCCTCGACGTCTAGAAGTACACTGAAAGGATTTTGGCCCGGGGGATGACCCACACACGGAAGAGCCAGTCAGTGGAGCCGGTCCATTTGGCGTGCCGATCCCCACACACGGCAAGTCCATTCGACGGCTCCGTGGCTCGGCTCCATGGATTTTGCCCTGTCCGAAAATCCAGCAAGGCCGCTAGGTGGCGCGGGGCCACTTGAAATTTCCCCACACACGGTGGAATATGGATCAGCCCGAGGCCGTTTGGCTCGTTGGCTCCGTCGTTAATGGCGGTCTTAACACAGCCGCAGAAGATCTGAGAGGTTCATTTACTCCACTAATTTGCTCTTGTGAAGGTGTTCCTCACAGAGAATTCCATCAATTCACCAAGAGATTAATTGCAGTTCTGTGTGAAAAGTGGAACAAGCCTAAATCACAGATAGCTGGTTGGATTCGAACAAAAATACAGTTCTCTGTAATAAGAGCAGTGTCCTTACGACTCCGAGGTGCCAGAAAAAATGTGAGAAGTTACGGAGTAAGGGATAATGAATCAATGGGACCCGGGATGGAGGATGGCGCACCTTTGCCTCTTCTCCGCGACTAAAAAAAAGACCCTGTTTTCTTTTAATTTTTGTCATTTTGTTGGTTATAGTTACCTCGAATTTTTGTTTTTGTTTAATATGTCGCAAGTTGACATTGTTTGTTTATGTTTAACAATTATGGTTTTAATAAATTATTGTTGATTGGTGAAAAAGATAACACAACAACAGCTCCGACGGATGACGTAATTGCGGCAATCTGGTTAAATATATAATTTTTCAGACGTGGACAGTCCGTCTCAAGAGTGCTTGTCCAGCAAGATTCACCCCACTCTTCCGACTGCAGCTAGCCAATCAGAAGGCCAAACGCATTGACGGTAGGGATGGGTATCATTACAAAAGTATCGATATAATGTATCGATACTGTATCGGGATGCAAGTATCGATACACCAAATATCGCTTGATCAAAACATCAATATTCATAAAAATCGAGTATCGATACCACATCCACAATATTGCTTAAGAATAAGTCTTTCCCAACAAAAAATTTCAAACCGGAGTTTGAATTATTTATCTTGATGGATGGAGGTCATTGTACAATAAAGTTCTTGGTTGAAGATATACCTATTATCTGGAAAAACCGTACCGAAACTCGTAAACGAGTTCCACTATTTGCTTTACAAGCAGATACCATGTTACATGGATATGTCTTCGATTGGGGATTTCATAACGGTCGTCCTCGAGAGTTGTAAACAAATCCTTTAACTTTGGACTGTAGGCGACGAAATGTAGGATAAAGAATTTATTTTATCATTCTTGGAAGCACAAAAAGCACACTATACATTAAAGATATTTCTCCAATACAGACGCAACGAGTTGTTGTTAACAGTCGACTGAGGATGAAAATGTTTCCTATGGAGTGGAGTAAATGATGCTATTGCTTTACGTTAAGAATATTGTAACTGGCTTATTAAAATTGTTTGTAGTCCAATCAACTTAGTTTAGGAATGTAGCCAGGTACGTAAGGAGGGGAAAACTGGTAGCTTAAGATGTGAACATTATCACATAAATCATGGGCTTTCCAACGAGTGGCGAACGATTTTTGTGCGATGAAAACTGCGGAAGTTCCATTCCCCTAGCAACGGCTGGGTTGTACGTGAAAAACACTGAAATTGTGACATCAATTTTGCGTCACGGAAATTTTTGTTGATCCCCCAGAGCAAAGACATATCCATGTGAAAATGATATTATTTTCATATTAAAAATTACTTTATTGAGTTTTTATCTCGTAGTTACCATCTACCTAGTTACTTCTAGTTTCCATATAATGTTCTAGAACGTGTTTGGAGCTTCGAACGTAAAACCTATTTAATTTCTTTAATATCATTAATATTTTGTTCAATATAATTTATAATATTCGTTGATTTTTTTTTTAATTTTACATAATTAATAATATTCGTTGATTTCGATCGACTTCGAATTCGTATTGATCGCGAGTATAACTACCTATCGAAATCAAACTGTAGGTATCAGCTGTTGCCATATCGGCCATATTGCTCGATATCATTCTTATCACGGCTAAACGGAGATTGGCAATTGGCCCATAGTCAAAGAAAGAAAAATTGAATTAAGTTTGTTGAAGTTGTTGAGAAAAAAATTCCCGATATTTCAAAATATCGGAATGCAAGTATCGATACTCAATAATATTGGAAGGCACAGTATCGATACAAAAATATCGATATGAGGTTAAATATCGATATTTTGAAATATCGTGTATCGATACTCATCCCTAATTGACGGATTGCTGCATTTCCGGATGGATGTGAACCCACCTTCAAGGTCCTTAAGAAAAGGGAAAAGTTTTTATTTCAAAGAATAAAAAAACTAGTTCTGAATGCCACACGGGTCAGGCCCACTGCCACAGTGATGCAAATTACTGATCTTTGAAAATATAAGTACGTATGATATTTATTAACAATATGGTTTAGTTTCTTGACCACTAGGTGATAATTAGCACAGTTTTAGGAGCTTGAGAGTCGATCAGGATAATAAAATTCAGGTCTTCAAAGCCACCGTTTCGATGTATTTATACATCATCATCAGGGCTACAACAAGATGAGATTCCAATCAGCCCTGATGATGTATAAATACATCGAAACGTTGGCTTTGAAGACCTGAATTTTATTATCCTGACCGACTCTCAAGATCCTAAAACTGTGCTATGATATTTATTCTTATAGCCAAGCACCTTGGGAAGGGCCATACATAATTTCATTCCACAGCGTGAATCGCCCTTACACTTAAAACACAAGAGGGTTTTTAACACAAGAAATACCATTAGATTAAGCTGGATAAATGGATCAAACAACTAAGAGCATCTCGAAAAGACTTTAGGACAAACTAGACCCCAAGAGCCATGTACGAAAGAACGGATTTTTTTCATCAAGTTAAAGGCCTTTTATGGCCCAGACGGCGGACGGACATTGCAGTTTTGGAATCTACGCACCTTGAAATGTAAAGTGACAAAGTTTGAGAGAAAATAATTTTGTTTTTACTATACGATTACAAAGGCTCATTATTGGAAATAGTAAACAAAAAAATGGGGGGTTTCCAATTGAAAAACGCGAGTTATAAATCGTAGCGCCACTGTGGCGCGTGATAATCAAAATCCGATTTCGACATTGAATAGTACTTATGGAGGGGAGTGTAAGCTTTGAAATGCTCACAATCCACAAAGGACATTCACCGCAGTGCATTGACTTCAGCAGACCGTGGATACAATCAGCAGTCCCACGGCCTCGAAAAGTTAGTTTCTGGAAAAACCGAATATCAGCAACTTGCCACACGCGGCCAAAATTAACGCCGTCAGCGTTCCCCTCCAGGACGTCGAAGCCGAATCTAATTGGATCCCCAAAATACGACAGGATCACCCAAAAAGGGGGCGTAACGACAACCCCCTGTATCATGATTCATGGTTTTCCATAACAACAGACAACCACTTCGAAATTTCCCGAATTTCCACGCCTTTTCTACGCCTCCTGACATGCGCAGTAGAGCAACTAAGGAACTCCGAAAATTGTGGAAAGAAGAGACTCATTCAAGCATAGACCCTCGCACCATTCGTGTAAGAACCAGTAACAAGGTGTCACAGTGGTGTTTTGAGAACTGTGTTTTCTGGACATTATTGCGGAAGAATCCTGTGCACACTTCGAGTCTTTGAGTGTTCACAGTACACCTCAACCGATCCCTGGCCATGGAATCAGCTACCCGCGAAAACCGAGGACGGTAGAAGACAGAAGTCAACATCCACAGGGAAACAGCGAAATCTTAAGGTACCTTATACAACTATTGTAATGCTTGGCAGTAGGAGTTAGGTAGGAACCCTTAAGATCAGTAACACAAGTGCAAAATAAAGAGCTATATTATTGGTTTATGAAACAGTTGTTGTTGTTGCATGTTTTCCACCTGTTGACCCTAAAACGGCGTCTACCCAAAGTGGCGAGGAAAATTACTTTGGGCAAATGGGAAGTGAAAGGTTGTTGAAATCGCAATGACCTACCGCAAAGGTGAGCAATGTTTTTGGGCAAGTTATCTTCAGCGCGATAACATCGGAGAGCCATGGGATAAGTGTTCTGCGTGATCGCAGTTTCACAGCGACTTCAATCGGCAATTTTATTCAGCGCACCCGAACATCCACGTCGTGACCGAGGTGCTGAAGGAAATTCAAAGAGAAATGGAGTTGAAGAAATTCAGTCTGAACAAAGGTAATTTCCCAAAAAACAACTCTCAATTCCTGTATACCTATCTAATTTTGAATATGCTATTTTCTCCGCAATTACTTTTCCTGTTCAGGAGCTGTAAATCCAATGAAAAATACACTGCCAAGGAAATGACACATGAGCTTCCTCGTGACCTTCACAGTAAGTCACCACTAAAGTCCAGAAAACTAGAAACGACCGGTTCTGGTATCAGGGCATTAATAAGGTGGGAAATTGGAAGCTGAATGGTACATATAATAAATGAAATTAATAAGGAAAATTTTGATTTTAATATGGGACCATCCAGGATGTAGTCCGCATGTTCCTCATAACTAAGCTGTGACCGTAACATCACTTTCGCGCATGCGCCTAGCATACCGCTGCTGATGATCGCAAAGAATGTGATACGGGACCTCAAGAAACCTTGCCCGCATCATCTCTGATAATCTGACCGAAATCCGTTCACAATTGCCTGAGTTATGTTCGAAACAAGAAAATTTTGTTGCGACTGCGCAGAGGCTACCGTTGATTCGATCATGACGGAACTGATAGGGGACTATGTAGAGCTATACCCGCACGATCCCTAAAAATTTGAAGAAAATCGCATCAAAATTGTGGAAATTACGGCTGTTGCAAGGACCGTAACAAGAATAATTTGTTCACGCATGCGCAGAGCGTACCGCTAATGCAATTATGATGATTGTCATATGGGACCTCAAGGGGCCTTACCCACATCAGCCCTGAAAATCTGACCAAAATCCGATCAACATTGACCGAGTTATGACCGTCACAAGGAATTCACGTTAGCGCCTGCGCAGAAGCTACCGTTGATTCGATCATGATGAAGTTGATAGGGGACCATCTACAGCTTAACCCGCACGATCCCTGAAAATTTGGTTAAAATCGGATCAAAATTGTGGAAGTTATGGCTGTCACAAGGAAATGTGGACGGACAGACAGACACGGAACCAAATTTGTTCAGGAGGCTCTGAAACGCAAAATGCGAGTGGAAATTTTGATTTTGGAGCAAAAAATTGTTTTTTCATTTCGAAAGTGAAAACAAAGCTTCCGCTGCCTTGCAGTCTCGGAAGCAAAAGCACGAGTGACATGTTAGGCAAGCTGGATGCAACGTGGTTGCCGACCAAAACATCAAGAAGTACTTGGTAGACGTCAGCCAGCATTACACCGCCGACTTTGACGACGACGAGAATGAGGAATAAGCTATATTTACCTACCTTAATGACGACGACGTATATTTCTATCACTGCTCACTAATATAAACGCATTTGCCCAAACCCAATCTTTTTTCTCAGAAGCGTTTGCCCAAACCCACTGCGTTTTTTGCCCAAAATCATTGAATTTCTTGAAGGTTTGCCCAAACTCAAATTCATCAAATTGAAAGGGCGCTTAGCAGCCAATACCGCCCTAAAATAAACCTTGCAGGGAGTTACTTCCCTCGAGTACCCACCCTAGAGCTTATATCTTCAAAAATATATAAAATAAATGGCTGGTCCATTAAATGTTAGACACCCTGTATTTGATGCTTGGTATATCATGGTAGGAATGCATGGTAAGTAACCTTCACGGTAATATGATAAAATTCTTTTGAGTTCTAGCAACAACAGGTGATGTTATCAAATAACCTGTCATCACCGATAAATGTGTGAAACACGAAGAATTCGCAATCAAGGGAAACTACGAGTAAACTCACCACAAAGGACCTCTGAAAGTTTTATACAAAACATCATATTTCAACTCACGGGACAGAATTCGAAAGGGCGAAACCACATCATTGTTGTCCTCAACCAGATTGAAATCACGAGGAAAACCAATTCCGCGGATGATAATAATAATCTCCACCGGATCCTAAGTTTCCCGCTGCATCACAAATAAACTCTGTTTCTTCCATTAAATCTGAGTCGTGCGTAACACATTTTGTCGAATTGATAAGGACAGGAAACTCTGCAATGTGACTGGACCGAGTTTTTTTTTAGCTTTTTCTCAATTCAACGATATCACAGTAGGTTGGAATTTAGAACTTTTTATTAGATTCATCAGGAGTTTCAAATTTCATTATGGAAGAGGGTGAGTGGTGGGGGTAATAGTAATAAACCTTGATATTTCAACTATTCTCAGCAGATTTTCGTGATTCTTTTTTTTTCCGATTATGAATTTGGTCTAGTTTTAGAAAACATGTCACGAGTTTCAAATTTCATGATGAAAGGGGGTGAATGGAGGGGGTAATAGCGATCAATCGTGAAATTTTTACTAAACTCATCTTATTTCCGTGACAATTTTTATTATTTGTTCAATCTAGATTTTAGTTTAGTTTAGTTTTAGAACAAGGCGAGTTCAAACACTGGCCGAGGTATCAAATATTTTTCAGCTGTTACAGTGGCGCAGTCGAAAAATGACCTGAAATAGTACGAAAAAATTATTAATTAAATTCCTCCCGAGCCAAAAGACTGTAAACACATTCCTTGTCGTAGCACCTTCGGGTACACTCTCCCGTCCTCACACACTCATAATTTTTGAGCTGTGGGATCCCTCAGGTGAGGAGAAAGCGGTAGGTGCAGAGAAACCTTCTCTGTGTCGGGCTAGCGACCATTCTGGCCTTAACCCTTTCGCGACGGCCGCCGTATTAATACGTCGGCACAGATGTCCTCCGTAACGCCTAACGACGTATTAATACGTTGGCCATCAAGTGCTCCGTAACGCCTGCTGACGTATTTTGGCGTTTTCGAATTTCCCTCCATTCTATCGACTCTCATGCTATCCGTTGAGAGGCATTGTAACTAACATTTATGTCTAGTATCTAATAGAATGCGCTGAGATCAAAGACGTTGTTGAGAGTTTTTATTCACATCAAAATAGCAGGAAAAACATTGTCTTGGTCACTGTTTTGTTTTTTGCCCGCATTTGGTCTTTGTCATAATTTTACTCATACCTGTTTCCATACTTGTACTTTCTTTTACGTTTTTATTCCTCGTCATGGACAACCGCAGGTGGACGGATGAAGAAATTCCTAAAGAAATAATAACCCAGAGTGACAGTGAGTTAGGGAGTTATGTGATTGACGTTGAAATTGAAGCTCTTTCAACAAACGTCTTGGATCAACTCGAAGACGATTGTTTTGACGATTTTCTCGATGATGGTGATCATGATACTCGGGAAATTTCAAATTCTAATATTCTTGATCCAGTTCCGAAAAGCGAAGGTGGTTCACCGCGCGTGGAGGGCCAATTATTCAGGCACGGGGATTTGGAGGGTTCCGAGGCAGTCAGGCCAGTCGCGTTGCAGTGGCTGAACGACGCCCGTCACGAAGGGGTTAATGGAGAAGTGCTGTATGGCGCTGTCTCCAGTAAATGGTACCGCAGGCGGGGGGAGCCCCAGGCAACTGGTGCACTGACTTTGTCGAAGCACCACCTGCCAGCCCCCCCAGTTGAGGTTGTCTTCGCAGGGACAGTGGTTTCATCACCCCTAACGTGTGGTCTATTCTGCACATGTAGGGTAGGGGTAAGTGGGAGTTGACTTGCGGGGGTGAGTCTCCTTCCGCGGATTTCAACATTTGGAGATGTGTTTCCATACACTGGGGTACCAACCTAGTAGTAGTAGTAGTAAGTTGTTTATTGTATTAAATCAATGATTATTACAAAGAGTTCAGGTCCACTTACACATTATCATTAGAAAAATATATAATAGCTAAGAAATAAGTCAAATATCTTCTTCCTAATCTAGTTAACAGGGCATTACAGCTTAATGAAGTACATGCAAAATAAACGAGGTAATCGATATGAAATTAATATAAATAATAATAATCCGTTATGAATCCATAACATCCACGCTATACCTGTGGTACTCGTACAATATCCACAACAAGCCTATCCTGTTGTACACTATACAATGCTAATGCTGTAAATATCAGACACTTATTCGGTGAGCGCAATTAATCGAAGTGCAAGTGCACTAGTAACAAAATGAAATAAATTTAACATTTTCTCCGCATCACCACCAAAATCGAGCAAATTAGCCAGACGATCCTCATCCTCAGCCACTGGGAGCCCACAGATGTATTTCGCAATGAATTGCCTTCGGTACGGTTCTAAGATCGGGCAACGTAGACAAAAATGGCAGAGGGTGTCAGCTTCTTTCATATTGCATATATTGCATAAGCTCTCGCTTCTAAACTTATGAGAAGTACCTCTATAATAAACAGTTACGAAAAACTTTGAAGACAGACGCAACTGGCACAACACCCTCTCAATCTGGACATTTTGAATGAGTCCCAAGTATTTCTGCCTATCTGAACAGTCCTATAGAACATATTAAATCTGGCACTGTAAACCAGATTGATGTCCTGGCACCAAAAATGGTTGTAGAGTTTTAACATGTATCATGTTTTAGCCCTGGGGTCCTAGCAAATTTTGCGAGTCAATTTTTTTCCGCGCACGAAACATGATTTCCGCCTACAACCGAGTCGTTGCTAGGGAAATGGTAATGGTAATTTTTTCATCCCACAAAATTCGTTGACCATTCGTTCGAAAGCTCTCGATTTATCCAACAATATTATGTTAACTACTGCGAAGTGCGTGTCCAACAAACTGAGTTATGAGCATGGTTATATAAATAATTGTTTACACACAGGTGATCATTCTCAATAATTGATATTGTGAACATGATTGCAACCGCTTGTTAATTTCTGATGATTTCATTGAGCTGGTGTTTCGATGATTTCAAACATGATACATTTACATGGTTCTAGAACAGAAATTTTATTAGTTGGAATGGCGTTGTAGAGGGGCTGTTTTATGTCAAGATTTGATGATGTTATGATAGTATACTCTTAAGATTTCAACTGCCTTCAATACTGACCACATTGGACATCGAAATCTATTTTCGATTAGTGACGGTAGGATCGATTTCAAATTTCGAGGGTCTTCAGCTGTTAGGATATCGTGGGAGCCAAGGATAGCAAGCATGTTTAAAATGCAGGTATACCAGTTGTTATGATCAGTTGAACTGGTTGAAGAATTATACATGTTCTCCAATACCCTAAAACAAATCTTGGGTCACCTACTCTTATCCATCATAGAAATCCTGACCCAGTAATTAATTGCTCTTTCATAAACAATGGCCTTAAGCGCAGGGAACCCAGTCTCAATTCGTAAAAAGTGATTCGGAGTATTACATGGGAGATAGAGGAGACCTTTCAGAAATTGGGATTGCACTGGGCTCGTAGCCATACCATACCCCCCAGACCTCAGCCGAGTACAAAAGCACTGACTCCACCAGCGATTGAAAAAGTGCTCGTTTGGCATCCCATGACATGACCCTGCCTTTTGCGCAAATATATCTCAAACAGCAAGCAGCCAATTTCGCTTTGGACACTCGGCGGTCCAAATTGGCCCGAAACTTCCCCGACAACGAGAATGACACCCCCAGATACTCAAAATCGAAAACATAGTCCAACTCTTCTGAGCCGCATCTAATCCTTTTATACTTCTTGATGGTCTTATTGTGTCCGAATACTAAAACCTTAGACTTGCTAGTGTTAATGGTAAGTGCGTTGATTCGGCAGTATTCAAGGAAAAAGTCTATTTTCTCCTGGGCATCTGGAACAGAGTCCGCTACAATAGCGACACCGTCCGCAAAAGAAAGCAACATGAGTGTATGCCTTTTGACCCTGACACCCGAGCACCCCTTGCTCATCATAAATTCCTACAAATCAACCATAAAAATAATAAACAATAACGGACTTATCGAATCACCCTGCAAAACACCCATAGTAATATCCTGCTCGAAAAATTCGTAAGTCTCCCGCTTCGATAATTTGAAGCGTGCGGTGCCATAAAGAGATTTAAGCACACAGATAATCTTGCTACTAACTCCCAACTTTGAGAGCTTTGACCACAATAATACACTGGGGTACCAACCTGCTCAGTTGCTAATGCAAGCTAGGACGCATGCCTCGACCCGTAGGTCAAAACGGGTACTTGGCAATTGTCAAGGACATTGACTGTGTTTCAAATAATAAATATAATATAAATATAATATTTGATATTATAATTAGGTTTTTGATATTGACTGTGTGTACAGTCTCCTCTCAGGAGGATCTTCCCAGCTTGTTTGGGGGGAGACCACAAGGCATGATTGCCTAAGGACTCCTAAACATGACTTCCATTTTTTTGGAAGGAGATATTGGATTACTCTGTCGTAGCACCTTTCACTTCCTCACTCACTTGAGTCAAAACACACTGTGACAATGACCTCGCTCGACGGCTGACTTCTTAAGTGATCATCTGCAGAGCCAGCAGCCTGCAGTTTAATTTCGTCATTGGTACGACGCCCGATCATCCGTCTCGGCTGGTATTTGACTCTGGGGAAATGTTACACTCCAGGAAAATAACTCTCACAGTCGAAGAGATTTGATTACACTGGTCCCATAGCTCAAACCGTTCGAGTGTTGCAACTAAAGGGAAATTTCTGGTTAGATGTAACGAGGCGAGTTCGAACTCCGTCTGGGATCGAATATTTTTGGGCCTTAACACGTATAATAACATCCGAATAATAACAGTAATGCCTGCATTACTTACCAATATGTTTAATTTTGTCCCTTTGTCCGTAAGGCTACGGTTACTATGAATGCGTATTCTGACGAAAAAGCGTTCTGACGCGTTCGTCCGAATTCGTCCGAACAAACAAACGCCTGTTTTCCAATGAGGGTGTTTGCACTGGCTGCGACAAGCACGTCAGTACACGCACGACTTCGTCAGAACCGGTCGAGCGTTCAAAGTGGTTTGATTTGTTCGTGCGTTCTGACGGAAATTTCCAGTGTTTTGCGCTATTATCACCATGGATATCGAAAAATTGATTGGTCTAATGTTTGTGGGACATGAAAGACAAAAACTATCACAATAGAGATGTTTCACGACAAAAGTGGGAGAAAGTAGCTCAAGAAATATACACAAGCAGTAAGTATTATAAATTTATTGTATCAACATTTTATTATTATTTATCAATATTTTTTACAATATAATACCTATATGGATATTCATCAAGCACTCATTGAACTCAAATCTTGAAATAGCATTTCAAACTCTCCCTTTTCGTCTCTTGTAAAAAATAGGTTGTTTACATTTTCTGTTTTCACACCACTTATCAACAGTAACTTTATCAAAGGACTTTCAGATAAATAAAGCTCGTCAAATTCGTCCATTCTGCTGGAGAAATTGAAACGTACTGACCGTCAGAACGCGCATAGTGAAACCACCTTCTTCTGACGAAGATTTCTGACGAAGATTTCTGACGAAGTCGTCACAACGAAATTTCGTCAGAACTCGCACCCATAGTAACCGTAGCCCAAGTCTGCTTTGCAACCGTTGGTAATAACATTTGATTTATTCACTCCACGCGTTAGTATCCCTTACTAACTTTTTCCGTTTTTGATGAAATCAGTCTGTTCGAACGTATATCTGTTGTTCACCATTTTGTATTATTTTCACCAGACAGGTATTTCGTTGGCTGTATAATACAAGTTTTCTTGTAAGCAGAAAACTTTTTTGGACGCATATAAATTTTTCAGGGCTGAACATCAACATTTTAATATCAGCATTACAAGCCCCAAATAAATTTATGGTGTATTTTAAGCACGTATCTATTTAATTACTACTCAATTTCATTCATTAAAAAGGAAAATACATACCTCCGGGCGATACTAGTCTTCTAGCATTCCTTTTGGTTACTAATCTGGATTCCGATGGAGCATCCAGTTCTGTAAGATCCCCACCAGGTCTTATCCCATCACTGAACATCACTTGTTTAGGAACATCCGATTTCGCGCGACCTTAAATAATAAAGGACGACAACGTGATAGAAATTATGCTAAAAATACGTCAAAAAGAAGGTTTCTTGATTGAAATAGCTACTCGATGAAGTACAACAAACAATAGGGTGGAGGGACCAGTGTTTGACAAGGACCCACTGATTGACATCTCACCAAAATCTTTATATATACCTAATTCCGAACGGACTTTGAAATTGTGAAGAACCGATTTTAGTGTTAGACTGCTCATTCGAATCAGCAGGGCCCCAAGTTTGTTGCAAAAATGTCGCCGTTCGTCTCTATACCCACCTTGATCGTGTTCTAGGCGGTCCTTATCAACGAGAGTTGTTTATTAGGCTGTGGCGGTAACAACAGCTGCCATCAATTCACGGTAAGTAGAAACGTGGTGTAGTTACTAACATCTAGGAGAGTTATTTCTGAATGAAGAAATTGAAACTGAAGAACTTAGCGGACTTTATATATAATACCGAACGGCCTTTATATAGCAGTGTTAGACTGCTCATTCGAATCAGCACGGCCCCAAGTTTGTTGCAAAAGTGTCGGTAAGTAAGAAACGTAGTGATGGGGTCTTTTCTGATCAGCTGAGTGAGCTAAATTCTTTCCTGTTCACTGTAGGAAGTTGGAATTTGATAGGTAGACTCTCTGGGACATTAAGAGACGAGTGAAGTGATGGGGTCTTTTCTGATCAGCTGAGTGAGCTAAATCCTTTCCTGTTCACTGTAGGAAGTTGAAATTTGATAGGGAGACTCTCTAGATTAGGGCTTTCCAAGCCCTAACAGGCCTCTATGTTTTAATAATGAGTCATAAAACTGTTTTAAGGGCTTCATCCTTTTGAATTTTGAGACAAAATACCTTCTCAGTGAAGTATAAACGCGGTCAAAGGTTTAGGCGGGTTTTGTGAAATCTGGAGAAGTTTACCCAACAGAACCTCGTGTTGATTTTTCTTTGGTGCTGTTTCTTGTGATTTTGCTAAGGGAGTCAGTGTTCTATTCTGCTTCACCACGCCCTCCACATTTTCGAATTCGGTTGTTCCCATGGTTTTTCTCAATCAGTTTTTTGTGTAGATTGCATTTATGTTATAATTTTTTTGGGAATAAACAAAGATAACATTTGAAAATGTAAATGTCAATTACTAGTCCCCAAATGAATATGGATCTCTATTCGTTCTTTATTTTTCATATTTATATAAATACAAAGCAACTGAGAAGCTGATAGTTTACCATTAGAAACTTACTGTACTTATGGTATTGAGAAAACCTTGTACCTACGTATTTTATGATAATTTCAACTTGGTCTTGATGAATACTCACATTAATTTTATATTTAGATTAATAAAACTAAGTTCAAATGCTCAATTTATTAATAAAATGTCGAAATAAATGTTTTGTTGATACGCGGAATCATTTATTGCAGAAGAACTGCTTTGTCAATCGTAGGGTGTCAGTCACAGGTGCAACCAAAAATTTGGCTGTCAAATACTTAGTAAAAAAATGTATTTAAAAAAACGATTTTATGATGTTTTCTGGCTTGAATTAGTGATTTTTCCAATACTGAGCAGTTTGAGGACATCTTGATGCAGCAGTAGATGTAAGATTCAAGTTTGAACAAACGAAAAAACATAACTTAATTGCTTGTCAAAGACAAAATTTCTCTTAAGGTGTCAAACACTGGCCCCACCCAAAATATCATACAAGATTATCAGCAATTGATATCATCAAGGTTTGTTTTAGGACCTGGGTAGAGGAGCAGAAGGTTATTCTTATTGCGAAGTGGGCAGTCGATGAAAGAATTAGTCAAAGAAATAATGAAAGAGCATTATGGAACTTGATGAACGAACTGTATATCCATACCTTCTCTCTTCAATACACCTGAAGGAACTAGCACTGACGGAGGGGGTTGATTGAGTGAAGATGCCGCCTGTTGTAGTGGAGGGATTGTCGAACAATAGTCCATAGGGTTGTTGGGGTTAGGCTGTCTTCCTTGAAACCGCTGATCCTCACCTACTGCAACGGAAGAATAATCCTTATCAGTCAAAACTTTCATTTGAATCAGCTGAGGAATAGAAAAGTAGGATTAGAAAAATAGAAAGTAGGAATAGAAAAAGTAGGTATAGACAATCTAGGATGTGCATCTCTGGCTGTGATAAGAGTCGCTCAGACTGGATTAATTCACATCCTAGAACGCAAATGAGGAAAATGATTGGGATCCTCACAGGGTATTTTAGCTTTAAGAGGACCCTTTTTATCATGTCCAAGGTACCCTTTCCACTCTGCGAATCTGGAAACGGGGAGGATACAGCTGAACACTTTCTGAGTGATTGTGATAGATTCTAGAGATCTAGGCAAGAGGCCCTGGGATATTATACAATCTAAAGGGCCTCACTCAGAGATCTGGATTGGAAGAAGATCAAGAAGTTTGTTGAGCTAAGCAACAAATTTAGGGACATAGTGCAGCCGTAGAATCCACAAATCAAAAGGTGCCCTTTTGGGGTAATATAAGCCATTAGGCCTGGGATTTCTTTCTACGGAAGCCCTATGCAGTCAGTCAGAGGAATAGAAAAGTACTATGCAAAACACAATCGTGTTGCTTCCTCACAAAGATGCTTTGTGTTTGTGCAAGAAGTCGAAAACAATTTTCGCCCTTCTTTTCGTCCAATTTCTACTTACTTTTTGGTTTAAGAGCTTGCTGATTAATCGTGGTCCCTCCAAGCCCAAAACTATACTTAGTTTTAGCCCTATTATTATGATATATACCCAACCTGTGTAGTACCTTGTACTATGTAAGGTGGCTTCGTACCTTCTTAGTTTTACCCAGCAGTCCCAAAAAGGCTCCAATTCAAATTTCAGCAGCCAAGTTTCAACTTGTACCCAATTAATTTTACAACCACGCTCAAACATGCATACAGGGCGCATCACGAGTTATGTACCAGCGGCTTATCTGCACCAATATACGTGTAAAAAACCCAAAAAACCTCGCCCCTTGACCCCGCCAGGGGGCTTCGCCCCCCTGGACCCCCGGTTGCTTTCCACTTTGAGCCTTTGGCTAAAATGCTAAAACATGGAACATGCTTTCTTCCCGCTAATTCGGGAATAAATATCTTGTAAATAAATTTAAAACTACGACATAAACATTTTACTAATAGAAATTAGAAGGAAGTACCTAGGTAGGTAATTTTCTGTTATGGTGCGCGTCTACAATTACTAAAACCAAGATTAACTTCTCAACCAAGTGACAACAAAACAAGCGGCATTGTTTACTACATCCATTTATAACATAAATAAATACCTATAAAACCACGAAATGAATAGAAGAACAAGTACGAAAGAAATGCGAGATACATTGAGAGCTTTCCAACGAGTGGAGAACGATTTTTGTCCGGTGAAAAATAAAGAAGTTTCATTTCCCCAGCAATGGCTTGGTAAGTGAAAATCAAAAGAAAGTAAATGGTAACATCAGAACGAAACGCTTGCATACGAGTCTGCAACACACTGGAACATTTTATGTCTTTAGTTGAAGACAAGTATGTGTTGCAGACTAGTATGCAAGCTTTATGAACCACTCAGCTGATCCGGACCCTGGGCATCGTCACGTAAATATGCTAGAGAGACTACATACGAAATTACAGCTTCCTAGAGTGTAAAACATAGAAATTAGCTTTAAGCCCCATCTGATCCGGACCCTGGGCATCGTCAATTAAATGTCCTAAAGAGGCTACATACGAAATTACAGCTTCCTAGAGTGTAAAGTATAGAAATTACCTATTAAAATGATTTAGCCACCGCTTCACAAATCAAACCGTTCTCGCAATATTTGGATCACCTACTCTGAATCAAATCATCGAAACACCAACTCAATGAAATCATCAGAAATTAACGAGCGGTTGAAATCATGTTCACAATATCAATTATTGAGAATGATCACCTGTGTCTAAACATAACCATGCTCATAACTCAGCTTGTTGGCCACGCACTTTGCAGTAGTTAACATAATACGTTTGCATAAATCGAGAGCTTTCGAACGAATGGTCAACTAATTTTGTGGGATGAGAAACGGCGAAGTACCATTTCCCTAGCAACGACTCAGTTGTAAGCGGAAATCATTAGAAAACAACTGGGACAACTTTCGTCAACAGTTTACGTAACGATTTATTTGTTCATGTGCCAAAGCAAAGAGATGAAAATGTCAAAAATTTCGTGACACATTCGCGTAATGTTTTTCGCTAGTTAGTCCAAGTTTCGTAACACTTCCGCATAACGTTTTCGGGCAGTTAGGTCAAGACTAAAGCATGTTCCATGCTAAAATGTATTCCTCATATTTTTTACGAGGACTTTAACCAGGACATTTACATGTATACTTCACATTATCTTTCATTCATTCATAATACTTAATTGATATTTCAAAATTAATATTCCTTACAGATTCCAGGGTTCCTGAATGCCGTTATATCAGGTGCCTGGTGAGCAAAGTTCTTCAAGATGAATAGCATGGCCTCTTCCAAATGGGTCTTCAACCGACTATTTTCTTCATTCAATTCCAAATACAGATTATTAAGATTTGAAAATTTTAGCGCCAAATCGTTAACCGCCATTGCCATCGACTGAACGTATTCCGACAGCTTCAACATTTCTTCTTTACCGATTTTATTTTCCGGGTCCAAGCAAAAGTTAATAAAGGAAAACTCGTGTTTGCTGACCAGGTCAAGGACTTTGAAAATGTACTCATCTGGGTTTTGGTACGAGTTTCTCCGACTCGTTTGTGCTTTTGGTCGAGAGTCCATCGTTATCCAGTGTCCACTTGATGCACACTAAAATACTTTGTCATCGATACAAAAAGAACACTTGAAAATATAACGATCCCTATCGTCCCCAAATAAATTTGGTAATTCAAAGCGTCGGAATGTTCTTAATTCACTCATCAAATATGAACGATATTCGTTCGAGAAACACATAAGAGCAGGCCATTGGGTCGTGTTGGGGATAACATTTGCTTATCTTTGTTTCCAAGGAAGTTTGCCAATTCAATCGCTGACTAGTACATCCTTTAATGTCATCACGTGATAACTATTTTCGTATTTGAGGCAACAGTTATTTTGTAGAATTCTATACCTCAGGAATTTTATCATTTATAGTTATTATTTTCCTAACGTGGTAAATGCTTTACCCTAGGTAACAGTCAAGAACTATTACTAAATAGCAATAAAATTAATTAATTAATTAGGTTAATAAAAAAGCTTCAAATTAATACAATGAGGTTTATAATTAATTCAATAAAACATGGTCAGTCGCAGGGAACGTGCCATGATGTATTTCCTCAGAAATGTTGAATTAATTTCTGAACTTGTCCTTATTGTAGTGCAAAAACAAAATCTAGAAATTATAAACGGTAGCGCATATCCGTGCGAAAAACAAGAGCGCTCAACCACATAGAAAATTTGCCCCTATTTTTGCCGTTCTATTCCACGTAACAGTGGCGAAAAATATTAGCCACGAAATCTCCAAGTGTGTAATGGTGTCGAAAAACAGCCACATCGAAATGGATACTATAAAACCTTCTTTCTTCGTCGGGCGCAAGCGTTGGGGTAATTTTTCGTCAATTTTTGCAGTTTTCTACGTTATTTTTGTACTTTCAGCGACCTTAGAGGATATTTACGTGAGAGGGGAAGTACTGGGTATCAAATTTATCGACTTAAAAAGGAAGTCGAGTGAATTGAATCAAAATATATGGCGATGATAGGCAAAAAGTGCGAAAAAACGTGAAACTCGAACGTTTGTCACCTGCTTTGATTTTTTAATAACCCCCCCCCCCCCCCCTCAATCACTCATGTCAATTTCGTGTGAAGCGAAGATATATTGCAGGTTGCCTTCCCAAAGCATCTCTCTAGTTCTGTATAGTATCCATCCTTCTTCACCTTTTCGACGAGGTTGTTCTTCGACGCTGCTAACCCTCTCTTGTTTTATACGCAGTTATTCTTCATCACGGTTACACTACTAAGTTTTCGTTTCTTCATCACGGTTACACTACTGAGTTTTCGTTTCCGCTACTTCTGAAAGTTTATATGCCGCTGCTCTTTCATGCCAGTATCTTCCATTTTATATACGGTTATTCTTCTATGCAGTTGTACTCTACATTGAGATTTTATTTGAAAAACCTCCTTTTTATACGCGTTATTCATTCGATTTGGCTGTTCTTCGACGCGACTGTGCGCTCCCAACTTGAATGCAATATAACGCAAGAAATTATTTTGCCCTCACTCCAGCCGATGCTTATGAGTTGCATAAGAATGTAACCAGATGGTGGATAATTTCCAAACTTTCAAAACTATTCGAACAAGTATAAAATATTGAACATCTTTTCCGAGGAAATGTTTTTAGGGGAAACTATAATTTATATCATGACACCATGTAAATCATTGGACTAAACTACAGTCAATATTACAACTATGTCATACCTCGGAAAATGATGGTGAAACAAGGCTGACACACTCTAGCTTCTTGGAACTCCATGTATTCAAGAGGAGCTTTGAGACAACAACATTTTGAGCACAATACCTGTAACATAAATTCAAAATTAGTGTTATTTAGATATATTCACAAAATATAATCAGGTTCTCATAACTAACAACTCATTTTTTCTTACTAATAATCTTAGTAATAACGAATTCAGTTTAAATCTATAAATGTGACTTCGATATTCAAGTCAACATCAGCAACAAGCAGTAACAGTAGTTATTGTTATTAAGGCTGACACCAGGGGCCTATTTCATAAAGCAACAAGTGACAAGTTGAGGAGAGTCTCGCGGGAGCACACCGAAAGGCACAACTAGCGCATCCTTCAGGCATTCCGGGCTACTAGTCAGCTGATCGGGTGCCTGATGTGTGTTGTGTGTATTCGCTCGCTTCCCGCGTACACTTGAATCTCGTTGGTTTTTTTAGTGCATCTAGGAGAAATCGTGAGTTAGGTATCGAAATGGATCCAATACGAGTAATTTCGTTAAGCGGTTGGCAGTCATATCAAAATAGGTTTAGGTAGCATCAGAGATTGAATTAGTGTTTAGCATTTGAAGAAGTACCTAGGTACCTAGTTTGTTTAGGTAGGGTACATACCTAGTTTCTATAGGTAGGTAGGTACCTATCTAATAAGTGTTGAGTGTACATACATCTTGATGTTTCATTTTTTGCAGCTCTCCTCACTGACACTCGTGTCAACTGTCTAGGGCAGATCTCTTTTTACCTCCATGCTATCAGTATTTTAATCTTTGGGGTATAAAAAGTGGAAGCTTTGTGTTTGCGACGATTCTTGTACAATTCCTACATACTCGTATATAATTGGCCAATAATTTGTTCCAAAAAGAGGGAGAAAATCAACGAAAATTCGCTCTTTTAGTTCTCAGTTTAGTTTTAGTCATGTAGCATGGCTGGAAAAGCTCATCACTTCAGTCACTGGGACTTCACTTTTCCCGAATAGAATAACAACAACCGCCTGAACCTGAAATCTAAAGCACAGTGATATCACCAATGATACGCAATCAGCTGACTAGTACTGTAAGTTGCCCAGAATGCCACAAGGAAGCGCTAGTTGTGCCTTTCGGTGTGCTCCCGCGAGACTCTCCTGACAAGTTACAAGCCAATTTTATGTACAAGTTGTAAAAAATGAGTGTGCAAGCGTTTCATAAAGGCACAAGAGTAGACTTGTAATGCACTGTGAAAATTAACAAATGAATGCCTGGCGGGAAAAACGTTGGATGTTACATATGCAAAATTTTGAAGGAGGCTGCTGACCGCAAAACGACTCTATTAAAAATCCTAATCAATGCCAAAGAGAACATCCAACGTTCTTCCATTTATACTATTTTTCCTGGTCAAGATTTTAATGCTACTTACTAAACAAATAGTAGGTGTCTACCTTGTTTATTCTCATTTTTCGGTACCTACTTACTTGAGATTCAAATCTTTTTTTACCCCCCCCCCCCCCCCCCCCCCCCCCCCCTCTATTAGGTGTCATTAAAAAAAAGTCAAAATTATAGGTATCTACTTACCTTTATTCTAGTATTTAGGCGCCTACTTACTTTGGATTCCAATCAGCTTATGTACTCCCCTCCACCCCCTTACACGTGACGTTTAAAGAACTTGGGATAGTTGCTTATATCAAACTTCAACATAGGTAGGAACTCTAAAACCTTCATTACAATATTAAAAGAAAAATAAAACGTGAATAAAATGGTTGAAAAAGTACATGAAATTACTTCTTTTTTTTAACTGCAGGAAGGTTTTTGTAAAACAATCTATGATCACGATCAGTTAGATGAATCAGGGCAAAAGGCGGTATTCGCCTGAGAATACATTGTGATTATTATTATATACCTTAATTCAAAAGCAGTGTTAACTTTGAGGATGAAAAACAATGCGCGATTCCGTTATTATTATTTATTATTAGTTATTCCGTAACTATATTCTCGTAGCACAAAAACAGAAAATTCAAACGCGTCAATACATTAAACAGGTAACTTCACAACAGTAATTGAACAACTAAAACTGGAGTAGGAATTGAACTATTAATGGGTGTGAAGTATGATGAACGAACAAGCAGATGATTGTGAAAAGCGCGCTTTCACATCCAACGTTATTCCATTAGAAAAAGTGACCACTTTGTTCCTTTCTACCAAAATTAGAGAGCTTTATCGGGTTCTATGACAACAAACAACACCAGGAACAAGTGACTGAAGATACAACCAACGTTATTCCATCGAAAAAAAAAATTCGAAAACATGTAACATCCAACGTTTTTTCCGCCAGGCGTTCAAATGTACACGAATTAGGATAAGTCACAAGTGTTTCCCCATCATTTTGGAAAAGTCATTGTTTTATAGTTGTAAAAAATGGCCGATTTTTAACCTACGTCCATTCACCAGTAAACTTGTTATTTTCCAGCATTGTGAGTTGACAATTTTTTGGTGTTTAATAAGTGGGAATCATCTGCTGAAGAATATAGACAAGAAGCATTCAGCGTAGAAGAAGCCAAACATTTTTTCGGCCACGAATAACCGCTCATTTTGTGGGTATTTTTGAGTTTAACGAGAGATATAGGATGTCTTCCGAGACCCTTGAAAGATTCAACTGGTGCGTGAACCTGTGCAATTTTTCCTGATCGGGTATTGAGGATTTCCCCATCATTGAAGAAAAAAGTGACGTGTGAAGATCATCTCGAAGTTACAGATGAAATTCCTAACCCAGAAGCGTTAATTGATGAACTGATTGATCATTTCCACTGAATGAAGGAGAAAAATTCGATTATGCCACCCATCAGAATAAGTTGAAATCAAATACACACTTTCTCCACTTTTCAGTTTATAATTTGTCTGCTTCCAATCATTAAAACTTGTCATGTACGATAAACACCCTATCGTGAACTTAACACCGTTTTTATACTATGATTCGCTGACAAAACTTCAATTTCGGCATCCCGCTTGACGTTGTTTGTTCATTTCGTTTGTCCCCACACGCCATTTTTCTTTTCTGCTACACTTGTAAAATTAGCTTCTACAAGTGTAACTTTTCTACACTTGTACTCTTTGTTTTGGTGAAACACTTGTTCTCGTTTACCGTGCATTACAAGTACCTGTACTTGTACACTTGTAACTTGTTTTATGAAATAGGCCCCAGGAATCGTTCGCTACAGCTACATAATGCAGGTGGCGCTCAATGCGGCTAATTTCTGCACTGGTTTCGTTTAGTTACGAATCGTAAAGACATATAGCCGTTGCTGTTTCCTTGTTGACAAGGTTTGGCTAAGGCTACAGACTGTGGAAGGTGAGGTCTCGGGGTTCAAATCTGAGAAACTGCTGCTTTTTTTGGAGAGGGCTTTAATGCACATTTATACACTAGCGCCTGTACTGAGGTCAGGCCTGTAGTTTCGGAGGCCGTCAATGTTTTTTAACATGTATCATGTTTTAGCCCTGGGGTCCTAACGAATTTTGCGAGTCAATTTTTTTCCGCGCACGAAATTAATTACAGTGATTTCCGCCTAAAACCGAGTTGTTGCTAGGGAAATGGTACTTCGTCGTTTTTCATCCCACAAAATTTGTTGACCATTCGTTCGAAAGCTCTCGATTTATCCAACAATATTATGTTAACTACGGCGAAGTGCGTGTCCAACAAACTGAGTTATGAGCATGGTTATATAAATAATTGTTTACACACAGGTGATCATTCTCAATAATTGATATTGTGAACATGATTGCAACCGCTTGTTAATTTCTGATGTTTTCATAGAATTTCGAATCAATATCGAGGAGAAAACATGATACATGGTTGAAATTTTTGGTTCTAGAACAGAAATAAGTTCGTTTATGTGCCAAATCTTTTTTTTTTTTTTTTTTTTTTTTTTTTGGGTTTGCTAGCCATTTGGAAAAGATTAGGGGCGTCTAGAGATGAGCTTCGTTCTCAGTGCGCGTTCTGACAGTTCTCGAACTCATCAGAACTGGGATGGAAAATCCTGGGGCGTTCCGGAAGTTGTGGAACCGCCGCATTCTGCACTGCGAACGATTTCAGAACGGTAATGGTAGAGGGTGCTGGCCTGATAACGGTGGGCTAACTCCTCCGGGAGCCCACTGCTTATTCTAAAATGGTAAACAAACTCTTCATCATCGAATCTAGGAACGATTTCGACGAAAAAATTCGAGTTTCGTGGATGTTGACGAGATCCAACTACAACTTCAATCTCGTCCTCATCGTCTAAAAACCATGAAACTTCACCACCATCGTCGAAACTAGCTTTCCGAACTTGATGAGCTACTAGTTGACATTTCAATGAAGAAATTCCAATGAAGAACAGCGAAGAACAGAACAAAGCGAAATTTGACAGGGAAAATTATAGGGAACACGTGGCAACTAAAGCCGAACAGAGTGAATTGTTTACCTACACCACAAGCTCCGAAAAATTGTGAAATGCGCATGCGTTAACTACGTCCTTGCGTTCAAGTTCTGACAGTTCCTAAAAATATTGGGACTGTCAGAACTGTTCGGAACTGGGTTCGCAAAACACTGCCAACGCCTAACTCAGCGTTCTCGGCTTGCTCAGAACCGTTCCGAACTGGCAGAACGCACACCAAGAACGAACGAAGCCATGGTTAGGGATGGGTTCAGGACGTAATGGCTAAACAAATCCAAAAAGACTTGACTACTACTTACTTTACTCATTACTAAAAATCCGCATTGAGCTCCTATGGCTGCAGCGAACGATTGCTGATGACAACTAGTAGAAATCAATCTAACAATATCTTTTCCTCTGTGAAAAATACCAAATTTATGATGAAATCGTTTTATTGTTGAAATTAGTTTCCACAGCTTCATTTCTAATGATTTAGTTGCTCAGCCTCGTTTTCTAGGGTACAAAAATGTTTTTAATAAGCACTTCAAGGAAAATTGGACTCATAAATCACATTATTGACGACTTACAAGACCACAAGCCCGACAGTGATGCCTCCTTCTGATCATAGTGAACTTCAATTGGCACTGCATGCACAAATCGCTGTCTGTATCAGGGACCCAAAAGGGTGGCGTTTTCCCAAGGCGTATTTCACTATTCATTTGGGCCGAGGAACCTGAAAAAATTAATTTACATTAAATTACAGTATGCAAATTAGTAGGGCAGATGAAAGCCTTCATCTAGGTTCTGGTTAAGTATTGTGATGAGAAGGAATTCATCTAAAAATGAAAATATTTTGTTTGAAAGAAGCAGAATTTCGACACACTTGCTTCCAAAATTCCATTCATTCTATTTCATTGAATTTTATTATACAAACACAATATACAAAATGCTTATATTTTTCGCAACCAATAATTCAATGTCAATACAGATGTCTATAACTATCCCTAAGCTATCTTATCCTTAATTTTTTTAACATTTTAAACAAATTGTTGATTTTGGGTGTCTGATTTGGTTATTCCCTTTGAAATTTTGTCGGACGAAGTGAATACTGAAGAGTGAAATGTCGTAGGATTTGTTCATCCCTCTTAAAAGACAAATTTCAGTCAATTTCGAATTTTAAATTGCTGCCTGATTTTTGATCTTGTCTGAGGAGATAGTTTCAAATTTAGCAGGAGAAATCTGAACGATTGACGTCAAATTCATGCATCCCTCGTATATGAGGTGATTTTTTCCCCTTCTAAAATTTCAAATTTGGGTGTCTGGTTTGGTTACACCCTTTGACATTTTGTCTGACGAAGCGAATATCAACTTATATTAAGTACCCAGATGAGTTGAATGTCGTTGGATTTTTTTATACCTCTTATGAGGTAAATTTCAGTCAAAATTTGAATTTTAAATTGTCTGATTACCCCTTCTGATCATACCTGACTAGGTAGTTTTAAGTTCAGGAGTAAAAATGTGAACGGTCGACGTCAAATTCACGCATCCCTCTTATGAGGTAATTTTCGTCCAAATTTTCGAAATTTAAAAATTGCCTACGAGTGAACCCCCCAAAAATTTGAAAAAAAATTAATCAACAAGTTTTATTTATTACGACTATTGTTGCTATTAAATTGGTTTTGAACGATTTCTTGATACTGAAATTGCTCAAATCTCAATACAATTTAACAAATTATAATACGATAGATAATTTAAGAAAATTCGCTCATACGATCATGCTGCATGACTGGAACTTTTTTTTAGTGCGCAGTGGTAAAAAATGTGTTGCTGCCAATCCTCCTTTGAAGAAACTCCAAATCTTCTGATGAATGAAACTAATTAATTTTTTCCACCTAAAACTCATTAGTCGATTCACTGTGCTTCGTTAGTTAGTTGTTTACATTCAGCTTCAAACCAAATAGTCTTGATCGGCCGTGGGGTTAGTGGAAAATTTTAACTTCAATTAGGAAGTTTTCAATACCTATCGTCTCTGAGCTCAATTTAAGAGAATGTGATGAGGGGTGTGTCGTGAATTATCACCTAAAAAAGTTCCACTCATGCAGCATGATCGTATGAGCGAATTTTCGTAAATAATCGTATTGTATAATGTCAAATTGTTTCAATATTTGAGCTTTGTGAGTGCAAGTAAATTGTTAACAATTAATTTTATGGCAAAAAACGTATTCTAAATAATAATCTGCAACTCGAAAACAGGTTTTGGATTTTTAGCTCATTTTGCAGTTCTTATAGATTTTTTAAGCTAATTTTATTGAAATTTACATTTTTATTGAAATTTACTGAAAAGTAGATTTTTCAGGATTATTTTGTACAAAAATGTTCTATTTTATAGTTAATTACCTTTATTTGAGCAATATTTGGCAAAAAATATCATTTTAACAATTTTTAGCCGTTTTCAGCCATTTTTAGTGATTTTTTTTTTCAGCACATCTTTTGAAATGTGGCCAATTTGATGTATTAAAATTGCTCAAATTCGTCATATTGTCTGCAAAAAATTGTTAACTATCAATTTTATTGGTGAAAATTTTGTTCTAAATAACATTCTATTATTTAAACAAAGATATTGGATTTCTAGAATTTTTTACATTTTTATCGATTTTGTAACACATTTTAATGAAATTTAATTACGATTTTGAGCATAGGTTTGAGCTTCAATTTTTAAATTACCAACTTCATAGTTAATAAACTTTATTCGAGTAATATTCTGCTAAAAAAAAAAATAATAATAATAAAAACACCAATGTTTAGCCTTTTTTTATGATTTTTTTAGTACATTTTTTGAAATTTGACCAATTTAATGTGCTCAAAATGTGTTGTCCAACGAACTCATCCTTTCTTTTGAAATGCTCGATTTTCTGGCGAAAGAACGAAGTTTTTATATCAATGCTATCGAGAGTTATCGCCTGGAATGACATATATATATATATATATATATATATATATATATATATATAAAAGCGTTAAAATCCAGGAATCATTTCGGAATGCCTCAGAAAAATTATTTTAAAATTTTTGGAGCCATTGCAATAGCTTCATTTTCTAAGAAAATTCGCTAAAAGGGGTCCACTACAGAAAAAGTTAGGGAAGTCCTGTACTTTAACAACCAATTTTAGTAACGAGACCCTCTCGAACGAGCAAGTTTGTCCCCCACCCCGGCAACTACTTGGAACCGTTCCCTACAAGAAGAACTGTGAGTTCTTCAATTCCGTTCAACCTGTTTAGTGGACATGTAGGTTAGAATGAAGTGTATAGTTTGGTGGTCTGGATGCTCGCAAGCTCGCATCTCAAAAATACATAACATCAAGTAGTCAATCCCTTAGTAAAAATGCAGATTAGTTGGATATGTAGATCAGAATGAAGTGTATAGTTTCGTGGTCTCATAACACGATCACATAACAGTTTAGAAACGTAAATGTGACTTTTCATTTGTGACTCATGAGCTGCTCCGCGTTGAACGGAATTGAAGAACTCATAGTTCTTTTTGTAGGGAACGGTTCCAAGTAGTTGCCGGAGTGGGGGACAAACTTGCTCGTTCGAGAGGGTCTCGTATTTTAGTATGTCTAACATTTTGAAATTAAAATTTGATCAAATTTGTTAGCACAATTTTATGCACAGATTTCTATATATATTATATTAGTTATATTAGGGAGTAGGTATAATAAGGTACTTACTATAAATACGAGTATCTTATAAGTTCTGTTAAAAGGATAAATTTGTTGGCCAGTACTTTTTTGAGCACATTAAATTGGTCGAATTTCAAAAAATGTGCTAACAAAAATACTAGAATTGGCTTAAAACTGCTAAAAATTGATACATTTTATATTTTTCAACAGAATTTTAGTTAAAATAAAAATTTCATTTAAAATGTTTTGCACAAAATTATGCTGAAAATTGTAATTAAATTTCATTAAATTTTTCTGAAAAATAGATAAGTAACTATATTTAAAAAAAAAAAAAAAAAAAACGAAAAATCCAAAATCTTTTTGTCTTGCAGAATATTATTTAGAAGTAGTTTTTTGCCAAGAAACTGGTAGTTAACAATTTCTTTACTCTCAAAATATTCAAACTTCAAAACAATCTAACATAATATAATTTGATAATTTACGAAAATTCCTTCATACGACTACATGACTGGAACTTTTTTAAATATTGAAGCCAATACCTTAATTCTCGCTAACGACCCTCTTCTGGTTGAGATGAGGCTCAAATTAATAAATAAAAATAATAACAGCTTAATTCTTTACGAAAATTCACTAAAATGTCTCTGCCACTTGACGCCCACCCCTGTCAGATGAATTATTCTATCGTTGAAATATTTACACTAAAACACAAAAACTTGCCATGCCCGACCTATGTACCTTGTTAGTTTTCACACATAAACAAGCCAGTCCAGCAGAGAGGGATAACCTTCACACTCAGGACTCAAACCTCATTCTCTCTGGTTTACCAACTGCAACCAACCAATGCCTTCTCTCTTCCAACCTCATTCACCTGTTTGTTTTCCTTTCCGTTTCTTTGGTGTTATATATATTCGATTCTTTCATTTTGTGTTCTTAGTGTTTTATTTAATTTATAATATTAGCTATGAACCCAATGATAACCTACTAAACAAACACTGCCGCCACAGAGGTATTTTCCGCCAAATCATACTCGGCATTTTTCATTTTGAATTTGGTGATGAGTGTCGGACGAAAAATACTGTAGCACCACTTTTATCAGCTGTTGTTCACTCATTTTTGTTGAGTTTGCTGAGGACAGTATCTTGGATGCTGATTGACCCACGGATTGGATATTCAGGAATTAAAATTGATTGTGGAGTGAAAACACTGACTCGCGGTTGTTATCTAGATCCTGTGTTACAATCCTTCATTACGAGATCCTGTGTTAACTCCCGTCGATGGAAATGGCCCTTAGGATTTTAATAGTTCAGATGACAAATCCACTCTCAACGTCATTCCTTCTTTGACTTGCCTGTCTTCTAAAAAGCATAACATATTCAAAATTCGCCCAAATTTCATCAAATTTGAAGAAACTGTTAGTTAAATTTGATAGCATCTTATAATGTTAAATATCTAGGTATATTTTTGTATCTTTTGTATATCTTTGTTTACCTTTTAGTGAATTTTTGTATGGTCACTATTTCTAATATTTATTTTTCCGTAAATTCACACTTACTACTACTGCTTCTACTTTACTACTATTGCTTCTATGAGACAAAAACAAAAGAGAAATCACAAGTCAATGCAATCAATGGCTAAATGCAACTAAGGCCCGTGGGTGAGACTGCCGTCCCATAGACGGCAGATGTTCAATGTAAACATTGCCAAAGGTCAAAAAATCTTGTTTCTACCGCTCAGAGCCAAAGAAACCATAAATGAACCGAGGAACGATGAATCGGATTACACAGTAACTAAAAAAGACAAACTGCATAAATTTGGACCCTGGCAGAAAGGTGCATCCCAGTCGGTCCGCATATATGCGGACCCCGGCGCTAAAGGGTTAATCAGCACACACAGCCACAACTAAATTCATAAAAATAACGAAAACCAATGGTACATATTTTTAAACGTATTCTGCGTTTTATTCTTGTGGGATTGTATGGATCAAGAGTTTCATTCCAAGGAGTGTTCAGGTAATTGATTGAACGAGAGATATGGAGGTGTCATTTACCTTCCATGTTAGTAGGCGTGGGACTTTCTTCGCTCTCTGTCGCCTCTCTGATGTTCAGAGGCAAAGAAGAGGGTCTGCTGGGACCAGCAGCGGCAGGAGTTTCAACAGCTACTTCCTCGACAGGCACTACGGGCGTTTCCTGAACAAAAATATTCATTAGAATGTTGAATTGGGATTGGCTATGTGAATATTATCTCTACTATCTAGTAAAAGAATTTATCACCCACAGAAAACACTGAAAGTTTATTTTCAAGGTTTTCTATAAACATAACCTTCTTATTCTTCTTCTCATTTGAAAGTGAAGTCAATGATTTGTATCGTGGAGGAAGCAAATCTGTGAAACTAATGGGAAAATAAAGAGAAAGAAAGGAAGTCGTGAGTGAAGAAACAGTTCCTCAGTAATTGCCGTGGAAGGAGAACTTCTAGCGCCTCTCCTGAAAAATATACATTTATACAGATCTACTGGACGGAATTGCTTTTTTTTTTTTTTTTTTCAGTAAAGTTGATTTTTTAAGGAGAGATTGTAACAGCTATTAAAAACTGTTACGGTGATCCGTTCAATGGAACGGCGGAGTTGAAATATATTATAGAAGTCCAAGAATTTTGATCACAACAATCGGTAGATTGTCACATGGTAGCAGAGCGTGGTTTTTGCCCAAATAACAAAAACACCCCTGCAAAAAAGAACCGTACTAACAAAAACATAAAAAACAGCAAAACCGACAAAAAAAAAACACCAACTTTAGGGACTAACCATGAAGTATCTAAGAGCTCCATAGAACAAACGTGTAATACAGAAGTATGTACTATAAATGTATGCAGCACTTAAGGAATAGGCCCCGCTAGAACCACATACCATAAAATCCTACTCCTATCACCACCACTACACACCACGCCCAAATCCCCGCAAAACACACCACGCAGAACGCAACTTTCGAGAGCAACAATAATTGGTGGTTCCCGAAAATTGAGGGCTGCGGGGGGTGGTATGTAACAGCTATCGAAAATTGTTAAGGTGATCCGTTCAATGGAACGGCGTGCCCGTTGGTATCCCCAACATGCACGGGTCCACTTGCTCTTAATTGTTGTTCAACCTTCAGAATGGTGAATCTACCTCTCTCTCTTCCATTTGTGTTAATAACAATAATATTATGTAAACTCCCATTATTTATAATGATACCAAATCCATTGCTATCCCGCATAACTCTCTCCCCTGCGGTATTTCTTTCATCTTTAAAATAAGTTAATATAATAAACTAATCAACCGACAGGCTAGATAGAAAAAAAAACCCTGATTACCTTCCTTTTGGAGCGACATAAAGAAAAGCGTAATAAATTCTCCCAGTGGTTGAAATCTTGTTCTACTTATTTCACCTGAGTCCCAAAATTACATCGTAAGATTGAAATATACTATGGAAGTCCAAGAATTTTGATCACGACAATCGGTAGATTGTCACAAGTTTCACTCTATCTCTTCTTATCAACACCAATATTAAAATTTTGACAATAACGAAACCCCCCCTCCCCGTCTGTTTGTTCTAAATGTTATTGAAAACAACTAGAAACAGCCGGGGAACTTTAAAATAATATGGTAAGTCAGATAATGGGGCAAATATGAAGGAAAACGTGATTTTTTTCCGATAAAATAAGGTGATTTCATTTGACGATCGGGCGCCCAAAAATGCTTCAATCAGTAAATAGTGCAACTTTTTCAAAAAATTTCAACGAATCCAGTGATGTATAACAAATCTATTTGTATCTAAAGTGGTCAAATAATGAGTTTGCCTAGAAGGGTACAACTTCGTGGTGCGCCAGGAAGTAAACCTTCCTAATCCCCTTAAATGAACCATTCATCAAAAATTAACATTTTATTCTGGAATTTGGAAGAAGAAACACAGACTGCTTCAAGTTTTTGCGAGCGCTTTCGGGAAATACGATGGCCCCTTCCTCAGGCTCTTTAATTTATTTCTACAGTATGAGATACACATACACATAGTGTATCTCATACTGTGGAGATAAATTACAGAGCCTGAGGAAGGAGGTATTGTATCTCCCGAAAGCGCTTGCACAAAACTGAAAGCAGTTTGTTTTTCTTCTACTAAATTCCAGAATAAGACGATCCAAACAGAAAATCTAGACAAGTTAACATTTTTTGAGTCATTAACGAGAACTACCTACTATGAGAACTCAACATTTAATTACTATTTCAACAGATCTTTAAGAATTAAAACAAAGCACGACTAACCTCTTGTGGGGAGTCTATACACGGTACATCCTCCGGTAAAATTGGCGTTTTTTCGAAGTTTTCTATATTTTCGTTCAACTCGTTTTCGGCATTGGAGGTGACATTGTCCTCAAATGATTCATGATGTTCGTCGACGATTTCGGATGTGGTACCAGCAGAACTATCACAAGATCCAGAGATAATTGCCGTTGAATTAGGAATCAAAGACTCTGTCTGTATGATTTGTAAGATTTCCTCGGGGAGGGCGACTGCAGCCGTTTCTTCCGGGGGCTCTTCAGCTATGGAAATTGGTTCAGGAGGTAATGCCTCACAGGCAACAGCCACTTCGGTTACTATTGGTTTCGGCTCTTCCACTTCCACCCCTGAATCCTCAGTAGGTATGTTATCTTCAATGCTCGAATCAATAGAACCAGTAGCCGTGTCAACTGTGTCTATCTCGGTGCTTTCCGTCGTGATCTGATTTAAATTGGAAACCTCGTCGATTGAGCAGGGCTGAGAAATGGAAGAATCATCTGGCGATTTGGTGTTTTCCAACAGAGGTTGCTCTTCACTGAGCTCCGCAATGTGCTCGAGATATTCTTCTAGTTCGGAATCGGAAATATCATCTGTATTGAAAGTAAGAGGCTGCAATTTCAGATCGAGCAAAGGGTTATTCAATAACGAACCGACTTCGATAATGGGAGGAAGTTCTTCCGAAGCGTTTTGTTGTTCTAAGGCGAAATTTGTGTTCCCAAGGCTGCCACCAGACAGCAATCCATCGTTGCTCTCTGAATAGATCACTTCTTGGAGATACTTGGATCGCGACTCCGACTCCACACAATCCGCATCTTTGTTTTTAGCCAAAGGCGGAGGTGCCTGAAAATTACAATTACAGTTAGTTCCAAATCATAAAGTACTAAAATGAGAGTCAAGATTCCAAACAAGTACGCATATAGATCATTTTCAAGTCAAATTGAGAATTTTTACAGTCTAATTGAGAATTTTCCAAACTTTCTTTTCTTAGTCAATGAACTGGTACGGTTACATGCAGTCCTCAGTCGAAGAGATTTGATTAATTGGCTGAGGTCAAGTGGTTTAGGTGGCAACTTTTCCTCAGAACTTCTCTGAAGAGCTGGAAAAGTTATGTGTTTGAATTTAGCTGAGGTATCTACATTTTATGGTGAGCACAGCTGATTAACATTGGCAAAGGCAAGAAGTGCCCAACATTAGTACCCATTCCATTGAGGATTGTAAAAAGTATGGCAACATGTCATGGCCAATGAAGTTCTGCATAATGAGCTGGCCAGGTTGTTTTTCAGGCGGAGTCGGTGGAGGTGGGCATTCGGTTAGTCTTGGCAAGTGGTATACCAAAATGCTGCGAGTGACTGATGGCAGGGAAGAACGGAAGGGACACCATCTGCTAGGATGAGAGGCCCACTGCTTGCCTCAGGCATCTGTTGGTAGCCCGGGTGAAGCTATTGGTGCATTATGAAGGGTATTTGAGAGCCCTCTTTGGATGGAGCATACGCACTCTCATTTCCACAAACGCCTACATGCCAAAGGATCCACCACAGACCTCCAGCAGTTGCTCCAGGAGACTTCTCCTCTCTAAAACATCGTGCGAGTTGGTGTGACTGTTGGAGGCTCACAATTGCAGCTAAGGAGTCGCACAGAATCAGCACTCATGAACATTCAATGGAGAGTAATATCTCCAGGTCAAGCACCACTGCACGAATATAATGATTGATGCCAGAGAAATATTATGGTAAGGGGACTAACTGGCCTTCGTATGCAAGTAGTATGCATAGATGTACCGGAGGTTATCTCAGATGCTATCTGTCAACAAATCTATTCTTTTTGGCAATAACAGCTGGATAATTAATTAGGAGCCATGAATTATCGTATTACATTATGATACATTCTTTTGAAACTTGATTCTCCGAGTGCAGAAGAACTGTTAACATCAAATTTTATGGCAAAAAACTCATTGTAAATAATATTCTGCGATTCAAAAATAATATTAAAATGTTAGCTTTTTTAGCAGTTTTTATCGATTTTTCCGCAAATATTACTGCAATTTTTATCTCAATCCTAAGGAGTTATCGTCTTCATACATACATATGATAAATCGTTAAGCTCTAGGATTCGTTCCCAGAATTCCCCAAAACGGATTTCAAAGAGGAACCTTCTACGAAAATTTGCCAAAAACAAATTGGTAGGGAAGGGCTCAGTTAAGTTTCAGAATTACGAAATTTGTTTTTGATCCATAGTGTTGAGAAAATAAAAGTTCTAGTCATGCAGCATGATCGTATGAGCGAATTTTCGTATATTATCGTAATACAATGTTGCATTGTTTTGAAAATTGAGGACTTTTAATGAAAAGAAATTATTAATCACCAATTTTACTGCAAAAAACTCGTTCTAAATAATATTCTGAAATTCAAATAAAAATTTTAATTTTTAGATTTTCTTTAGTTTTTATCTATTTTTTTGCAAATATTGATGGAATTCAAGTACATTTTTCAGCATACATTTTTTCATGTTCTAGTTCATTGTTAATAAACTACTTTTGACAAAAAGTCTGCTAAAAAATATAAATGTAACGATTTTTAGCCGTTTTTAGCCATTTTTAGTGATTTTACCAATTTATTGTGCTCAAAAATGTCTGGCAAACAAACTCATCCTTTCATTTGGGAATGTATATATATATATATATATATATATATATATATATATATATATTTTTTTTTTCCATGTTGTTATGTTTTTATATGTTGTTATTTTGATTTTCCACAATCGTTACCTTTCCCATCCCCTTTTCCGCTTCCTCTTCCTTGTTGCTCCGCTGCCCGACCGCTAGTAGACCCCCCTTTTCGGGAAATTTATGAAGTGCGTGTTTTCATCCCCACTACCCGAGGAGGTGAGTGCTGTATCGGGTCGCAGGGGCATCAGTCTGTTGAAAACGCTAGAAGCGAAACGTCCAGGTAATTACCTAATCTTATCTCTCCTTCTGTCCTTTCCCTTGTTTCTATATATATATATATATATATATATATATATATATAAAATTAATTAATTAATTGCCAATAATTACAAAGTTTCTCATAAAAAACCCGCACAGCTCGTTTATTAGTTGATAAACGCGTTTGCGCTTATCCTTCAGGGGTCAGGTACATTTCGTCCCGGAAGGTTGGTATCTCTGACGCACCCCACTGCGTCATTGGCACCATACCTAGAGCGCTTCGTGGCGTGGCTTCAGTTCGGTCGAAACCTTCTTACGATTTATGTCGCAATATTATTAAAACTTTCTTTTCATTTCTTAAACAAGTTATACTTTATTTCATCCTTACTCCTGATCTATTAGTCAATTCTTGATATATATATATATATATATATATATATATATATATATATATATATATATATATATATGTATATGTATATATATTGTGGTGAGATTCTGTCTAGTTGTAATTGTACAATTGAGGTAGATAATGACCAGGCTAGTCGATGTTTTTTAAAGGTTTTTAATTGCTCCATGACCAAAACGTCGCAGGACAATTAAAAACCTTTTAAAAAACATCGACTAACCTGGTCATTATCTACCTCAATTATATATATATATATATATATATATATATATATATATATATATATATATGTTTGATATAATTGTTGACCGTGAATCATATAGTTGATTGAAATCGGAGATTTCGGGTGGTTATTGAGGTGCGGTCGATTAAGGACACTGGTTTGTTTTACCAACGTTTCGTACGTTTATTATTCGTACCTCTTCAGGGTTATATAACAGAGATAATTAACATGGGAACTTAGTCTAACGGTAAATTAATGCGGGAGTACACCCAACGATGTCTAACATGAAACATCGTTGGGTGTACTCACTCTAAACTGCAGTGAATTTTCATATCATAAATGTTTAGTGAAATTGTGCATTCCATCTTTCAACACAACTCCAATAACCACCCGAAATCTACCATTTCATTCAATCAACTATTTGATTCACGGTCAACAATTATTATATTATTATAATATATGAGAAAGTGTGCAAGCCTACGATTCGTTTCAGAACACCTCAAAACGGATTTCAATGGAGAAATTTTTCAAAAATTTTGATTTTAAAATTTTCCGAGCCATTGCAATAGCTTAATTTTCTACGAAAAATCGCTATAAGCAGTTTGATAGCAACAGACTGAAGACGTGAAAAATCCTTACCTTCCGCTGCTTGAACAATAAAAATTGTCAATTTATTTAACCGAAGTGATAACCTGATAATAATGGAATTATGGTATAAGGTGGCGTTAAGAATTATCACAGAACGAAAATGAAACGAAGGTTCTTATCTAACGTGGCCTCGAGCTATTGCTAATTTCACGTGCTATTCAAGGTAGATACCACCGGCGGAACAACGCCTGACCAACCATTCATTAGGTTCCACAAAAACACGAAGTAGGAGTCGAGATAATCAAATAGCGGTTGAAACACAGAATGCATTTTAGCGAATTGTCTTCATTTAACCCCGTTTTGAGGCATTCTGAAACGAATCCTTGAGTTCAACTTTTTTTCACACTCACGCACGAGCAAGCTTGTGTCCGTATGCGTGTGTCAATCCAGACGATAACTCTCAGCATTCTATGAGCACATTAATTGCAAGAAAAAACAAAATTAAAATAAAAAACTTTCATAAAATGACAAGTAAATGACTACTATATCAAAACGGAAGTTAGTGAAAAACGTTGTCAATTTCAAACAATAACTTATAGTTATTGTTGAAATAGATTCAACGCTGTAACTCTTTAATTTTTCATAGAAACTTACTTTTTCACCAACTTCCGTTTTGAAATGGGTTTCCACAACTTCGTCGCGAGTGATTTAGTTCGGACTACTATACATCGCTTCCGAGTCTACCTAAAGGTGGCGGAAGCATTGTTTTCACTGTCAGGAGAAAAAAAGTTTGATCTCCACAATCAAAATTTCCACTCGCATTTTACGTTTTAGACCATTCTGAACAACTTTGATTCCGTGTCTGTCTGTGTGTGTGTGTGTGTGTGTGTGACTGTCGTAAGTCCGCAAATCCTTGTGACAATCTTAATTTCCACAGTTTTTATCCGATTTAGATTACATTTTCAGGGAATCTGGGGGCTAGGGAGTAGACGGTCCCCTATCAGTTTCATTGTTCTTGACTCAATATCCCACTCTGCGCATGCGCCAACGTAAATTATACCAAGTATCATTTTCTCACGCACTAGTACAGGGGTGCTCAAACGGTCGATCGCGAGTGCTTTTTGAGTAGATCTCTCGAGAGACACTGAGATGTTGAAAAACGAAAAATGGCTGACTGATTTGGCATTTTTGACTGACATCACAATGCACTTAAACACCATTAACTTGGAGCTTCAAGGTAAAGGAAAAACTATTATTGAGATGATTAGCGCAGTAAACGCATTCAAAAGTAAATTGCAACTTATGATAGATCAACTGAAAAGAAAGGATCTGAAACATTTTCCGTCTTCGAAAGCAAGGATTCCTCAGTTGAATTATGATATGTATGAGGCTGAATTATCAAATATTTTGGGACAATTCGAAATGCGTTTTTTATGATTGCAGTAAATTGGCAAATATAGCATCATTTATGAGTTATCCTTTTTCATGTAAAAACATTGAGGAATTAGCTACTGAAGTAGCAAGTCAGTTTAATATGAACTCATGTTCTGTTGAAAATGAGTTGGTGCAGATTATATCAGATATACATCTCAAAGCTACAGCATCTGATACAAATTTCTGGTGTTTTATATCTGAAGATAAATATCCGAATCTAAGGCAAATCGCCCTTCAACTGACGGCAATGTTTGGGTCAACTTACTTGTGCGAGTCTGCATTTTCTGAATGAAGATATTAAGTCAAAATATCGCAATCGACTAACTGACGATCATATGTCATCATGCTTGCGATTGGCACTCAGTGGTTACGCACCATCTTATGAAAAGTATGCTGAGGACATGCAGTGCCACGCTTCAACATCCAAAGTCACTCCTTAGTTGAGTTTAACACCATATGTAACTCTTGTTTTGTAACAACAAATAAACTCGCAATTTTGAATAACTAGGAGTTTTTTCATTGATATTTTAGAGAAGAACTTGAGTAAACCTAACCCAAACCTTGACTAAAATAATGTAAATTGTGCGGAAAGCTAATATCTATATATGCTACGGTACACCCTACCTAGGTAGGTAGGGTGTATCGTGTATGTACGACAACCCTGCATCACACATACTTGCAGCCTCTCAGAGTCGATCGTAAGTAGTCTAAAAATATTGAGGTAGATCGCCGGCAGTTCAAGTTTGAGCACCCCAGCCCTAGTAGTTCTATCTCACGCAAATTTGGATGATACTTGGGGGATGATAATTTGATCATCTTATATCAATTTCAACATGAATGTATCATTAATAGCAACTGCGCATGCGCCAATAATAACTCCTTGTAACGACCTTAATTTCCACAGCTTTTCATCCGATCTGGGTGCAAATTTTAGGGAATGTGCGGGCTAGGGTGTAGACGATTCCCTATCAGTTTTATTGTTGTCAAGTCAATACTTCATTCTGCGCACGCAAATTTGGTAGATAGTTAGGGAATGACGATTTGATCATCCCATATCAATGCCAACATGATTGTATCACTAATAGCTACTGCGCATGCGACTATGTGAAATCCTTGTAACCACCTTAATTTCCACTGTTGACATTTCATGTCTTTGCTAATGCACACAACCAAATTTTCGTTATGTCACGTTACGTTACGTAACGAAATATGCTCAATTTCTGATGATTTCCGCTTACAACCGAGACGTTGCTAGAGAAATGGTACTTCGTCGTTTTTCATCCCACAAAATTCGTTCACCATTCGTTCGAAAGCTCTCGATTTATCCAATCATATTATGTTAACTACTGCGAAGTGCGTGGCCAACAATCACAGTTATGAGCATGGTTATTTGAATTATTGTTTACACACAGGTGATCATTCTCAATAATTGATATTGTGAACATGATTGCAACCGCTTGTTAATTTCTGATTGCATACGAGTCTGCTACACATACCTACGCGTCTGCAACTGAAGACATGAAATGTTCCAATGTGTTGCAGACTCGTATGCAAGCGTTTTCTTTTCGTCATTTCCCGCATATTTAACTTTTTCTTTTAACTTCGATTCTCTTCTTGCTTGAGACAAAATTTCAGATCGATTTTTAACCCACTTCCCGATATCCAATCGATCTGAAATTTTGCACACGAGTTCATGCTGGCGTACATTTTAATCTATCAAATTTTCGCAAAGAAAAAGTTAGTTATACTATAAATTTTCGAAAATTTGAAATTTAATATGGGACACCTTACAAGTGTTGTGTATTGTAGGGAGGAGGAGTGAGTTTTCATCCGATTTTGATGAAATTGTCAGGCGATACGCGAGTTAGGTTCTAGATGGTCCCCTATCAGTTTCATTGTTGCCAAATCAATACTTCATTCTGCGCATGCGCAAACGTTAATTCCATCATGTTCCATCTTTTCACTCTCTAGTCGTTCGAGTTCGCTTAAATTTGGATGAGAGTTGGAAGAAGATGATAGGTAAACGAGGAAGATATGTGCCACACCCAACTTGGCAGACGTTTTTAAATTTATCAGAATTTTTGTCACAAGAAGTACATTAAAGGTGAAATAGAATATTAATTTAAAAAATAATGCTCACAATGAGGCAAAAAATTTACTTAAATTTGATTAATAACACTGCCCAAACAAAATCCAAGTCGTGCCCCCACGAATCTGGTACTGGTCCTGGGGGTTTTCGAGGGTGCTGAATCCGAATACCGTTTTTCATGTAGAC
The DNA here is from genome assembly GCA_030762985.1 of Adelphocoris suturalis. Lineage (NCBI taxonomy): Eukaryota > Metazoa > Arthropoda > Insecta > Hemiptera > Miridae > Adelphocoris > Adelphocoris suturalis. Next base: position 9,452,255 of record CM061043.1, read on the forward strand.
GTCTAATTTTTGAGGTAAAGCACTTGAATTTTCGAAAAAATGAAATTCTAGGGTAATTTATGTTGAATTATAAGGTAATATTCCTGTTGGAAATTTAACGCTGAATACTCCAATACCACAAATGATGGGTCTGAAATGCCTCCTTAACGTACTTTTTGCAACAACAAAAAAATAAAATAAATAAATAAATTAAATTAAACTAAAAAAAAAAAAAAAAAAAAAAAAAAAAAAGTGGTTTTCACCCATTTCTACAGTTTTTTGAGAATTTGAGTAAAAACTACACCACTTAGCGATCTGGAAAAAAATTGTTATTAATCGGACTATTTCTGCATCGAATGAGACGAACGAGTGTGATAATTGATTTTTTGGAATTTTTTCAAACATCGGGTCAAAAGTTGAATTATGCTGAAAAATGTACTTAATATTCATTACAATTTGCCAAAAAAATCGATAAAAACTGAGAAAAAGCTAAAAATTCAAAATCCCTATTTGAATAGGAGATTATTATTTAGAATACGTTTTTTGCCATAAAACTTATAGTTAACAATTTCTTTCCACTTAGAATGCTCAAATTTCAAAACAAATTAACATTATGCAACACGATAATTTACAAAATTCGCTCATAAGATCATGCTGCATGACTGGAAGTTTTTAAGCAATTTCATGAGCTCATAAAGTGCTGGCAAATATTAACGTTGAAGCATTCAAAATGGACACATAATTGAAATGGATCAATGAAAAAATCTGTAAAAAACCACAGGGTCAAATAACGGTAGAAAGTTCGTGTAAGATCATAAGGGTGAACGCTATTTTGAGAAAGTAGGAATTTTGATGACCTCCACCCGAAATTTGGTTTAAAATGTCAAAAAATTACCCCTGAATTTTTTCAAATTTTTTGCGTAACAAAAACCTACGCCAGTAGCTCGATTTTGATTTTTGAAATCCGCTTGTTTTGCTAATATCAGACTTTAGAATATAACTTTTACAAACTTCTTTGTAAAGTTGTGAAACGCCATATGCTTACGTTTTTGGGGTCGCTGAACTCGAATATGCAGTCAAAACAAGTCGACAGCAACAACTTTTGATAGTTTGGAATCTCAAAATCGTCAAATTCATGTCAAAAAATGGCAATTTTTTCAAAATTCATTGTAAAATTATGAAAATTTGTATTTTTACGTATTTCTGTTAGAATTTTAATTAAATTCAACAAAAAAAGCAAATTTTTAATTTTCTGTTTTTATTATCACAGTATAATTATAATTTTTTCTGTTCATAGCGAATTTTCAACATCAAATTTGGGTTTAGCAACCTGAATACCAATGAAATAAAAACAAAAAATTAAATAATAAAAATTTATTTTTTGTTATTGAATTTAATGAAATTTTTTACAGAAATACGTAAAAATACAAATTTTCATAATTTTACCATGAATTTTGAAAAATTGTCATTTTTCGACATGATTTTGACGATTTAGAGATTCCAAACTATCAAAAGTTGTTGCAGTCGACGTGATTTGACAGCATGTTCGAGTTCAGCAACCCCAAAAACGTAAGTATTCAAAGTTTCACAATTTTACAAAGAAATTTGTAAAACTTAAATTCAAAAGTTTGATACTAGCAAAAAAAAAAAAAATGTATTTCAAAAACCAAAATCGAGCTACGGGCGTAGGTTTTTGTTAGGTATGCAAAAAATCTGAAAAAATTCAGGGGTCATTTTTTTGGCATTTTAAAAAAAAATTCGGGTGGGGGTCATCAAAATTCCACCTTTCTCAAAATAGCAGGCACCTTAAAGATCATACATCCCTATAATAGAAATTATAATAAGAAATTGTGAAGGTTTAGTATACTAGAGCTAGCTAACAGCAAGTTTAGGGTTTGCTTCTTTACGCTCGTTGCCCGCCCTAGGGCGTTTCCAGTCGGCGGTCATAGATTATTTTATTACGAAAGAGTGAAATCCTGGACATACATGCAAGCCCCTCCCCCCTCCCTTTCGATCATTCTTCACTTTTTAAAAATTAATTTACCACTCATGTCTTTCTCTCTTGATATGTAGTTTTTATTTTTATCAATAGCCGTCATAAAATTTTTTATTGTACAACTCCAACAATGTAATTCATGTGTGCATTATGTACTAATTTCTTATACCCAGCAGAATACAGGATTATTATTATCATTATTATTATTATTATAGATATCTGTCAAACTAGATTAAAACTCACTTCGAGTTTGGAAACGTTGAATGCCGGAGGTTCAGATTGAGAGCTTGAAGACGGGTGCTGGAGTTTGATTAGATCAAAAACTGGGTGCTCCTGTTGGGTTGTGACAGAGGCGGAAGTGTTTCGAACGGAAGTGATGTCCGGAAGTTGGTTGCGCTCGTCTTCGTCGGTGACAAACGGAGGGCGAAGGGAGCTTGTGGAGTCCAGAAGATCAGGCGTGCCTTCGGAACTCACGCCGTCGAAACTCAATTGAGAAGAAGTCTCCTCTAGAAGTTTCTTAACAGACAAAAGGAAAAATAAATATATGTATATGAACAAAGTACATCACACTTATTCCTATCAATCAGGTAGGTACAAATACTCTTCTGATAGGTACTTAAAACACCTATCAATCTATGCAAAAAGCAGCTATCAAGATGCCAATATACAGGGCGTTTCAAAAAGAATATCGGAGTTTCAAAGAGCTGTATTAATAAGAATATAAATGCAAAACAGTTTTAGTAAATTTTACTCTTTTCCCATATTGTCTGAAGTTGTTCAATATGCCCCCCACGATCAACTCTCACAATATCTAATCGGTATTCAAATTCTTCCCAAACTCTCTCTAACATATCAGGAGTGACAGTTTGAAATGCAGCAGTAATCTTTACCTTGATTTCTTCCACATTCTTAGGCACTGTGTTTCCATCAAAAAAGAAAGGTCCACAAAGTTTCCCCTAGAAACAGCACAAAACACGTTGACTTTTGGAGAGTCGCGCTCATGTTCGAGTGTTGCATGTGGGCCCTCTAACCCCCATTATGACGATTGACTTTCCCGCTCAAGTGGAAAGTTGCTTCGTCAGTAGAGATAATTCTCGAACAGAATTGATCATCCATGTCCAAGGTTTGGGGAATGGCTGTTGCAAATTCCAATCATCGTGTCTTATCTCCTCGTCGAAGTGCCTGGACTAACTGCAAGCGATATGGTTTCATTACTAACCGTCGTCTGAGCACCCTCCACACACTTGTAGATAACATTTGTAACTCATTACTCGCTCGCCATACAGATTTAGAGGGACTACGAGTGAATGCAGCTTGAACTGTGGCAACGTTTACAGTTGAGGAAGCGGAGCGAGGTCGGCCAGTGCTCTTACCTTAGCAGAGACATCCGGTGTCATGAAACTGGTGAAACCATCGTCAAATGTTGTTGTCACTTGGAGGATTATTTCCGTATTGTTGACAAAATGCTCGTTGCACTGTAATTATTGATTGAGTGCGACTGAACTCGAGCACACAAAAAGCTTTTTGTTGCTTGGTAGCCATGACTAACGATAATTGCTAATTACTAACAACAAAAATGTGATAACATAGCTTTGATAAGTGCTAGCACTACCTACCGCCTACCTAATGAAACTAGATAACTTCCTATTCAATTCGACAGGTGGCAGACCATTCTCCGATGCATGGTTGCACAGCAATAGAGCTCCCAAACTCCGATATTCTTTTTGAAACACCCTATATTTTCACAAAATTATCACTACCCGATGTTTCAATACGGAACATGTTTTAGACTTAATTCGAATTATTCAGAACGTTACGAAATTCCAGTACAAAATGTGTAATTCACGTGCAACCAAACCAAACGTTGCTAGGATAGTGTGACCATTTTGCAGGCCACAAAAATCATCAATGCCCACTACCTGGATGGCTGGCTCCCAACTACTACATAACCTTCAGCAGCAAAAATGTCTCCTCCTTGTCTCTTTACTCAAAAGATTAGTTTAGTCAACATTGACTGTATTAGAGGTGCCGATACTCTCCGATTGGGAATGTAGAAACTAATCTCTCAGTGAAACTGCTCCAAGATGCTAAAAATACGGATATAGTGGTTCCAGATATCTGATAAAAGTGTGGTTTGTGGTTCACTCCTCCATATTTCCAAAGCGTTCTCAATTAGTAGTGATCCCGATCTGTTTTCGACTCAAGTTTATACCCCTTCTCGATTCTGTTCCTACTCCAGCTCTCTGTTGAGTGACGTAATTTCAGGCAATACTAATACAACGCAAACTAAAAACATGAGACTGTGAAGTGAAAGTCGAAAGATTAAGGCCTATTTACACTGAGCACACATCGTTCACAAACAGGATTTGTGAATGGTCACAAATATGGTGTGCATGCTATGTAGACACTCACCCGCGCCAAGCAATGTTTGTGAGCAGCGTTCGTTCATGCCCAGATTCACTCTGTCAACTTCGGCTTTTCTATGAATACTCGTGTTTGTTGCACGTCCAGTTGAAACATGCTGGCTTGAGAATTCTGAGAATGAGACCCTTCTCAACGGTAAACGCCAAAACCCTTTCAGTTCCAGCCTGCAGTCTACTTTTCCCTGAGAGAAATTGGGTGTAATTCCTTCCCCTCAGGAACGAAGATTCCCTCCCACATTCTGCGTCTTCTCCTTAGGCGCTTCTTTTCAAGTTCCGATAATAAGAACAACCAATGCAGCACATATCGCCACCCTGGATAATGCAGGTGCCATGGTCAAAGAGAGGTCGTGGAAGGGACTTGTGGATCCAAGGCAAATGCGCAAGAACAACTTTTTGGTTGACCAAGTGCGGGCATTGTAAAAACACCCTTCTTTTTGGCGTTTGCAAACGTTCTGCGCCGCGCGAACATGTTTGCAAACAGAGCGAATGTACCTTATGTATTGCTACTGATGGCAGGAGGGAAGGCAGTTACAAGGGGAATGGAGAGGAGTGATGGAGGGTGGAAGGGTAGAAAATGGGGTGGGTTTAAGGCCCCAGCACACTAGGCAGGAAAGGGGCGGCACATTTATGTAGGCACCTTATTTAATGCAACTCTGCACATCAGCCGCAGGACGGGGTGGTGACAGCCTGGGCCAAGCAACGGAAGGTGTAATATCTGCAATAACTAATTATATTTTATTATTATTATTATTATTCCGCACGAATAATTATATATTTATTTCCATCATCAATAAGAGGCAACACTGCGCTCCAGAACCTTCTCGAATGTTCTCGTTCTATTATCATTATAAAAGGCTGTGATTATTTCAATAAATGCTCATTACGTTCCTGACGAGGTTTCCTAATTATTGTGACTTCCCTCTCCCGGCGAAACATCACAGAAGAGAAACTGAGCAAAACACGCCACATCCTGGCGGAACTATTCACATCTCGAAGTTCAAAATATGCCCATCCATTAACTGGTGGTTTAAAAAAATAAAAAAAGTTTAGAAGCGACCTCAGTTGAGAGGTTTGACGCAACAGTATGTTTCAAGTTTTATGACTTAACGCTGGAGTTTTTTTGTCAAGGGGGGGGGGGGGGGGGGGGTCGGCATTGAGTTGTGTCCAGGGGGCAACATATTCCATACTTTCTTGAACGGATTGATGTCAGATGTTTTTGATTCTTGGGAAGTAAGCGAGCATTCACACCAATATATAACGAAATGGGATGAACCTTCACCACACTACTGTACGTGATGTGGTGCTCCATATAGTAGAAGAGTATTTTATATGCAAGTATGGACTTATAGGATTACCTGAGGAACTGAAGAAAGTTCATTGGCGTTATATTCTTTGTTGTTCCCATTAAAAGAATCCTTGGTGTTAGCGTAACTCTTGAGCTGGTTGTCCACAAATGGGTCTTTTTGAGTAGTGCAGCCCACAGTGTCCTTCAACAATATTATTTTTATAAATGTGAGCAACACACAACAATAAAATTCAATAAGTAAGTCATTTAAGAAATATAAGATGGGTGTAATGAACGATTAAGCAAAAAAGAATATCCAAATCCAACATATTTTCTAGATCCACCAAAAAGCAAAGAAAATAAAGAATAGTTGTGAAAAACAAAAACAGCCAAATAAGCTAAGGAAACCTCTCAATCCTGAAACCCATCAGTCCCCTGAAACCCATCAGTCCTGTGCGTTGGCAACATCTCTTCCTTAAGCCGGGTTGCGCACCCTCTCACCTAAGTAAACCGGGCGAAAACGACTAGGGGCTCGAGTGCATTTCGTGAATTACAAAAATTCGGTTACATGATCTCAATTTTTATCATCTCAACGGTTTATCATTTTTCTCAACTATTCATTCTTTCTCGTGCTTTTTTGTGGGTCTAGGAAATGATGTTGAATTTGGTAGGTAAAATGTTGAATTTGATTGGTGAAATGTTGAATTTTATTGGTAAAATGTCCACTTTGGTTGGGAAAATGTTGAATTTGTTTGATAAAATGTTGAATTTGATTGGGAAAAGCTATATCTCGGTAGAGCAGTTCCTGTGTGAGGACTGAACAAATCTCCAGGGCAAATTCGCAGAAGATAAAAAACAGTATTCGGAATCATTAAGGCGACGTTTTATCATAGCAACCCCACGTGATTGGGGGTAAGTAACAGTTCGTAGGGTCGCGTATCTGCACCGACTGGGGGTTGAAATTCAGGGAAATCAGACCTCGTTTTCTCTCATTTACAGTTTTTAAAACCGGAGGGCAATAATTATTAGCACATCAGTACACACATAGCAACACAGTGTAATAAAGCGAGTGTAAACCTTCTAAAACTAAGGCTTTATTCAGCGAGAATTACACGTAATAGAATAATAAATTATTTGCAGGAAGTTAGAGTCGTTAACAACACATGTAGTTCTTGGTAACCAATGGAGTGTATCACCACATTCTTCCCCCTTCATTCAAGGACATAACACTAGAATCCTAGAAGATGAGCTGGAGGTTTCTTTGTGCAGTTACTCCGTCTTAGTTGTGATGTCTGGTGGTTTTGAGGCTGGTACATTTCTACTGGGTCCTCATCGGGCTGATCAGAGGTACCCAAAAGTTCCTGATGAATTTCTGGCTCAACTGAATCCAATTGAAGATGAGGTTCATCAGCATTTGGTGGAGGACTTTTATTATCACAATCCTCCTCTACGATTTCGCCCGTGGGAGCCAAATGTCAGAGTAGAAACAGTTAGTTCTTTCCCATTTGGAAGTCGTATTTGTGCGAAGTCAAGGTTTGCCTCTATGAGATCAACTTCCTCAACAAGGGGGTCGTACTTGGTGCGTCGTACGAATTTTCTCAAGAGTAATGGTCCTGGATGAAGTAAACATGTTGGGATAGATGTACCGCTGGTGGATCTTCTTGAGTGGAGAAACATGTGGAGTTGCGTTTGTAGCTGTACACAGCAATGATCTCATACAACGTAACGCATCATTCAAGACGAGTTCCCATTCTTTAGGTTCCATTCCGTGAGATTTCAAAGCTAGTGCGATAGTATTCCAAATTACCCCGTTGTATCTTTCACATAGAGCATTTCCTCGAGGGTTGTAGGGGGTAGTGCGGCTAGTAGCGACTCCTCTTGTGTGCAAAAACGTTTTGAGTTTGTCAGACATGAACCCTGATCGGAATGAATATAAGCAGGTAGGCAAAATAACTAGAATAAGTTGATTAAATGCTTACGTATTGTAGCAGCTGATATGTCGGAGCAAGCGAACGCAAATGGGAAGCGACTATATTCATCAATAACGGTAAGGATATATCGGTTATTGCTTGATGCAGGAAGAGGTCCCTTGAAATCCAAATTCAGGCGCTCCCAAGGTGAAGTAGCCTTTACTAAATATGAGTTTTTTGTTTATTGCGAAACCGGGGTTTCACTTCAGCACAGACTTTACAAGAAGAGGTCATGGTTCTAATTTCATCTAGAATATACGGCAAGTTCTTAGATCGCACCCAGTGGTACATTCTCGTAATACCTGGGTGAGACATCTTTTCGTGCCAATCAAATAAAGTTGTGGAATTAATGTGAGCACTTACTGTTAACAGTGTATCGGCCGCTATGTTTTCCTTAACAACATAGCGTAAACAATGTCATATTTATAGGAAGCTAATTCAACCCTCAATCGCACGATTTTTTCATTTTCAATTTTTGGTTTTCGATGGTTGTCAAACATGAATGCGACGCTCTTTTGGTCCGTTATTAATCGAACACACATCAGTAGCACATCACCACAACTCGCATTTTCGGTGATCGAATTAGCAGAACCGCATTATACAACACATCCTCTCCGGCATCAACCACATTCAGGATTCAGAGCAGTCAATGGAAGAAGGTTGGAGCAATAGGTTATACATAAAATCGCCGTACAAATAAATTTTCGATTTCATAAAAGGTACATTGTTATCGAGTTGTCTGTCGCGAAGATTCTCCGACAGTCCCCCGTGTGTTGTTAAACTATGGCACGCCCTCTCAGAGAGGACGTTCGTTCCCTAATTGGAGAAAAACTCCGCAAAACATTCTAATGCTTTTTCTTGAGATCAATATTTCCTACAAACTAGATACCCGTAAATGTCTGTAGGTGCCGTTATGTTGTTGTCTGTATTTAAGACTTATAAATGAATAACTCATTCATATTACATAGACAGATACGAGTTTGAAAGCTGAATAAAATGTCACCTGGGTACCTACCTACATACAAAGATTGTGAATAATGTAGAAAAACATTACAAGTGATTAACTAACTGAATACGAATGCTAGTGCGTATATTTCCAACATACCTTGTGGTTCGAGTTGAATGTCTCCCGTAGGCTCGCTTGGACTGAAAAATTCACGTTGACAGGAGGAATCGGAGCTGCGGAGAAATCAGCGTCGGAAAGGTGAATAGGCTCAAAGGCAGGTCGCCTGTAGCAAGACGCAGGAGTGATCAACCTCTGCTGAAAATCCCGACAACGTCATTGAGAAATTCACCTCACAAATTACGCACCAATCTACTGAATGATATCATAGGTACCTGATTGGAACTTGCCAAGGAATTTGTCGTAATTGGGGCGAGAATTGACTCGTCCCTACCTGTCAAACAAGAGTTACATAAGTCATCTCAATCATCAAACTATCATTATATAAATGAAACTTGCGTGCGCTATTGACTTACTTTCGTTGTACTCGAACTCGTCAAGGACTTTTTCCAGATCGACAGTAAACTTATCCATGATTTATCTTTGTTTTATGAATTAGCATTGTATCTATTATTGAGAAAAAAGGAAACGTCCAAGTTGGTATTCTAATGTGGTAGGTTATTTACAGGTTCCCTTCAAGGTCCCAGAAAGATAGGATACAGTTTAAAAGGTCTGTCACGCTGTTGAGGGATGTGAATCATAGAATGCCTTCCTCATGAATCTGCCCCTCCAGAAGATGGAGAGGACAGGGAGAACCATTAATGTTGAGCAGGGAGTTCCAATCTAATGTTGCTGTCGCACCCGAATACCTGTTCCTGCCTTAATTAGTTGTTACTTCTCAGTTGTCACGTGGGATGTTTTTGGACCATAGAGAAGGAATGAGAGGAAGTGGACTTCGGAGCTCCTGTTAGTTTGCCCCATTCCGCATCTATAGAATTAAGTACGCTTCTTTACTTCCAATGGAAGAAAAGTTAAATGCTTTGAAATAAGAAAAGCTTTGCTTGAATTCATGTATTTAGGGCGTACTTGCTATTTACAATGAAGGAATTGGGTAGGTACCTACCTACCTATTTTACTGTAGCTACTCCACCGACCATGCTCTCTTGGCGATTCATCCAAGACGATAGGTGATTCATCTACGATAATCCTCTCCTCCTGAATATAAAGTTGGGATCGCTAGTCCTTGCATTCAATACTTACATTGCATTCCTCGTTCAAGTCGTCTTCAGGCGAATTATCACACCAGTACCACAGCAGTTCTTGCTTTTTAAGGTCAGGGATCGTTGGTACCTACATAGTTTACCTATATGTGGTGAAATCACCCCCAAATAATATATTTCAAAAGACGTCGGACTACCTTATATCTAAAGGCATTCCACTTGGTGTAGGTACCTACACCTAGTCAAACATGTATAAATCCACAACACTATTATATACCTACATAACCTAAGTTTAGATTTTACACAAATGTGTTCCAAAATATAAATTATGAATTAAGGTTTTACTGCCGTTTTTTAAATTTTGATAAATTTAGCGATACTGGAAGCCTGTATTTTTGTTACTACTAGGACAAAATTACTACAATTGAACAGTGGTATTTGAAGGAAATTTAATGCTCTACAATTTTTAAATAGAGAAATCGTGCATAGTTAACGAGGTATTAGCCAAAATTCGAAGAAGAAAACAAACAAAAGTTCCAGTGATGCAGTATGATTGTATGACCCAATTTTCGTAGATTACAGTATTACATTAAGTTACATTGTTATGAAATTTGAACATTTTCAGGGCAAACAATTGTTCTACCACTACTCTACCAATATTCTATGATTCAAAATAGATATTTGATTTTTAGCAATTTTCCAGATTTTAAATTGATTTTTAGCAAATATTAATGCAATTTAAGTATTTTTCAGTATATTTCTAGCATAAATTTAATCGTGTTATTATTCAGAGTTGTGGTGAAAACCACCCCCTCTTTTCAACAGCCCTTTTTAGGGCTACCAAAAAGAGGTAGACATGGCACACAAACGTTTATAAGACGTCGAGTTATAACTCCGTCAAACAAAATATTTCACCAGAGAGAAAATGCGATATTTTCTCTCAATAATGAAATATTACCAAATAACATACAAGGCGACCTCCCTAAACACTTACTGGGCGAGAGAGACGCGACAAGTATTTCGAACCAAGTCGCCTTGAATGAGAAAACTCAAAAAGACAATCAAATGTCCTCTAGAACTAACAAGGACGGTTCTAGCAAGCCTACACGCCAATCAGAAACTCTGATTGCGCGAGAGACAATAGACGAACCAACCAGGAGGCGGCGAGCAAATTACAACCGCCTCTGGTTCAGAAGCAAAGAGGGCCGAGAGACCCAGTCTCAACAACGGACGCAGAGAAGCCACCCCGGGGACCCTGTCTCAGCGACGGACGCAGAGAAGCCACCCCCGGGGACCCTGTCTCAGCGACGGACGCAGAGAAGCCACCCCCGGGGACCCCGTCTCAGAGACGGACGCAGGGAAGCCACCCCAACAACCAATCAGAAAATAGCCAAATAAATCAACGGGCTAATTTGCATACTGGCCATTAAGTGGCCACCCCTTTCAACGCCACCCCCGGGTATAAATAAGGGAGGCGTTGGCCGGGTTAATTATTCCACTCACCGCTCTCGACGAGTACACTCTACCAGTACGAAGTTTCTACACGCTCTACGCTGACGACCCTTCTGCTCACGAGTTCTTTTCAGAACGGCAATTTATTGCTCACAAGGCATATCTTCTCTCTTCACAGATCTCACTTTGGCATCTACGAGTCCAGTGATCTTTTATCCTGCTCATTGCCCAACGTAGTTCTTCTGTCAGAACGCCACCCGGTACATCTATTGATATCCTCATTAGATCGTACGCCCGCAGGGACGTTCTAGACGTGTCGCCCGGGTTTCGTAGCACTAAGCTCTTAACCGACCGCCGGGGCACGCCGATAAATTACTCAGCTCATCCGCTCTAATTTATCGTCCAAGGAAGCCTTTTTCAAGGCTACAAGGTAGGACCCTGACATCCGAGCAAAGGAAAGAAGCTCTGTCAAGCGAGTCCACCTTCCAAATCCTGCATCCTATACGGAGAGGTATTAAAGACGAGTTAATCAACTCGGGTACATCGATGGAGCGCCGCCCGTCCTACTTCCTCATGCAAGAGGAAGCAGAGCCCGGCGCGGTCGGGAGCTCTAGCCCACGAAGCGCTCCCTACCCGATACTCGACCCGTCCGCTGGTCCTAGCGACAGACAAAGGCTCGATTCTCGCGAAGAGATCGCCTTACTACCTAACATATCCGTGAAGGAAACGTTAGGTCAAGCCTCACACACACAAAAGTTCAAGGATCCCTTCCAGACTCGCTCTGAAGTCAATCATCATGATTCGACAAAGATATCGGAATATCCACGATATTCTACGCAAGGCTACCCGGCCGATCCGAGTGTCAAATTCACTCCTAACTTGCTCAAAACACAAGATACTTTTCAGTACCTCAACCAAGCCCGTTATATTCCCCCTACAGATATAAATCTTAGGCCGGAATATTACACAACGGCTCAGCACCAAACAGATCGGACCCAGCTCGCACTAAGCGAGCCCAGTGCTCCACGCGGCCTATACACGAACTATCCTCAGGTTCCGCCCGCCAAGCAAGATGACCTTGGCGGTTTCGCTCACATTCCTTTCGGAAATATTACGGGGACTAACCCGCATAATCAGAACATAAACGTCCCACTTGGTCTACCTACACCAAGTCAGACATATATAAATCCACTACAAGAGTCAATTAACTTTTGTTGACAAAAATTTTGATTAACAAATTAATTTTACGATTTGAAGCAATTTTTATTGATTTTTGACATTTTCATGTCTTTCATATGGCACATAACAAAAAAATCGTCACGAAAAAAATTGTCCCAAGTGGCCACAACGATGATTATGACCATCAGAAATGACGTTGACCATTCATAGGTAAACACATGAATTTCCCTAATGATCCCACGATTCTGAGATTTGGTATGTGGGCCCTTGAGGGACTTCTGAACACAACTAACCGATCCCAGATCAGCTGAGTGGCTCTAGAATCCAGTTTTTTCCCTAATGATCCCACGATTCTGAGATTTGGTATGTAGCCCCTTGAGGGACTTCTGAACACAACTGACCGATCCCAGATCAGCTGAGTGGCTCTAGAATCCAGTTTTTTCCCTAATGATCCCACGATTCTGAGATTTGGTATGTAGCCCCTTGAGGGACTTCTGAACACAACTGACCGATCCCAGATCAGCTGAGTGGCTCTAGAATCCAGTTTTTTCCCTAATGATCCCACGATTCTGAGATTTGGTATGTAGCCCCTTGAGGGACTTCTGAACACAACTGACCGATCCCAGATCAGCTGAGTGGCTCTAGAATCCAGTTTTTTCCCTAATGATCCCACGATTCTGAGATTTGGTATGTAGCCCCTTGAGGGACTTCTGAACACAACTGACCGATCCAAGATCAGCTGAGTGGCTCTAGAATCCAGTTTTTTCCCTAATGATCCACGATTCTGAGATTTGGTATGTAGCCCCTTGAGGGACTTCTGAACGCAACTGACCGATCTCAGATCAGCTGAGTGGCTCTAGAGTCCAGTTTTTTCCCTAATGATCCCACGATTCTGAGATTTGGTATGTGGGCCCTTGAGGGACTTCTGAACACAACTGACCGATCCCAGATCAGCTGAGTGGCTCTAGAATCCAGTTTTTGACATTTTCATGTCTTTCATATGGCACATAACAAAAAAATCGTCACGAAAAAAATTGTCCCAAGTGGCCACAACGATGATTATGACCATCAGAAATGACGTTGACCATTCATAGGTAAACACATGAAAATGTCCCAATGCGTTGCAGACTCGTATGCAAGCGTTTTCTGATGATATTGTTTTCCTGTACTTTTTTGAAATTTGACCAATTTAATGTGCTCAAAAAGTGCTGGCCAACGAACTCATCCTCTGATATGGAAATCTTGATTTTTTGGCGCAAGGACAGATTCCTTATCTCAATACTAAGGAGAGTTATCGTCTGGAATGACAAACACACACACGGACACACACACGCACACACACACACACACACACACACACACACACACACACACACATATATATATATATATATATATATATATATATATATATATATATATATTCGCCCCCCTGTAGAAAACGAGGATTTGCTATGCAATTTATTAATTGCATATTATCAATGCTAGCGACGATTAATTAATTTAATTAATTAATGGATATAAAATAATAAATTAAATAAAAAAATGGATATAAAAATTTTTTCAAGCCTGGCTGGGATTCGAACCCACGATGCGCATGAACGTGCGTTTCGGACGTTATTTCGTTACGGACGTTACATAAAAAATTGTTGGGGGTCGGCCTAAGAATTGCATAGCAATTAATATATATTTATATTTTATATACCTACTTAGTGTTTGTATGTATGTATCCTTCCAGACGATAACTCTCCTTAGGATTGAGATTAAAAAATCCGTTCCTGTGCTACGCTAACAACTCAAGCTTTCCAAATGAAAGGATGAGTTCGCTGGCTAGCAGTTTTTGAGCACATTAAATTGATCACATTTCAAAAATGTGAATTAAAATTACCACATAGCTAAAAATTGTTAAATTTATATTTTTTAGTAGAACTCTAACTCAAAAGAAGATTATCAACAATAAAATAAAACTTTTAAAAAAATTATCGAAAAAATTAAGCCGAAAAATTTCCGTAAACTTGATTAATTATTGCTGAAAAATGTATTTAAAAAATAAATAAATAACTGACAAATTTCATAAAAATCCGAAATTGGCTTTGAATAGTAGAATATGATTTAGAACGTGATTATTTGCCATAAAATTTATGGTTAACAATTTATTTGCACTAAAATTGCTCTAATTTCAAAACGGGAAGTAGGTAGGTTCCTATATGAAAATACGATTTGATCCAAACAAATATAGGTACCTACATAAAAACGAAAATTAAAGAAGAACGTTGTCTAATTCCATGAAAATAAAGTTACCTACAATGTTATACAACTATACGATCAAATCAACGTAGGTAACATAAGATAATCTACGAAAGGGTGAGTTCGTTGGCCAGCTCTTTTTGAGCACATTAAATTGGCGCCTTTCAAGAAATTTACCAAAAAAATCACTAAAAAAGGCTAAAAATTCTTAAATTTATATTTACTGGTAGAATATTGCTCAAAAAAAAAGAAGTTTTTTAACTATAAAATAGAACATTCAAAAATTTATGTACAACAATATGCTGAAAAATGTACCTACTTGAAATTAATTACAATTCGTTAAAAAAATCGATAAAAACAGCTAAAAGTTCAAAACTTCTAATTGAATAGGAAATTATTATTTAGAATATGTTTTTTGCCATAAAATTGATAGTTACCTTATTAACTAGTAACCTTAATTATTAGTTAGGTAACAATTATTCGCACTCAAAAAGCTCCAATGTCAAACAATTTAGCATTATAAAAGTCCAGTCATGCAGCATGACCCCATGAGCGAATTTTTGAAGAGTAAACTCATCAGTTGTGATTACATTTTTTATTTAATTTTTTTTATTTTTATTATTATTATTTTTTTTTTACAAGCACCTACTACCTAGGTTTTAAGCAGCATGGTTCTAGGATTGGTTATACAGTAGAGTAGTTCAATCTGAATTTGGACAATGTTTCATGCAAATATTACCGATTTTTACAACTAGCGAACGGCATTATTTCGATTTTTGACTGATTTTTCAACTTTGAAATTTTTGAAAACTTGATACATATTCTTATAGGAAATTTTACGCTGATTCCGAATATACCACATGTTAGTATGCTGAAAGAATTATTTCGCACAACAAATCGCAAAAAACAGGCTATTTTGAAATTGTTGACTACATTTTTGAAAATTTCAACCCGAAGATGTAATCTGATCATGCTGGCCAACGAACTTGAACTTTCGTTTTGTGTCCTTAACATTTTAAAATTTGTTTGAAGTTTCTAGCACAATTCTACGGACAGTTATCGTCTGGAATGACACATACATACATTAAAAAAATGCGTTAAACTTCAGAATATGATTCAGAATAGCCTGAAACGGATTTCTGCATAAAATTTTTTCAAAAAATCACATTCTACAAATTTTGAGGCGAGAGCAATAGCTTAATTTTCTTCAAAAATTCGCTAAAACAGCTAAAAGTTCAAAACTTCTAATTGAATAGGAGATTATTATTTAGAATATGTTTTTTGTCATAAAATTAATAGTTAACAATTATTTCGCACTCAAAAAGCTCAAATGTCAAAACAATTTACCATTATAAAATACAATAATTTACCTACGAAAATTCGCTCATTCGAAAATGCTGCATGACTGGAACCTTTTTAATTTGATCTGTAAAATACTTACCTAATTTCTTCCGGTGTGTTGCAGGGTTAATTTCGGTTGCTGCTGAGTCACGTAAATTTCAGAAGCCTGTAAGGACCCGAATTCTTGAAACGCACAGAATTCCTGAAACGCACCGGTACACAGAATGGGATCACACTTCTACTGATCTCCAAGTAGCAGAGAGGTGAGAAGAAGTCACAAGGAAGCACAAAATTATTATAAGCCTAAGGCTAACAACGAGCTACGGTCAGACCAATGACTTACTGTTGAGGTACGCCGAGTCAGAGATGCGGGCAGAATGACAATCGCCCACAACAATCACAAAAATTACGGATGGAGGACGTCAGAACGAAAGGGAAAAAATACTTTTGAAGGCAACGCTGACCGTCAACGAGATGGTGGGCTGGGCAAGAGAAATGACCGCTAAATTTTCGAAGAAAAGTTTTTTTCGTTAGTTTCCTTACATTTTAGCGAATTTTTGAAGAAAATTAAGCTATTGCTCTCGTGAATGTCCTGATTTTACCTCTATTTTACGTTGTCACGAGCTCCAAAAGCACTCATTCCAAAGGAAATTTCTCTCTGAATCGCAAGGTGTGGCTGGAAAAAACATTATTTTGGTCAGAAAATTGAAAAAAAAAGGTGTACCTAGAACATATGTACTAGGAGATTTCCTCGTATCTGGTGCACATACGAGTTCTCGTTTTGCAATAAGACTGATACGTCTTTTCTAATACAAAACTAGTAGGTACCGTTTTACGTGGCGAAAAAAAAAAAAAAAAAAAAAAAAAAAATCGTTCCTCGTAGCATATGCAGGATACCTACTAGGAGAAATAATCGTGGTTGCCAACCTCCGAAAACCGTATCTGATCTGACAAGAGAAAATACATTCGTATGATCAAAATAGTGGGAGGAAAAATCGTAGAAAAATCCTATCTGCCACTGATTCTGAAATCGTATCAGACGCCTTGAGTCCTAAAATACTAAAAAATAAATTCTTATCTGGACTTTCAAGAGTGTCACAATTCGCATGTACCTGAATACTAATAAAGTAATCGTATCTGACGCCCAGATGCGGGTTTTTGCTCATGAAAAGGCCAGTTACGGGATTTTCATTAGTAAATCGAACCAAAACGTTGGATCGTTGAGTTCGATGTTGGTTCGATTTACTAATGAAAATCCCGTAACTCGCCTTTTCTAGAGCAAAAACCCACATCTGGGCGTCAGATACGATTACTTTATTAGTATTCAGGTACATGCGAATTGTGACACTCTTAAAAGTCCAGATAAGAATTTATTTTTTAGTATTTTAGGACTCAAGGCGTCTGATACGATTTCAGAATCAGTGGCAGATAGGATTTTTCTACGATTTTTCTTCCCAGTATTTTGATCATACGAATGTATTTTCTCTTGTCAGATCAGATACGGTTTTCGGAGGTTGGCAACCACGATTATTTCCTCCATATACTACGAGAAACGATTTTTTTTTTTTTTAATACGTAAAACGGTATTAATTTTGTATTAGAAAAGACGTATCAGTCTTATTGCAAAACGAGAACTCGTATGTGCACCAGATACGAGGAAATCTCCTAGTACATATGTTCTACACCTTTTTTTTTTTTCAATTTTCTGACCGAAATAATGTTTTTTCCAGCCACACCTTGCGATTCAGAGAGAAATTTCCTTTGGAATGAGTGCTTTTGGAGCTCGTGACAACGTAAATAGAGCTAATATCAGGAAATTTCGACTCTAAACCTAGAGGCGCATTTCCCCAAAAGTAAAGTTTGATCAGATACGGGATCTATTCTTAGTACGGCAGTATAAACCTTTTGGCATATGCTGACAATGTCGTTTTGTTATCAGAAAAATGATAAATAATTTAAGGCGATATTGCGATAGTGGAATTTATGTATAAATATTCAAAAACAAAAATAATTATAGTAAGGCGGAGCGGAGGAGTTTGGCATGAAAAATGGTTCTATAGAGGAAACAAACGTGAGGCAGTGTTGGGCATAATCTTATCGTCGAATACGAATGTATGTAATCGCGATAATTATTCGTTGATTCTGAGTCAACTGCGATTATATTCGTATTCGTGTAATCGTATTCTTCTGTAGGCGATTACACGAATACAACCCATAAAAATGAGTCACGGTCATCAATTTCAATAGGGCGTCCATCCTATAATATGCAAAGCCTTACTAATATTTCACTCTCTCTTGCTGTCCACCCAGTGCTCCCCATGCTCCACCATCCTGGGATAGCGCCATTCACTTTTTTGTGTTAAAATGCTCTCTCTTATTTCTTTGGAAATTCGTTGGAATTTTGTGGTGCTCCTGGCGGTTTTTTTGTTCCTCGTATACCTAAAAAGTTTTTAGTGTTGCGGCTAGAGGGTGTCAGAATCCAGATAATCGAAAACTCAATCAAGAACGGAGGAGCTGAATGGTGTGGGTGCCGCTTCCATGAGGTAGCCGGCCTTAACTGGGTTTCCCTAAAGTCCGCCTCTTTCAAGCAGACAAAATAGTGTTTCAACCTGATCAAATCACTTGCGTGATATCATGAACCGAGATGTACAGCATCTAATGCCACAATCATGTTTCGAAATGGACGACAAACCATAATAACCTCCCGACTGAGTCAACCGACTCTGATCAGGGAAAGAGCAAGAGAAATAAGATAACCCCCCCCCCCCCCCTCCACAATTTTTTTTCTAATGCTAATTTAATTTGTAAAGTATCTCACAACTATTTGACGATTTAGCTGTTGCACTACTTACATACTGGGGCACTGTGCAACTGGGTCTTAACGAGTGCAAGTGAGTTTGCAGATGGCCAACTTGGTCCCGCAATCATATTACAGCCTCTTTGTAATATGATCCTGTTAGTATACACAACACAACTGCAATGAAGAAGAATAAGGGTAAAAAGACAGTGAAGCCTGGCCGGAAGCCTAGCTGGTTGCTTACCGCTATGTAAGCATTGATCCATACTGGAACATGAACAGTAGTACAAAGCTGGTAGCCTGGATGGTAGGAGTGAGGAAATGTAGTAGTTCCCCCTTCAAAGGGGAGAGTCGATCAACCCGCTACACCCAGAGGATATTACGAAGGTTGAATTACCTCAGGAATATGCCAAAGTGCAGCATTTGCAAGAATCCAGAAGGAGGAACTACTCATATCCATCACAGCTATTCTCAAAGTAGGCATAATTGCCAAGTTAATTGTTCGCATAGCAGTAAGCGGGGATGGTCCAACTTGCACATGCTCAGTATCAATAGTTTACTATGGTTTTAATGTGAAGGACCCATTAGGCGCCTGTGCTGCTACCCACTAGGCTACCAGCCAGCCTCCAATGTGTTTTTACCCTAAGGGAGCGGCCATAGCCTCACAGAAGACATTTTAAAAGCTAATTTTTTCTTCATTTATTCCTTTCTGTTATTTATATGACTTTCAAATCATTGTGTAATGCCTTAAGACGAATCTGCTTCCAGGTCAAAGCAAATAATGTTCTCAAGGACAGATAATTGACAAACTTACCAAACTACACAGCAATTATCATAACAAATACGTATGCGCGAGCGGTAAAATATTGAAATTCAAGGTTCGACATGTTATGTTATGCCATAAAACATAAGTATGAAGAGTCTTCAAACCACTTCTATGACCATCGCAATGCATTTATTGCCCATACAAAATTCACTTAAAACAAATGACATCTGCATCGAAAATGTATGATCTCGAAGTAATATTAATTGTCTTTAAATTCGAGCAATACATCTCATCAATTACGCCCAACTTTCAAAAGAAATACTCATTACTTGTCTATATTCAACATTGAGTCAACACTACATGTAGCTTCTATTACTACGACACAGTTCACAGGTAGGTATAGAAATAGTTTAATCAATACATTTCTTTATAGAGGGACTAGACAAGAAGAAGAAAGACCTTTTCCTACCAAATAATAAAATGAATTGGATATCTTTTCTAAAAAGTTTCAGTCACAAAAGCATTGAAGTAAAGGCGGGTAAAAGCATTGAAGTGAAGACGGCGCGCACCCACTCGCGCACCAGCCTCACTTCCGGTCCCTCGCACAATGTAAACACATCCCTCCCCTCGAGACCACTCACAGTGAGGCCAACTCGGCCATCGACAGTCAGTTTTTGGTCGCGCATCAAAGGACACTCGGTCTCTAACCTCTCGTGTAGACAGGAAAATGGACACAGCGAGGTGCCTCGAGCTAATTGAGCTCTTCAAGGAGCGTAGTTTCTTGTGGAACCCCAAAGACACTATGTCGCTTCCCTCATATTTGTGTTCATGTTATTAATTTTTGGTGAAACCATAGTTAGCAGGTATTCAAAATCTTCTGAGCTCATACGCACGACATTTCTTAAGGTTTCTTCAGTGTGTTCAATCAACATACCGGCCATCAATCTGTTACCATACTGCAATCGCGGGCGAAACAATTCTTTAGCCCACCACCGGCTCTGTTTCTTCCATTCTCATTTCTTCTTTTTAAATAACACATTGCTAGGAAAGCAAACGACGCGATAACTTGAGGTGTGGCCATGATGAACTCCCGACTGAGACTGAGCGAGTTTCGGTGCGCGACTGGATGCCTGTCGTCTATACAGTGAGGCGAGGATGAGTTTATTGCCAGGCGAGTTGAAGTCGAGTCGGATGCGAGGTTGGTGCACGAGTGGGTGCGCCCCGTCTAAACCCGCCTTAACGATAGAAATGAAAAGTAATGTTGAATTAAAACAAGTGGAAATTCGATAACAACATACAACTTTCGTGAAGCTGTGAAAAGATTTTTACAATAAGTAAATAATTTACATCAATATGTTTTACATCGTAAGGTACCTACTTAATTCATAATTACATTGTTGATAATCTAATAGGTAGCTAGAATATTTTTACTTCATAGATAAACAAGATGTTTGTCTTTTATGAAATGCACAATTTATTAATTACTACTGAACTCTCGTATAGACAATGAATTTATTTTATTGCCACTCAGAAGACAACGAACCAGTCAGTGCCTAGTTATTGATTCGGTATCCAAAAAACTCCAAGTAATATTCAGGTCTACTAGAATAACAAAATGCTAGTTAAACTCATTACCTACTACTAACAAAACTTAGTTTTTAAAATTTGAATATTTTGTCAGAAAATTGAAGATTGTCACGAAATATTGAGGAATCAGCAAGATATGTTTATTTTTCAGCTAAAAATTGGCAAACAATTTGTTTCTTCAGCAGACCAGGAAAATCATAATTACAGGATAATTCATTTTTTCATGAGATGAACATTTTATATAATCGTTTAGAGCCCGTTCCATCATAGAGGGCTAAAGGGGAGTAAATCCAGAGTTGGGAGTTAACCCTCAAAATCAGCAGTGATATTGCTGGATTAACTCTGGGTTAATTGTTGATCCCGTGGTTGAATGGGCCATTAGAGATAATCTGGATTTAATTACGAAATCCCAAATAGATTTTGGTTTATACTCGAAGGGCCAGATCCACCGAAGGGAGTTTTCCTTGGATTAACCCAGGACCGTGAGTTTCCTTCTGACCATTCCACCAACGATTGACTCAGGACCTTCTTGTGATAACGCACGGATTTCGGAATCCACCTATTGGGGTAGGTTAACCCACGGATCAGCGCTAATCCGCAACTTTCTCACAGCCCGCCATTTTGGAAAGTCGTGTATCTAACCCTATTTTTCCGTTTGTCTCTTCATAACACAACCTCGCCGTATTACCCTAATAATTTATTTCCTATTCCATCGAGACAATGAAGAAACAATGGATTTGTCTTCGGAAGATGATGTTCTTGTGGGGTTAGACTGTGACAATTCCTCATATGATAATATGTAGGAAAGAGTGGATGGGCTACGATTTTGACATTTTCATGTTTCTTACATCGGCACACAACGAGAAAACCGACAGTTTATACAGCGTTACTTACAAAAATTTCTTTCCGATGATTTTAACTTACAACGGAGCTCCGTCAGTTCTTAGTCGACTGAAATTGTTCACCACTCGCTGGAAACATCTCAATTTATGCTAATATCTTACGTTGCCTACACCGCTCCAAAAATAAAAGCAGCAAAGTTACTGATTAACTATTAATAATCCGTGATGGACAAGAATAATAAATTGATTTGTTAAGTGACCTGGCTGGAATACTACTTGGATATTTCATTGACCAAAAGAAAAATGAAGGCGAATGTTTGTGATCGACACCCTAGGGGGCTATTCATGCTGTGTTGGGCTTGACAGTGGGAAAAGTTTCATACGACACGAAAAAAATCGCAGAAAACAAAGAAGCAGCAATCAACCACTTTCAATGGGTCAGCCTGAAATGATAAATATAATCTACCAAAACATTAACATTGCCGCCGCAGAGTATGTTTGCTGCCAAACTGTACTCGGCATCTTTCATTTTTATGGCAGATGACGATCTGTGGCAGACAAAAAATACTATTGCTCCACTTTCATCAGCAGTTTGTTGTTCATTCATTTTTGGCCTGATGGCAGCAACTCAGATGCTAACTAATTGATCCGTGGAGCGGCTGATTTGGGATTAAAAATTGATTGAGGAACAGTGAAAACAGTGACTCACGGTTGTTGTCTAGATCCTGTGTTACAAGACTCGCAAGCTTATTGCTTGATCTTGCAGAGTCCAGCACAAAATTAATAGTCTCTTGGATAGAAGAATACGATAAAAAACATACGCCTTCATTTTTCTCGTGGTTAATGGGAAAAGTAGTAAAATCACGTTATTAAGCTCGTACCACGAGGATTATTTATACTTAATAGTTCACATTCATCAATAACTATGCGTATAACTCAGCTTCTTTTATTCATGGAGCGGCATAGGTAGTTCAATATTTCAACATAAATTTAGGTGTTTGTGTTTCCAACGAGTGGTGAACCATTTCCAATGGATGAGAACTTACGGTGTTATAGCTGTTCCAAAAAGAGAATGCTTAATTACCACAGCATCTGTCGACGACAGACTGGAGCTGGGAATGCCCACTCCACTACCCCCAAACCGCCCACTGTCCCGTCTCCTCCACTCATCTTCCAAAGCCTGCTTACCTGACTGATCTGCCAAAATCAGCTTTCTCCCAATGCTCTCGATAAATATTATTCCACTGCTGTTTTTCTACAAAATACACAAAATCCGTCAGCTTCGCAGGAAGGTGGGGCAGTGGAGGGGGCATTCCCAACTTCAGTCTGTCTTCTACAGATACGGTGGTAATTAGGCATTCTTTTCGGGAAAACTCCACATTTCCCTAGGAATGGCTCCATTATAAGCGAAAATCATCAGAAAGAAATTTTAGTTTGTAACACCGTAGAAAACTGTTGATTTTTCCCGAAGTGTGCCAAAGACATGAATGTCAAAATCGTTGCCCATCCATTCATGCAAGTGGTCCACTCTTTCCTTACATATTCTCACTCGAGGAACTGTCACAGATAAATTTCACGAAAACTTCTGTTTCAGAAGACAAACTCATTATTTTGTTCTTCACTATCATGACGGAATTGAAATGAATAATTATGTAAATAAGGCGGGGTTGTGTTAAGAAGAAAAACCAAACGAAAAAGGATGAAACCAGGCTTAGGTTCGAAACTTCTCAAGATAGCGAGCAGTGAGAAAATTGCGGATCAATGCTGATCTGTGGGTTAACCCACGCCAACGGGTGGAATCCAGAATCCGTGCGTTATCACAAGCAGATCTCCTGTCAAGCGTTTGTGGAACAGTCATTTTGCCGTTTTGACGAGAAAACTCCACTTGGTAGACCTGGTCCTACAGGAAGGTCCTAATAGAGTAGCAATACGTCAAAAATGGTTTAGGTAACTCGGGGTCAGCTTTATGATGAAGGAATCACAAAACTATTGCATTAAGTACGTGTAGTTGAATAAATACATTTTCATTAGGGAGTTAACACTAGCGAAAAGTCACTTGGGTGAAACTTACTGCGAGTAAAATCTTGCAGTACCCAAAACAGCACAATTAAGAGTGAAAAATTGTGCGAGTAGGGGCTATCTCCTTCAGTTCTGGTTTGACAGCCTTGGTTTTGGTTCATCACTCGCACAACTATGGACTCGTTGCTCTTGCTCGTTGCGCAAAACCCTCTGACTCAGGGGACAAAAACCGAGGAAATTGTGCCTACTGTAAGCGCAGCTTTACATCAATGATGACTTTTTGCAAATTTTTTGTTTCTCTAATTTTGATGATTCAACAGTAATTATTAAATTAAATGAAAAGCAAAACAGTGATAAAACTATATGAGACGTCACGCTGGATTTATCATTTATCTGAGCAATGATATCAGGAAGGCTTGCTCACCCAACACAACTAGGACGAGGAGAGTTGCAAGTAGGCGATTCAAAGAAACATATAGGGCAGAATCAGAACAACCACCATTGAGAGAAGGTGACTGAATTGAACTACGATATTGCATTTCATAAGGACTGAATAACTAGCTCTGTTTTGTTTTCCAGTTCAAATTGGGCATTCCAACTACAAGGATATGTTGTGGAATACACAGCTTCTGAAATCATAGGGAGTAGAAAACGTAATCGTTTAGAAGCTCGGTTCTGGCAGTATAAAAATGGAGAATGGTGGTAACCGATGTGGAATGATGCAATGCCAAAACTCCTAAATAAAATTACTCTCCGTTACCTACGTTCTCAGAACTTGGATAGATTAAGTTTGGAACTACTACACACAATTGTGAGTCCATATTTACCGCACCTTGTGAATCAGGCTTTAGACATACCTGGTATTATTTGTATTATTCAATCTAATACTGGTCGACGGTTTGGAGCTGTTAAGGTGACCATCCACTAGGTCGACAGAGTGCGACGCCGAAATCTTGAGGTTTGACTACTATGGGGAGGATTTCATTTTTCGATCCGTCATTTCCATGATTTATTGAGCGATGAAAGGAAATTCGACCAATATTTCAGGATGTCTCTAGAAAAGTTTTTTGAGCTTCATGAAATGATTAAGCCACTGATAGTGATGCAAGACACTACATTTCGACGAGCCATCCATCTATTAGAAAAATAACCAAGAAAGTGCTAAAAAGTTACAGTCATGCAGCATGATCGTATGAGCGAATTTTCGTAAATTATCGTACTGTATTATGTTACATTGTTTTGAAAATTAAGGGCTTTGGGGGAGAAGAAATTGTTAACTACCAATTTTATGGCTAGAAACCCGTTCTAAATGATATTCTGCGATAAAAAAAGAGATTTTGGATTATTGTTGAGTTTGTATAGATTTTGTAGCACATTTCAATGAAATTTAAGTACATTTTTCTGCATGATTTTGCACAATTTTCCATGTATATAATATTTTATGCACGATCGCTTACAAAAACGGCCGAGGTCGACAAATTTTCGCTTCGACCTTCGTCCACTAGGTCGATGGGGTGGTGCTAAATGTTTTGGCGTCGCGCCGTGCCGCACTCCAGAAGTTTGGAGAGCGAAAAATTTTGGACTCACTCGCGCCGCGCCACGCTGTTAACCTAGTGGACGGACTACCATCATTTTCCATTATATTTCTAGAGACAGATTTTTGTCGCGCCACTCTGTTGACCTAATGGACGGCCACCTTTATACAACTGAATCAGAAGATCCTCTATTGTACTGTTACAAGTACAACATTCGATTTCGAAATTCAGCAAACATTGTAGCAACGTGATGGTCTGCACCAATCATTACTGTGTAATTCAACCAAAGATAGCAAGAATGCTGCAGCCAGCAATCAACTCTTCAGCTCTCGAAAAACACCAAATCACCGTACACACACCATGAAAAAATGTGCTTAGTAACTGAAAATGTTAACTGCTTGATCTTGCAATTATGTGAATATTGAAGAATAGGTATAACGTATCTGAAGATACATTACACATTGTATACATACATACAATGATACATTACATTGTACATGAACTTCAGTGATTACCTAGTATGAAGAAGTAAGGCAGCTCACAACATTTGATACCCTGAGGTAAATGTATACATATAAACATATATCAAATTTGTTAGATACCTTCCCTTTGCAAGTATAAATAAGTTCATAAAAAAATTTACGCTTTCTGTCGAACAGAAAATGATGATAGGAAAGAGGAGTTATTACATAACCATCTTTCAGGTTGCGTGGCCACAAATTAAGTTCAAAAAAAGTCTAACCAGTGAAATACTGAACCAGTATGCATGAAAAATACATATCCTGACTTACCAGAAAAAATAAACTTTAAGAAATGCGTTCTTACTCAATTAAGAAAGAAAATTGAATAGAAAAAACCTTTTGAACTAAGTAAATTGATTTTAAACAGAGTACATATACATATCGGTTTTTCGCCTTGGAGGAGGGTGGCTGAAGGGGGAGAACATAGCTAGAGAGAAACGGCCAAAAACAGCTTGCATGCTTTTCCAGCGAGATCTCTTCGCCCATCTGGCCTCTTCTTTCTTCAACTGTTCAATACCCTGAACCGAAAAAAACAAATTTGTACAGACGAAAATATAACGCTGATGCGAAGAAATTGTCAAAGAGAAGTATTTCAGAAGAGCATGGGCGATTAAAAATATTGCACTCTTCCAATGATATGACTAATCAACAAACACTTCTTTTTTTCAACTCCCCTCACAAGCGGGAGGAACATATCATAAACATAATAATCATGAACAAAAGAGACCATAGGCTAAAATGAAACGCTTGCAATGGCTATAGTCATATGGTCAAAAGGTAACATTGAAATTTTGGTAACCAGGAATTTTTCTGTGAAACTGGATATAGTAGGTAAAGCAGATTCAGAAAACCTGGTTTCGCTATAATAACTGAGAAAAAGTAATAAATAAGAGTGTTGAAAGACTCACAGTCTTATCGTTCCAAATTGCTTGAAGTTGGCTAAAGAGCATAGCTGCGGTGAAAATGGCGAAGAGAAGGGCTTCGAAAACCAAAAATACGAGGAGGATGACGGTGGTAGGAGGGCTATAAGAAGAGCAGTCTCGCCACTCGGCGTCGATGCAAGTGAAAAACTGCTTACCAGACATTAATAAGGAATGCACCGACATACACGCGATATAAAACTGGAACCAAAATCGAAAGTTAATCATCTTAATATGTCTAAGGCTAGGTTATACCTGTTCATATTTACTAAATTTCGAGAATTTACGAGTAAAGGCCCGATCACACAGGACGCGTTATAACGCGACTTTAGGCGTTCCAGTAACGTTGCGTTACCGAGATACGGTACATTGCATCACCCCCATCACACAAACGGCGGTACCTCTCAGCGATACTTTCAGTAGGGCGACGTCAGCCAAGTGGGTTGTCCAAAATTACAAAATATCGCGCGCTGAGGGCGTTCTCCTCGGTCCTTCTGGTTATCTTCTGTATATTCACCGCTAGTGGTTCATGTAGGTCCTCGAAATTTTGTCTCGACATGCGGAAATACTTCACAAAACGATCCATGTGAGCGCAACTCCCGACATAACGGTGGTATTCCCCAAGCTCTTCCCTCCTTTGATTGATTGGGTGCACCCAATACCGTCTATTCCTGCGATATACTAGAGCTAGAAGAAGTAGAGCTTCTTCCTCATCATATTCATTTTCGGAAATCATTATAGATTAGATAAAATATAGACGCTGGGAACCGCGAACCCCTTGAGTAGCACAGACAAGACTGGGTCTCGCGCCCTGAAAACGCCCAATAATGACGCGGTGTCTGTGACGTTGCTATATCGCCGAACGTCGGGGGGAACGCGCGTTCCTATAACGTCGCGTTATAACGCGTCCTGTGTGATCGGGCCTTAAGAGCAGATAGTATATTTATATAGAGTAGGAAATACTTAACAATATCTTTTCAAAAAATGAATCCATCATACCGTAAATAGGACAAAAAACTTCTGGTTGTCCTCTCCAACACAGTTGTTAACCCAAGGGCAATGGTGATCCATCTTTCGAATACACCTGAAAAATAAAGGGATAAAGTAAGAACTGACTCCATCTGGATGTTGCGCTGAGATGCTGTTCTGTATGAATTGCAGGATATCGTGTGTGCCATTTGCAAGAAACGCATTCTGAGAATGAGGCTCAACTATTCACATTAGAATCAGTTGAATTTTCCGTTTCATCCACTCCTCATATGTCAGCGAACAGACCATTTCAAAAGTCGGACGCACGCAGATGGTTACAGCTGCGATGTAGGGAATTTAATAATGCTCTTGCGGTTGCTCTGTAAGCTTCTTTCAGATTATAGTAACATGATTCCTCGATAGCTAAATCTCGTTCAAACTTTCTCTCTCCTATTTTCAAATTATTATAGTTTGATAAAATTAATTCTACTATAATATTAGTCAAACTAGTTTGCAACCTATAATAATGTGTAATACCGGAAAATCATTGTTGGATTCTGTCACCCTCCGCCACCGAAAATTGCTCAAGTAAAAATTTAAAAATCTGTTTCGGAAATTGAAATACGAAGTAAAAACCTGTAACAGACTTAGGCCGCCATCCGCACTACATAGAGAGAGGGGGGTGTGACAGTACCATAAGAGATACATCTCGTACTAATAGCGTATGTGCTATGTTCGGAGAAGATGATTTTCCGGTTCTCGGATCCTCATCTATCACCAAACACAGCATTCCAAGAACTCGAGAATGACGCGTTCAACCTGGCGTGAGAGCGACAGATAGACGCGCATTCTCTTGGATCTGACAGTAACTGTCACAAACCTTTGGTCCCGCACTGGACTTGAATCCAGGACATATCGCTCAGTAGTTCATAATGCTATCAACAATGCCACGGTGTACCTTAACGGAGATGGAACAATCACAGTATATCACTCTAAGTGTAGTCGAGGTTTGAAGCATTGCCCATTTGGTGCGCTAGTAGGGCCGAGGAGGGTGAGGTCCAGCCTCTCCTGAAAATCCCTACATCGCAGCAAAGAGACGCAAGTAATCCCATAAGGACAAACTTAGGTACTTTAAAACAGCCTCTATTAATATTCCAGTGGTGAGAGAGACAAAGAGTGTACCTTTGGCATACAGAACAATGGTGAGCACGTTCTGGCTTGATGCTGCAACATTTTTGACATTTGAAAATGACTTGCCCTTCACGGCATCCCATATGCTGGATCATTTCCTTAGTGGCGTTGCCCTTTGGTACGGATCCCTATATTGGTGACAAAGTAAAAAGTGAAATTTGATAAGAAGAAATAATTCTGTACTAGTAATCAGGTACCTACATCAAAACCGTAAAAACAAACCATATAGCAAGCAGAAATATATCCAATCAAAATTTAGGAAAGAATGGATCAATTTACATATTTAAGCAAAATTTATTACGCTTGACTTTAAATTTTCTTGTACATTATCAAAATGTTTCGATGTTTACTACGATAATAACTTACAGGATCAGTAAGCATAGTCTTGAGATGGGACATGATGGCCAAAACTCCAAAGAAGAAGAAAAGGGAACCATTGAGAAGGGAGTACCATGTGTAGGGGTGCGGCATGATTATGACCATCAGCACAACAAAGTCTGCATATAATATCAACATCCATGTTAAGATTGCACACACAATACCGCAGATATCCTGAAAAAAAGTAATACGAATAAATAATACTACAGTATACGGTGTATGCACTTCTTCACACATCAAATTACGAATTTAGACCGGGTTCACACTTGCGATTCCAGAAGCCGATTCCAAAATCGTACTTCCTAGCCCTTCGAGTCCCTTCCTCTCACATAGGCGATTATCCCATTAGCCATTCTGTCAATTCTGTCCACCTTCCAGCAAGGCCGGGGAGTCCCTTCACATGTGCCACACATGTTCACAAGATGGGAGGTTATTTAAGATAGTGGGAATGGGAAGCTAACGTTCCAGCTCCTTGTATCTACGTCCCAAAGTGGGTTGGTGGGAGGGAGGATCACATTTGCACGAGGGCAGTGTTTCCCAAAGTGTGGTCCGCAGACCCTCAGACTTTTCAGATGAGGGCATAAAGACTTCATAGGTTTGTTTCCACTGCTGCTCCAAAGCAGGTTCAGTTCAGAGTAAGGGCACCTCCATTGCTGATCAGTTCATATGACAGCGGAAACGCTCGAGCACAAGTTAGGGGCAGTGACGCATGGATACACGAAGATCCTTGAAAATGGAGTCACCTTAGCGGAACTTTGGCAAACAAATCGTTGTTTCCGTGCCCTCCATCGTCCGACCTTCTGCTGTTGTTCTGCGTGAGGTTATAGAAGTTTGAGGAAGGATTTATTGGGTTATCTTAAGTTCCAAAGAGCGCATACGCGGAACAAGCTGCACTTGGTCTTCCGATGGGCAGAAAGTTCATGTTCGGATCATGTTCATTGGGCAGCAGAAACACCGGTTATCTTGCGCCTAATATAAACTGGGGAACTTCCGCCTTTTCCTTATTCCTTCTTCACTGCGCAAACGCAGCTTGAGCTGAACCTGTTCGATACAGCAATGGAAACAATCCAATTTTTCTACCATGGTACAGCTGTTACAGGCGTATTCCTACCCTACCCACTGTCCTTGCCTTCCAACCCATATTACTTGTACGGATTGCTTGGTGGAGTTCAGAATGAGCATGTGATTATATTCTCCCCACAGAAAAGACAATATCACAACAATTATGTCCCATCAGCAGTTTGATGAGGTGGATCCTGCTTAAGACATCGCTCACGCTCGCCCCTGGTACTCAACTTGCTAGTGACGACCGACTCCTCCAAAAGGTATATAAATGATGATTTTACTGTTACTACTAGCGGAAATAACCCTTTACTGAAAATTCAAGAATTAACCTCCCTTATTTGAGATCATGTTCAGAACCAGTACATTTTCAGATTCAGGGTGTTGGAACAAAACAAATTTGATCAGCTTTCGGAAGTGGGACTTGAGTATGTGATGGAAAATGGACTACTCTCTATTGAAACAAAAGTTCAGAGCACATTTGCAAAAATGGCAAACAGGATGACAACCACTTCAAACTGTTGTTGTGACATTGTATTTTTTGTGGGGAGAATATAATCACATGCTCATTTTGAACTACATACAACAAGCAATCCGTACAAGTAATACGTGTTGGAAGGCAAGGAAAGACGAGCACTCTAGCGAGCAAAAGCTGTGCCATAGCAGAAAACTGCGCTGTGCTAGCGCAGTGAAGAAGGAGTAAGAAAAAGGCATTTCCGCAGTCCCCCAGTTCATACTGATGCAAGATAACCAGTGTTTCCGCTGCCCAAGGAACATGATCCAAACACTTTCTGCCCCACCGGAAGACCAAGTGAAGCTTGTTCTGCACATGTGATCTTTGGAACTAGAGATAACCCAATAAATCCTTCCTCAAACTTCTATAACCTTGCACAGAACAACAGCAGAAGGTCGGACGATGGAGCATGGAAACAACGGTTTGTTTGCCAAAGTTCTGCTAACGTGACTCCGTTTTCATGGATCTTTGTGCATCGATGCGTCGCTGCCCCTAACTTGTGCTCAAGTGTTGTCACTGCCCCTAACTTGTGCTCAAGCGTTTTCGCTGCCATATGAACTGAAAAGCAACGGAGGTGCCCTTGCAAGTCTTAATGTCTTCATCTGAAAGGTCTGAGGGACCACACTTAGGGAAACCCTGCCCTTGCACTATATGTGATTCTCCCACCCACCATCCCACTTTGGGACGTAGATACAGGGAGCTGGAACACCGGCTTTCCATTCCCACTATCTTAAATTTCCTCCCCAACGCTGATACTCGGCTTCATGGGAAGTCAAATGACAACTCATCTGAGGAGATATTTTTCAACAGCCACCAGGCGGCATGAAAGAAGGCAGTCTGATTTGCCAGATATTGTAATCCGCTCCTCTTCAAAGATCATGACAATCCGATCTCTCGGACCACTGAGGTGAATTTTCACATCGATACATAAATGAACACAAAGTTCCTACATGTAAGTGGGAGAACACATTCTTCCTGCAGCGGGTATGTTTCGCACAGGAGTGTTGAAAACTTCACCCATCAGTAATAGCTTAGCTACATCCATATGAATGAAGCTTAGAGCCATAACCCGAGACAATCATTAAGCCAGGTATTGGTATTGGCTAGGTATCTACACAGCCCTTTCGGCAGCATCACATTAACGAAGGATCGCCCTTCTCAGGGCATCGGCAGTGGAGGTATGTACCCAAATAAGTTATAAGTAGGTACAATTATACAGGTATATATCATGACACAATACAATTATACAGGTATATATCATGACACAATACAATTATACAGGTATATATCATGACACAATACAATTATACAGGTATATATCATGACACAATACAATTATACAGACGTGGGTCGTTTAAAAAAAAAAATGTCCGTTTTCTCATTTCTGAGGTGGTGTAGCAGTCAAAATTAAATCTTGATCTTTTTAGCCACCGAGTTGCTCCAGATATACTTGAAGATGTCTAAAATAAGGTTATATGTGAAAGCCACGAGTTTTTTCACTTCTAAATATTTTTTTTTTTTCAATTTGAAAAAAAAAGCACAATTTTTTGGTCACTGTAGTTACGGTGCAATTTTTTTTTAAAGATGGATTACGGGAGGCAGACTCATTTTTCTTCTCAGAGATAACAATTACATAAAAATATGTTGAAATTGTTGGCATAGATTGTCATGGAAATTTTATATTTGTGGTTTTTGTCACAGGAGTTACGTTGGTAATGGTTATTTATTTATTTTTTCATGTTGAACTGTTTCTTTAAGCAATCTGGTTCTGGAATTTCCTTCAATATGTCTAAAACTCCAAACGTCGATAGCACATATGTTTAGAAAAAATTAAATTCAGGCGAAAAAAGTGTTATTGAACACTACAGCTGCGTGGGACACTTAGTGAGGGAAATAGGTTGAACATGTTCGAAACACTCAAGCCAGGCAATTAAACTGGATAAAATTTTATTCAGGGCTAATTACAATAAAGTTATTTAATAAAACTGTCTCAATTAACAATTCAATTACTTAGCAACTTATTTTAATTGTTTCAATGTCAATGTCCTAAAGTTGGAGTATTATATTTGTAGCTCCCCACCTTGTAGCTCCACCAACACGAAGGTTCCACATTTAATTGCTTAGGCATCCACTAATTCCATAGGAGGGATGTAATCAGGAATGTCATCCAAGTCACAGCTGTGAATTTCTGCTGAATTTCCAAGTCACTGAGAGCATGGGTGGACCGAGTACTCCAATATCAGGTTCAAGCCCATTTACATGTTCATCAAACTTACGATGTGCCAAACACAAAACCAAGAAAAGCCTCACTGGACAATTAACAATCCACTTCTACACCCTCACCACCAAACCGTCCGAAAACTGTCAAAATGTTCGTCCATCGTAACATTGAATCAGGTGACAACAGTGACCGATCTTCTGAAAGTATTCTGAGGATAAATCTACAGCATCCTTGCCCGATCTGTGGAGGACGCCATGGAGCCCGAAAGTACTGGTGTTTTCTCCGGATGAGTACAGTGCAACATTGGTACAGCACTCAGTTACTCGAACTGTGCATCAACTGCCTGGTATCACACCCTGCAAAACAGAAAAAAATTAGTCGGTCACCATAGTTATCATAACTATCTGGACATTTCAACTTCGAACAAGGCTACACTCCTCCAATCTCATAAAAAACGATTGGTTAACATACGCAAAAATATAGATTATTTAGGCGTATAAATTTATCAATGAATGATGTTTACAAACTAACGTTTCCCTAGAGAATTCACAGTAACTATGGGGACCTTGAATTAAACCACTTACCATTGTGATGAAGGTGAAAAATCCTTGGACACCAAAGATGCTGCAGAGCACGTGGCACTCAACTAAGGGCGTTAGGGGAACGTCACACGCACTTGCTAGACCCTCCACTTCCCCTTCAAATACTCTCCAGCCGCCACCCCTCGCGTGACTATTGGGACACAACTATTGTGACCAAAGTCCTGGGACAAGGTGCATTTTCTTCTAGCTGCCCTCTACTCTTCAGAATTCTAAAAACCTTGCTAAGTCATTATTATAGATTAATGTCTGATAGAAATTACTTTTCAGATCTAAAAAAACATTTTCTAGCCAAAAGTTACAAACCTTAGTAACTATCGTAAGTACCACTGGGACATAACTATTTGGACTTTTTTAAAAACTGCTGATATTGACAAACCTATTAACTGTTAGAAAAACGTCATGTTTGATAGTCGGTTTTACAAAGGATAACCTAAAGAACATTTTGATTCATACCCCATTGCTATAAGTTGAAAATTGGCTCCAGAATCATGTTTCAAATCTTTGGGACACAGTAAATTGAGAAAACGGACATTTTTTTTTAAAACGACCCAGGTATATATCAGAGAGAATTTTAGTGAGTTTTGGCATTTGGGCTGGACAAATTTCTAATGAAAACCGTTGATTATAAATGCATAATGGAAATTCCATTCTTTTATAAAATTCCTTGCTGTCTAAGGAATCTCCGCCAATTTTCTCCCCACAGCATTATGCCACTGATCGGATGCTCTTAATCAGAAAAACGGATTTTTGCGAGTTCCTTACGTATATGCATTCCAGCAGTAATTAACCCTTCTTAATTTACATAGGAAGGTCTGCAAACTTCGAAAGTATGCTTGAAATGTGTGCAGAATATTTCTGCCCGGAATAATCGACTGATAGTTCTTCTATTATAAGTAGTCTATGGTAAACACCAATAGACTGCGCCGACTACAATACGTTCTATATCCAATACAATTTATACTATAATCGATATATATAGATAAATAATAACTGTACAAACCTTCACACACCACAGCAAACCTCCGCAGCACCTATTGGGATCCACTTCACGGCGATAGGAAGCGTATTGATATTCCATTTCAGCCGAAGATGTTGACTTCGTCTACAGTTCCCGCATCCTCAAGGCAAGTGAAAGTTCAGTGAAGAGTAAAACTGACAAGTATCCAAACCCTCTACAGCTACTATTCAATTTGCCATTTAATTAACTATGTTTCATCGAACCTATCCCTATCTGTACCTCATTATGGATAACAAATTCACAGATTTCGTCAAACAGCAATCCATTCGAAACGCCCAGTGTTCCGGAAAAAGTGAAATGTCACTCCTAGTGAGAGGTGATCAGTAGGGGTTTCACGCGGCGCAGCTACGTTTTTTCAAGCTAACTCACAATTTTTAATAACTTACGGAATGCCTAGAATGGGAAGTAATACATTTTTATCCTAATACGATATAAGACGGATTAAAAAATCGAACTCGCCCACACAA
Organism: Adelphocoris suturalis; assembly: GCA_030762985.1. NCBI lineage: Eukaryota > Metazoa > Arthropoda > Insecta > Hemiptera > Miridae > Adelphocoris > Adelphocoris suturalis. The sequence continues at coordinate 9,487,699 of CM061043.1, forward strand.
AAGTTGACATTCAATATTATTAAATAAAGTCGATAACCGCATTATCAGTTGAAACCTTCTCCGATATATGAACTTTATATAAAATTCCGCAGCAAGCGTTAAATTCGCCAAGAGAAATATTTCGGAAAAAACATCTCAGATTTCATTCTTTCGTTCACATCTATAATTTTTGAGAGTACAATCCACAACCTTTCCTCGTTTATCAGTACGAACAATTATGGAAAGAAAAACGGAAAAATGCATGATGATTTTTAGTGAGACCTCATTCTTGTAAGAAGATGAATAAAGTGTGTGACCGCATTAATGAACAACAACAATAATCAAAGGTAAACTATCCTTCCTCTTTTATAACCATAACTGCACACTTGTATCCTTGTATGTGTCCGCTGTCCGTCTGACAGATTCCTCGATTTCTCCCAAAAGGTTGCAACATTCAAGGTTTTTGTTTTCAAGTGGCAGGATTAGTAGTTACTTACCTACTAATTATATCTGGACAACTTCTAAACCTTGGTATTCGACAACATGACCCATGGTGTAAGTCATGATGGTTTCACCGCAGGACGTCTTTGAGTTCATACTCCATTATCTAGGTCAGCATATATGTTTTTTTTCCTTTTATGAGTTTGATTAAATCCGATAGTGTGGTTTAATTATGAAATATCAACTCCTCTTTCAGTGGACTACATTGACATTGACGTGACACTGTGGATATCATGGGCCTTGATGCCACTGATGATCACCTTCCTGCTCCCTCTTGTAATTATAGTTCTCCTGTACACTAACGCTGTGATATTTTATATCTATAAGTACAAGTAAGTGATTTACTATATTATTTATTTATAGGTATTATACGTCATAATGAATTGGCAATCTACCAGCCAAGGGCATTGTCCTTATCCAAATGAGATTAATGATTGTCTTCCAGGAGCTTGAATGGAATTCCCACGGTCTTATGAAATTATTATAATATAAACAGGTACCCTCGTTGAATCGGTAGATATCGGCGTGAGAAATCACGATCATTCTGGTGTAGGTACATTACTGTGTCGGTACCGAGAGCAAAGTTATACATAATTTCGACCAACTACAGAAAAAGATTACAAATGTTAATTTGACCAATTAATTCGACCTACTTTTAGAAAAGTCAACTTTTTCATGATTAAGGATACATTCGAATTTACCGCTAAATTACGAAGAAGTGGGTACTGTGGAACGTAAATAATATGAAAGGGGAGAGACACCCCCTCCCTCCATTAGCAATAGTGTCCTCCCATGTCCACCAGAAGGTAAACAATAATACGATAAAACATCGATTGGTGGTGTGGTGATTTTGTGTTTGAATTGAAATTAAAGGTTGCTAGTTGAACATTTCACTCCTTGGCTAATTAAAAAAAAAAAAACCCTGTACGTATGGAGACTACTTAGAACTTAATGGATTCATAGGTTGAATACAAAGATATTATCTCCAGAGCTCGATCAGCTGTTCTAAGGAGCATCAGACCCAGAATACAGTAGGTATGCTACAGAAGCTCAACTCGACTTTAAAAGTTAAACTGTTGACACTAAGCCTGGTCCTCCACTGGAAGCGTATTCAAGCGACAAGGCGACTGGGACGCGACTGAGCTCCTCCATTGGAGGCGACTTAGTCGCGCGAAGTCTGTGGTGGTGTGTAGTAGACTGCATTTATTTTTGGTAAAATGGACGATATAGATAGTTATTAATTGCTGGATAATGCCCTTGTAAATTTCCTTCAGATGAGAAGGAAACGACGAATGTTCTGAATGAACCCAACATTGACAAGGAGGCAAAGTTTGAATGAATTCAACCACCACTATGACGAGCTGAAGGGAGATTCAGAGAAGTTTCGAAATTATAGGATGGACCTCCAAACGTACGATTACATCTTGAATGCTATACAAGCTTCGATCACCAAATCGTCCAACTTCAGGGACACGATCTCACCAGCAGAACACCCACAGTTTTCTCTGAACGTCCCTGTGATGATAATGAGTGTCCTTCATGTTCCACAATGGAGTTTTTTCTCTCACAGCACTTATTAAAAGTTCAATATCCATGTTTTCACTTCAGAGAAATCAGAAAAACATCAGAGAAACAAAAAAATAAAATAAAAATAGAGAGACAGTAATCAATGTGAATCATGGCCGGAAGGCAGGAACAGGAAAATGTGAATCACGGTCAAAGGGTGCGCCGAGAAAACATGGGAGGGGGAAGCCAGGTCGCTCAAAGACAAGCGACTGATCCCATCTGGGATCATGTAGCTTGCAGTGGAGGACCTCTAATACGTTTCAAGCTTATGGGATTAGTCGCTTATATACGGACGAATATGCTTAGTCGCTTCCAGTGGAGGACCACCCTAAAGTGGGCCGAGTTTCCCGTAGCTGTCACTACGAGCTCTAGTGTCGCACCATTTTTCGAAATGCCCTTGCCGCTCATTTTCAAAAGTGGCGCCAATTTTCAAATCAGTTTGTGGGTAGTGATGATGAGGCAATGGGAACCGCATTCCTCCATTTTTCAGCTCTTTATTTTCTAATATTTTTGCCACCTTCAGGACTCATTTCTAGTGTGCAAGTAAAGGACTCGTAAAGGACTCGTTGGTAGTGTGCAAGTAAAGTGAAGGAAATCATAGTTTTGTGTTGGTTACAGTGTATATGGTTCTTCTGCCCTATCTCATATATATGTTATGTCTAAGTCTAAAGAACAAATAATATTTGGAAATTCGCACAACTTTTTTAGAGATAACATAACTACACAAAAGTGCCAATGCCCAAGCTTTTAGCGAATTTTCGTCGAAAAGAATCTCGAGAATCGTAGTTTGGGCAGTGCCTGAATGAATTGGTAACTAACCCACCACCCCCTATCCCAACTGCAAATCCGTAATTCCCAAGGTTCGTTGTATAATTGGTCTAAAATTAGGATAAAACACAAAAGAATCCCGAAAATAGGTTGAGAATTGTAGCCTGGGCAGAGTTCACAAAAATCTTTCATAGAAAAGCACGTTTTTTCCGATTCACCCCCTTCCTTTTTCAAATTCGAGATTTCCGTGGTTTTTTGCACACTAGAGTTAAATTGGGATCGAACGAAGAAAGAACCTTGAAAATCAGTTGGACATTGTGGCCTGGGCGGCGTCGACAAAATTTTTCACACCCACACACAGATATATGGTTTTTTTTTTTTTTTCACAAAATGGTCTGAAACAGATTTCCATTCGGTTATTTTTACTATTATTATTTAATTTTTTCTCGAGCTTGGTTTGTCCCATACCCCCTGGATCAATTCCAATAGATCGTCCTTCTAACATACGAAGCCTTGCTAAGTCGTCCTTCTAATATGACCTAGCTTCAGGTCGACTTCCTAAAATAAGTGGTTTGTATAAGTAAGGAAGCGTGTAGCTAAGACTTATCAGGATGTTCAAGGAGCGAGAAACTGACCCATTGGAATTTGGAGTCTTACGCAATAAATTCACACTTTTGGTTGAATTAGTTGAAAAATTATTGACCAAATTTCCAAATTTCTGACCGTTTAGATGAATTTTTGATGTACCTTTGTGCCCGTACTGGGGGTGTCTAGCGACACTAGACGTGTGGCATATGTGGGGACCCAGGTCTAGGGGCAACCGTAGCCTCTCTCCACATGTGCTGCAATCATGGAGGACAGGGTGGGATTAAGCGGTATGTGCAGAGTCCTCTTCTCTATTGCCGGGCCAGAGACCATTCTTGGCCTTTAAGGGCTGTGCTCATACTAGTACCACAGGCGGGTGAGGCCCCAGGCTTTCAGCTCTTCCGGCGTCTCGGATGGTTTCGCATCCCACCCATTTGAGGATGGTGTTGCGGGGGTAGTAGGTTTCACGCCCTTGTAGTTCTCCCCTGTCCCTTATCCAGGGGGGCAGCGGCTAGAAAGTAGGCCTTGCTGGGGTGTGTGCCCCTCAAGGTGGAGTTCCACTGGCCTCAACCAGGGGGAACGCGCTAAGAGGCCCTACGGTCTATGCGATTTCCAACGACGAACTGTACTGTGACAGCATCCTTAGGTCCCTAGACCAACAATTTTCTGCTCAATATCCCGAGTACCCTTTCCTTCTTTGTTAATGGCTCTTACTTCTTTTTCTAACCAGCCTCAGAGCACATTCAAAATTACTGACGGCAATGGCAGCATTAATCATTTAAAAATCTAATCAATTTATCTGGTCCCTGGGCGGCTGGATAACTATTATAATTGGAGGTAAATGAGATATCTATAGTCACGAGCACGAAATAAGGCGGGTGGAAGATTTTTCACTGTTGCCAGATTGTGCAAGCTAGAATTGAAGCTTTCACGGTGTCAAGTAGTTTTGTAACCTGCTATGCTCTCTTTAGGCGTAGGCTCCTTACGGTTTGAGTTATCTTTAAGAAAAAAATACCGTTGTTTAGAGGAAAGATGTAGGATTATACCCATGTAATTTTCTGCTTGAAATATATTTTTACCTAATTGGACAGATTAGAAAAACAAAACACAAAATTTAGTCCAGAATTGGATATATTAATAGTTTCTCACAATGTTTAGTTTTTATTAATGCCATTTATTTTAAATTAAATATCTTGAGTATGCTCTTCATAATCCATGTCGTCTTCTTCGTCGCTGTCTGATGAGTCATCTTGTAGGTTTATGATGAACGGCTCCATCTTGTCGTCTCTAACAATTTCTTTGTCCCAATCGTCTGACTGAAGCTTTTCGGCGTGTCTTACACATTTCTGCCAGTCTTCAGCCGTAACTTTATCAATTGCTTTTGACGTCAACCTTTCCACATCTTCAAGTTTGAAAGTTTTGTTTTTATCGGCCACTTCTTTCTTTACTTGAGCCCAAATTAACTCTATCGGGTTATATTGACAGTGGTATGGGGGTAATCTTACCACTTCATGTCCCCACGACAAAGCTAATTCATCGAGCTCGTATCTTTTATCGTGTTTAAAAGGAAGTACTTTTTGAAGGAGTTCAGCCTTAGTGTCTTTGTCTGAAAAAACTACATTTTTTGTTGACAACCAACTCACAATGTCTTTTTTTCTCCAATTAGTACACGGCACTTTGTCTATTTGTGCTGAATGATAAGGGGCGTTGTCCATAATTATTGAAGTAGGCTCCTCGAGGTTTGGCAGAAGTTGTTCACTGAACCACTTTTTAAAAGTCACATTGTTCATTTCAGAATGATAGTCTGTACCTGCCTTCTTTGCTCGAAAAACCCATTTACAATTTGGGACAAACCCTTTGTTACTACCCGCGTGACATACTATTAGCCTCCCACCTTTTCCAGTTGGTACCTTTAAACCCCACTTTTGTCTGAATGCTGCCAAATGTACTTTTTTGTATGCGTTTGATTTACCCACGTTTCATCCAAGTAAACTCTATCATTTTGATTTTGTTGCTCCTTAAGAGAATGCATTTTTCTCAAAAATCGTGCACGAGCAGCAACAATATCTCCTCTCTCTAACAGAAACTTGCGTCCATCATTGGTTTTTTTATATTTAAAACCTACCTTATGTAGAAGCCGTCTAACAGACCACACACTACCACTATAATTAATTTTGTTTTTAAGTTCCATTTGAACTTTCTCGGCAGTTGGGAATTCGCCCCTATCGTAAAACTCTAAAACTGTCCTTCTAACCACAGCACAATCAAAGTCACTCAGATTAGTTAGTAGTTTTTCCCGAGAATAACGTTTTCGAGGAGAGGAAAACTCTGATGTTGGAGACACTTTCTCCTCTTGCACACATCTCTGAATGGAACGAAGGCTGATTCCACATATGTTTGCAGTTAGTTCTTGACTTTTCTTAAAGTTCACAGTTTCACGAACGCTTGGATCTGCCAAAGTTTTCACAAATTTCAATACGTTAGCGATGACACTTTTAGTTTGACTATTTAAGTCATGCTTCTTTATTCCTGATAACCGTTGTCTTTTCACGGGTGTTTTTTCTAATACGCCTGTATCATACTGCACACGCGAAGGTCCAGGTTGAGGTTCAGATGACATATTAACACTGGCCTGATCACAGCATTTAACAACTAGCACCATAAAACAACAGCACAACACACAAGGGTGACTGAGGTGGATGTGAATTCTACGACTGACAAAGTGTCACTGTCTCAGGGTGAGAGTGCGTGGTCGGTCGCAGGGCGCGGTGACGCCCGGACTAGGCAACGCTGTGTGCGCAGGGTTGCCAGATCGTGCCGCAGAGCGACCGATTCTCGACCGTCCCTCGCTTTGCCTGTCCCATATCTGGCAACTGCGCAAAACCTCTCACCCGCCTTATTCCGTGCTCGCGACTTTAGAGTTTTCTAACCTCAAACAAGTTTATATATTTACAAAAATCTTATTTGAATCTCAAGTTTGATTGTCTTTATTTTTGTACCTTCCAATGGATATATATGGGGATTTGTCTTCAAACAGCAGCACCGGCGAAGATTCTATCGCGGTATAATTCGTTGAATGGAAAAGAAGACCGTATATAGACCGTGTAGATCACTAGATCACCTACTAAAATACAACGAGTGCGTATTTTTATTGAGGTTTTGGTTGGACGAAGATACTTTACTTTATAACACAGATCGAAGATGAAATTAAGTCCACGACTCAATGATCACAATCATTCATTCATAAAAATTCAGGTTGCAATATCGCATTGTATATGTATTTCTCTCTCGAGAAATAAAGCAAATGGTAAAAATGTGGTGGTTTCTTATTTGCCGAGCTTAATAGCATAATGACACGGTTGTGTTGTGGACGTCAGATCTGGGTTTTTTAATAGTCGATCCATGAAGAACATGTAGCTCCTACTCTACTCAGTGGTAGCTCCATGTGTAAATCGACCCTATTTTTTAACCCTACAAGACACCAATGAGGATGCTAACGGCGCTATCTGCCAGACAGAATTCATCTGAGGGATAATTTTATCCGCTAGGTAATTCGGCATTGATAAACGAATCACATTCTTTATCTGGACTACAGCGCTATACTCAGTATAGCTATCCTGCAGTTAATATATTTGACATGGAAGTTATTTTCTCATTATTTAAAATAAATGGGAAAATCTCATCAGGTTTGTTTTGCTAGCTACATTATCATTATTTTGCAGAGAACCTCTAAGAAACGCATACGAGCTTGATTTTTGGGATGGAGCTCGAAAAACGGTTGCTGCTCTCTGGGGCGCTCACGGCTGGATTTGGCATGGTATTTACTTTAAACTGCTCATTTTATTTTGCCATTGTCATTCATTCCTATCTCATTTTGAGTAGAAGCCAGGTACCTAACGCTATCTTACTCTTCATATGCAAGGTGGAAGAGGATAAGTGTTAAACAAATTTTTCGGATAAACTACTTGAAAAATGTAGTAAAACCCGGCAAGAAAAATTGTCCTATCTCGAGTCGGTTTCACCAAGTTTTTGAACCGAGTTCAAGACACGGTTTTATTATTGAATGGAGATGGTCTGCAATATTGAATTTCACCATGGAAGGTCAAGACCGGTCTTCGATCAACCGGCGTTCAGCGTTGGACACTCAATCTTGGCCGGTTACAGAGGCATAAACTCGGATCAATTGTTGCTTGACTCCTCACCTCATAAAATTGTTGGGGAAAATTCTCGTGACGTGCTCTTTATTTATATTATTATTTTGTTGTGTGTTTATAATTTATTAAGTGTTAATGCCAAGAGCTCTCGCTCAGGGTTTTTCAATCATTTGTCTTTTATTAAGAGAGCTAGGAAGGTTTTAAAAAATTACCATTTTTAAACTTTTTTATGAAAGTGCAACATGTACTGAACATTTTAAGACTAGTCTCTGCTACGAATGAATAATCACGGGAAACTGAGAACACAGTTTTAACGGGATCCTGAACACAATTTATTTTTATTGTAAGAAATAGCAAGGTTTACACGGGAGCACGGAAATAACTTGGAGAGACATTAAAACAGAATGAATTACACTTTCCCTTTTTGTCCACAGGACGTCAGCAAGGGCGCTGCTTGCAATGCAGTGGTTACAAGATATGAGATTACTCAGCGTAATTGATATTAACTGTATTACTTTTCACAATATTACGGGAGTTCAGATCACTACATCGCTCAGGGATATTCGGGAATAATATCGGAAAACTTAATCTTCATTGCTCCGTTCATAAGTATAAAAAAGAGTGACGATTGATTCGAAGCTACACTAGCGCTAACTCGGTGGTTCAGTTCAGTTCAGTTCCTTGGGAAGTCCACTTTCCTTCTAGGCGGGAACTACGAATTTGGGTACGGCCAAACTACGAATATTAATGAAGGTATGAATTTTCTAAGTTAATATCCTCCCGATATGTAGCTTGGTGCATCACCCACAGAAAACACTGAAAGTTCATTTTCAAGGTTTTCTATAAACATAACCTTCTTATTCTTCTTCTCATTTGAAAGTGAAGTTAATGATTTGTATCGTGGAGGAAGCAAATCTGTGAAACTAATGGGAAAATAAAGAGAAAGAAAGAAAGTCGTGAGCAATGAAACAGCTCCTCAGTAATTGCCGTGGAAGGAGAACTTCAATCTTTTCTCCTGAAAAATCACTTTTTTCGACTTATTTACCCCATTTTAGCGAATTTTTGAAGAAAATGAAGCCATTGCTCTCGCCTCAAAATTTGTAGAATGTGAATTTTTGAAAAAATTTTATGCATAAATCCGTTTCAGGCTATTCTGAATCATATTCTGAAGTTTAACGCATTTTTTTATGTATGTATGTTTATATATGTATATATGTATGTATGTATGTATGTGTCATTCCAGACGATAACTGTCCGTAGAATTGTGCTAGAAACTTCAAACAAATTTTAAAATGTTAAGGACACAAAACGAAAGTTCAAGTACGTTGCCATTACATCTTCGGGTTGAAATTTTCAAAAATGTAGTCAAAAATTTCAAAATAGCCTGTTTTTTGCGATTTGTTGTGCGAAATTATTTTTTCAGCATACTAACATGTGGTATATTCGGAATCAGCGTAAAATTTCCTATAAGAATATGTATCAAGTTTTCAAAAATTTCAAAGTTGAAAAATCAGTCAAAAATCGAAATAATGCCGTTCGCTAGTTATAAAAATCGGTAATATTTGCATGAAACATTGTCCAAATTCAGATTGAACTACTCTTATGGAAGTATCCCTGTATAACCAATCCTAGAACCATGCTGTTTAAAACGTACGTAGTAGGTGCTTTAAAAAAAAAAAAAAGTAATCACAACTGATGAGTTTACTCTGTGCATGTGTTAATAATTTGATTCCATGTTTGTCTATCAAAATCATAAACCAAAATTTCTCAACACGATCAATAGCGACTGAAATGTCGAAGATTTCTTCAAAATTCGCTCATGGGGTCATGCTGCATGACTGGACTTTTTGCTTCCACGTAGTATAGCTATAAACATTCCATGTTTTCTTTTCATTCCAAAAAAAAAAACGTAGAACTGTAAAAAAAACTGTGAAGGGTTCAAAATACCGTAGATCTACTGGAAATACGAGTACTATAGATTTGGGAACCCTGGAGATACTCTGTGCAAGGACGGGATCGAATAAATGATGAATTACCCCCTCCCCCCGATCTTTCAGTTCCCAAGATGAGGCATCTCTTCTCGATGTCACTGGAAATTTAACCTGCGATCAAGTTGGTTCAACCGGAGTTTTCAATGATCCGAGTTCATTCGAAAACTCGCTCCTAGAAACTCAGTTCAATTTAGTGAAACCAAAATGAATTCAAACTGAGATCAATCTATGGGTTACATTGAACTTGAATCCTGCTAAACCGAGTTTTTTTTTAACATGGAATCATGTTTTAGCGATGGATCCCCCGCCGAAAAGTGAGACTATAAAGTGAGATGAAAGTAGCGCCAATAATTGTGATGATTTCCGCTTACAACCGAGTCGTTGCTAGGGATATGATACTTCGTCGTTTTTCATCCCACAAAATTCGTTGACCATTCGTTCGAAAGCTCTCGATTTATCCAACCATACTATATTAACTACTGCGAAGTGCGTGGCCAACAAGCTGAGTTATGAGCATGGTTATATGAATAATTGTTTACACACAGGTGATCATTCTCAATTATTGATATTGTGAACATGATTGCAACCGCTTGTTAATTTCTGATGATTTCATTGAGCTGGTGTTTCGATTATGTGATTCCTCGAATCATTGAATTCGTTAAATCATTTTAATAGGTAATTTCAATACTTTACACTATAGGAAGCTGTAATTTCGTATGTAGCCTCTTTAGCCTCTTTCTATAATAAAGTGAATGTTTACTCGCGAGTTTCTATTAGGAGATCATCATCTCACAAGAGCTCAATCGTCGTGATCATTTTTTTTTTTCTTTTTAAAAGTTGCCCTAAGTGTTAAAAGGATTCAATTTGACAAAAGCGCCTATAAGCGGAGGACTTGTCACGTGACCTCAGCTGCGCGTCGACGTTTCTGGCCGCTTCTGGCGTTATTTAGTATATAACTATTATTAATAATGTTTGTAAGTTTCGTTTATTGATTGTGCTGAGAATTGGATAGGAAACCACTCAAACAAATTAATTCATAGTAGTATAGGTAAACTGGAAAACATTCCATTAATTGCTAAGCATTAAAGAAAATGACAAAAAAAAGACGCAATGATGATGCGAATATTTCGCAAAGGCCAGTTTTTAATGGAGGATAAGGCGTTTGGGTAAATCGGTTTGAACGGTGGGGCGTTTGGGTACAGAAACAGGAGGCGGTTGGGTACAAGCTGCCTGAGACGATATGGGCCATTTGGGTAATGATTGGGCTAATGTTGTGGTGAGGTAAACAAGGTGCTGACGGAGAGTTCATGATTTCTCACCGAATTAGTTTGTTTGGCTTTGTTGACATTTCCTCCGTAGCTTTTTGTTTCAGAACCGCACATAATTTTTCCCGCTCGATAACCCGTTCTCCTTGGGCTGTGTTTTTGTTCATTTTTTACTGTCAGAACACAAGTGACTTCGGCATTGGTACTCAGAAGAACTTTACATTTCCGATCAGAGCAACGAAAATTCACTGACCCGTCCTTCATTGTCCTAAACACAGTAAACGTATAATTTGCAACTGATATTGCCGTTTTTCCCCGCCGAATGTGGAATCTATTTTCAAATCCATGCTTCCGATCGTGATGAAGACGGCTACACAACTGATTGCCTCATTGTGTTCCTATTGATGTGTTTAGAAGTTTAAACGTTCTTCACACTGTGTACCTTAAAGGCCTTTGCTCGTGTTGACTTTCGACCGGTGTGTACCCAAACGCCAGTCTCCCTTTTAATGTTACATGTTCGGCTCTCGATTCTTGATGATTGTTTACTTATAACAAAATGTTCATCTTTTGGTCTGTATATAGAATTTATCGTTCGATTTTATGCTTGAATGATAATAATTACCTTTTTTTCTTCTGTTCAGGGTACGATATTGAAGGTTTAGAAAACTTTCCTCTTGACGAGCCAGTCCTCTTTGTCTACTATCATGGCGCTCTTCCCATAGATTTATATTACTTCATTTCCAAAGTGTACCTCATTCGCAACAAGCTAGTGCACACTGTCGCTGATAGATTTCTCTTCAAAATTCCAGGTAAAATTTGTTTCATAAAATATAAATGGAATATATTTGTTATCGAAATTCTGTATTCATTAAATATAGGTATTCTATATTCGAAGAGGCGCAAAAGCCATAAAAAGCCAAGAGATAATTGGGAGACTACCACCCAGACAGAAGAGTGCTGTAGAGAGAGTTGTGGTAGGAAACTGCTCCCAGTGGTTGACTGTGCTCCCAACCATCTCAGATAACCAAGACTTATCCCCCCTTGCAATTTAGAGATGCATTGTCACTAAGGTATGGGCATGAACTTGCGATGGATGCGGAGGAAACAGTGACCTGAACCACATGCTCAACTGCAAGAAAGGGGGATTGGTTAAACATGGGCATGACCAGCGAGGGATGAGTGTGCGAAAGTGGCGAGGTTGGCATGGTCTGGCGTGGCAACTGAACCGGTGATTCAAGAATTACTAGATGGAACACCACAACTTGTTGCTGATATCCAAATACCTGGGGTCTGGGATCGTGAGCAGGCTTTTTTTGACGTAAGATTCATCAATGCTGACACGCCGCATCTTACCTTTCCCAGTCCTGGGGCGATGTTGCTGAACGAGCAGCCCATGAAAAGCATTCAAAGTATGATAGGGCGGCTGAAGACTTGACGGGCTCATTAGCGAATTTTTGAAGAAAATTAAGCTATTGCTCTCGCCTCAAAATTTGTAGAATGTGAATTTTTGAAAACATTTTATGCTGAAATCCGTTTCAGGCTATTCTGAATCATATTCTGAAGTTTAACGCATTTTTTTATGTATGTATGTATGTATATATGTATGTATGTGTCATTCCAGACGATAACTGTCCGTAGAATTGTGCTAGAAACTTCAAACAAATTTTAAAATGTTAAGGACACAAAACGAAAGTTCAAGTTCGTTGGCCAGCATGATCGGATTACATCTTCGGGTTGAAATTTTCAAAAATGTAGTCAACAATTTCAAAATAGCCTGTTTTTTGCGATTTGTTGTGCGATATAATTTTTTCAGCATACTAACATGTGGTATATTCGGAATCAGCGTAAAATTTCCTATAAGAATATGTATCAAGCTTTCAAAAATTTCAAAGTTGAAAAATCAGTCAAAAATCGAAATAATGCCGTTCGCTAGTTGTAAAAATCGGTAATATTTGCATGAAACATTGTCCAAATTCAGATTGAACTACTCTTATGGAGTATAACCCAATCTGTATAACCCTGTATAACCAATCCTAGAACCATGCTGTTTAAAACTTAGGTAGTAGGTGCTTTAAAAAAAAAAAAAGTCCAGTCATGCAGCATGACCCCATGAGCGAATTTTTGAAGAAATCTTCGACATTTCAGTCGCTATTGATCGTGTAGAGAAATTTTAGTTTATGATTTTGACCGACAAACATGGAATCAAATTATTAAAAATAATGAGGAGGTACTCATACTTTATTATTATTAAACTAATCTTGTAGATTTAAATACAAATGTAGGTAAATATTCATAGATTTCGATGGAGGGAGGCCTTGAGATTAACGTTACTGACGGCCGAGCGGAGCGAGGCCTTGGGTCTGCGTGCTAGTACGTACATAAATTGAACTTCTTCATAATTTCATGGCTGATATTTTCTAAGCCACAGTCAGTATTAAAGCTACATCAAGTCCTAAAACAGTTGAGCGTAAAACATTAAAGAGAGCGACCGAGAGAATCGGAGGACGGAATATTTCACAGAGTAAACTCATCAGTTGTGATTACATTTTTTTTTTTTTAACAAGCACCTACTACCTACGTTTTAAACAGCATGGTTCTAGGATTGGTTATACAGGGATACAACTTCCATAAGAGTAGTTCAATCTGAATTTGGACAATGTTTCATGCAAATATTACCGATTTTTACAACTAGCGAACAGCATTATTTCGATTTTTGACTGATTTTTCAACTTTGAAATTTTTAAAAACTTGATACATATTCTTATAGGAAATTTTACGCTGATTCCGAATATACCACATATTAGTATGCTGAAAAAATTATTTCGCTCAACAAATCGCAAAAAACAGGCTATTTTGAAATTGTTGACTACATTTTTGAAAATTTCAACCTGAAGATGTTATCCGATCGTGCTGGCCAACGAACTTGAACTTTCGTTTTGTGTCCTTAACATTTTAAAATTTGTTTGAAGTTTCTAGCACAATTCTACGGACAGTTATCGTTTGGAATGACACATACATACATTAATAAAAAAATGCGTTAAACTTCAGAATATGATTCAGAATAGCCTGAAACGGATTTCTGCATAAAATTTTTTCAAAAATTCACATTCTACAAATTTTTAAGCGAGAGCAATAGCTTAATTTTCTTCAAAAATTCGCTAAAATGTACCTAATCACAACTGATGAGTTTACTCTGTGCGTGTGTTAATAATTTGATTCCATGTTTGTCTATCAAAATCTTAAACTAAAATTTCTCTACACGATCAATAGCGACTGAAATGTTGAGGATTTATTCAAAAATTCGCTCATGGGGTCATGCTGCATGACTGGACTTTTTTGCCTGCCATGTTGCTGGCCAAATGGCTCAACGGATCTCAATGTGGTTATTCCCAAATTATTTTCACCCCTAGTCACGTCTTGCGAGGGAGTTCTCCATAGAGAATTTAATGTATTCTTGAAGAGGATGGCTGAAAAATTGTCAGATAAGTGGACAAGGCCCTTCTCCCAGGTTCTCGAATAGGTAAGAGTAAAAATGCAGTATTCGACAATAAGAGCAGCTTCACTCCGATTGTGAGGGACAAGGAGAAGAGTGAGGAGTCTCGGCGTCGAGGATTGAGCAGCGGCAATCCTACTAACATGAAAAAGCGTCTTCCCTGGATCGTGTCGTAGAAAATGAATATTCCTGAACTCTAAAAAATAAAATAAAATAAATATAGGTAAACAAATGAATTTATAATCGTCTTTTCTACTGGCTAGAAATTTATAATGTTTTAATTAATGCCCTCTAGTTTTATTTGTATCAATGATTGCTCCGAATTTACTGGGTACGAAAAGGGACCAATGGAGAGGTTTTGTCAAGAATGTGTAAAGAAAAAGAATAGCTTCGGACATTCAGAGATAGTCACATCATGCAGGATAAGAACAGGTATGAGCTGCTAACGCTCATTATTCATGGAAGAATTGTCGGGAAAAGGTCTATTAGAAGAAGGTAGAACTTGTGGATGAAATGAGGAGGAGCCATGCGAAACCCTACTATTCCGCCAAATCAAAATTTTCAGAATTAAGGAAAAACTGTTTTTGCGTATTTTTACTTCATTGTCTTGTAGGAGACTTTAGAAACTAAGTAGTATACTCGATTCAAATCATGCTGCCACTAAAGTTGAAAAAATCCTATTTTTAGTTTGGACATGTGGGGTTTTGATTGATTTTTTCTTACTTGTGGGGTTTTGGTGAAAACATATGAAGGACTTGAGGGTTTTGGTCTTCCTCATTCAGAGGAAAAGTGGAAACTAGGGTGAAGATAATATGCTATTTTAAACGTTTTATGCTGAACCAACTTTTTTAATTGTTAAAAAGGGAATGCAATTCAATTTGAGTTAATACTTGAATATAAAACTTCAGTAAATCAAAAGTGGAAGGAAAAATTAAAACAAATAATTATGAATAGGTAGTGATACCTAGCAAAAAAAAAAAATAATAATAATAATAATAATTTACACATTGCATGTATCTGCTGACCATTTGATCCTGGAGTATCTTATCACACGATCCACAGATATTCTGGCGGAAATTTAAAGCATCCCCTGGCCAAATTTTGAAGCACTGGTAAGCTTTACTGTTGTGCTTACATGGTATGAATACGTTTGAACCAGATGGAAACGAATGCCTCACTTTTTTAGCAATTTCACGCAAACTACTGGTTTTTGACTTTCTCCTCGTACCTTGATTATCTACTGTCTCTCGCTGTCACTGTACCCTCCATTTCACTATTATCACCCATTTCGATTAACATAAATGATCACTTGAATTAGTATAAAAATGCACTGATAAACGTACAGGTAGACGAACTTCACAGATAACTAATCAAGAAGCAACAGGAGGGTCACGTGAGGCTAGGTATCTGGCTTCCCATTGGTTGCTTGGACTAGTGGGGTTCTGCGTGATTCACATGACACATGACTCTGGACATGTGTGGTTTTGGATGAAGTACAAGAATCTACTGTGTTGTTTTGACGAGATCTGTGGGGTTTTGCTCGACGAAATGGTGAAGAAAATGGTACAGCTGATCACAAAGAACAAAGAACAAAGAAACCAATGCTATGTAGGTGGTTTGTGTGCTCATCGGTTGAGAAATTCAGGGGTGTCATCTTATGAGAAACTATTGCCTGATGGATCACCGACCTTCGTAAGGTGATGGGGTTACAAGCAGACACATTTTTAATCTATAGAGAAAATTCAACTGAATCAGGATTATCTTATACGTTGGTATGAAAGGTTAAATGTATGTTGAACGGTGTCTTCAATCGTTTTGCAGGATGGAGCATCACTGCTGAGGTTTTAAAAGTGATTCCTGGAACTGTTCAAGAATGTTCGAACATCCTCCAGAATGGAAATTGTCTAGCTGTGTCACCTGGAGGTGTTTACGAGGCACAGTTCAGCGACCATAACTATAAATTGATGTGGAACCGTAGAGTTGGATTTGCCAAGGTTGCCCTTGACGCCAAAGTAGTAAGAAACTCATTTTTCAAAATAATTTCTTATAATATAGGTTTCGTTATAATTGGTGAATTCCAGCGTGCGATTGTGGTTGAACTACTGGCACAATGAGGTTCAGATGACCTGATGATTTCCTTAGTTAAGGTTATTTACCTCCCATTGCATTGCTTACAGTTATGTTCTGTTCTGGGGTGTTATCCCAGAGCCGTTTGTGTTCCTTCCTTATCCATTCCCACAAAGCGGTTTTTATCGAGCATTTTGCTATACCTATCCGGCCCAGTGAATTGCATTGATGCCCCCCTTCGTGCTAGCTGGTCTGCCTGTTCGTTTCCTGCCACTCCTGAATGCCCTGGTACCCATTCCAAGGTAATCTTGTTGTCCTTTCCCAGGGCATTTAGTACATCCCAGCACTCCCTCACCAGTCTTGATCTAGTTTGAGGAGCTGCAACTGCTTTAAGAGCTGCCTGGCTATCTGAGAGATTGAGAATAGTCCTACCTCTCATTCCTTCTCTCAGATTCCCTGCCACACATTCCCTTATTTCAAATAGTTCTGACTACTAAACCCTAAGGATATTTTCCTATTTCAGATCTTCTTCTCTCAAAAAAATATAAAAGGAGTAGTTGAATACCTCTGCTCTGCAATTTGATTCTGAATCTGAAATTCTGCAGAATCTGAAATTCTGCTGCGGTAGTGGTCGATGTGGATACAGCAGAGCTGGCGTCCACTGCTCAACACTCTGCTCCAATTGTACCCACTAAACTCATTCCACTCCAACAGCTCATTTTCTTTAGTTCCTTTTTTTTTCTTTTTTAGAGCCACTGTGTTTTATATACATATATATTCACTCAATAGATTCTATCATTTTTTGCACTTTAATTCTGGTAATAGTAAACAAGTCGCTAGAACGCTTACTTTTCGAGTTTTATTGACTGGGCTTTTACTATTTTGGTGAGCTCGAGACCAACCTCATTGTTCTCGAGATAATACCCCCTCCCAAGATTCTAAACCTTTTAAAATATTTTGAAGAGAGGGAGAAGGGTCAGCTTCATATATCATAAATATCTCTTCAATCCACATTTTTACGTTCCTCTCAAGCTCCTGAGTTTGGGACTGTATCGCATTACTACCTAATGAGCTAGATAAACGTCTATTTACATCGATGATAACTGAGAGATAACGCCCATGAATAATCTAGTCATAGCCCAGCTTAAGATATTTTCCTATTTCAGTGTGGTAACACTGTACTTGATTTTCGTACGGAACTGAACCCACCCTGTATATTTCGAGTGGAGCTGCGACATTGCAACTAGACCTGACCGGTTTTGACTTTTCTCCTGTACTAAACTAGATATAATTTCCATTTTGTCATCAAACTTGGATTCAGACTAGACTGAATAGGGGGCACTATCAAGTTCGAGTCCGGTGGCAGTACCGAACGACCCTCAGGTCTGTTATCCTGTGGCTCAAGGCAGGTCAAATAAAGTACGGTCGCACTGTCACTATACCTTTACATTTACGAGGGTCGTCCAGAAAATAAGTTCCGTTTTTTTTTTAAATCAAGTTTTTATTGAAAAAATTTGAAACTTACAGGTATTGTAGTTGAACATATGTACTATTTTTCCACGTAATCCCCGGCGACGTCAATACATTTGGTATATCGCGAAATGAGCTTCGAAATTCCTTCCTCATAAAAACTTGCCGCTACCTCCTTGGTCCACTTCGTGACAGCTTCTTTCACTTCCTCGTCACTTCTTAAACGTTCTCCCGCCAATTCCGCCTTCATTTTGGTAAACAGGTGATAGTCTGATGGGGCCAAGTCGGGACTGTAAGGTGGATGGGTCAGAACATCCCAACCAAACTCATCCAAAAGTTGCACTGTGGAATGAGCAACGTGAGACCGAGCGTTGTCGTGGGGAAGGCAAACACCGGAGGTCAACATTCCTCTTCTCTTGTTCTGTATGGCCCGACGAAGCTTCTTCAGGGTCTCACAATAGCGGTTGGCGTTAATTGTTTCACCTTGAGGCAAAAAATCAATCAGGAGAATTCCTTTTTGATCCCAGAAAACAGAAGCCATGATTTTCCTGGTTGATTTCTCGACTTTGAATTTTTTGGCACTTGGGGAGGTGGGGTGTTTCCGTTGCATGGACTGTCTTTTGTTTTCTGGAGTGTAGTGTGACACCCAGGTTTCGTCTCCAGTGACGATAGACTTCAGGAATGCGTCCCCATCAGTTCTGTAGCAGTCCAAAAATTCTCGAGCTGCGGCCATTCGTTGTTCCTTGTGTTGGGGCGTCAGCTCTCTAGGGACCCACCGAGCGCAAACTTTCCGAAAGTCAAGTTTTTCCGAGACGATCTCATGGATGAGGGATCGTGAGATGTCTGGGAAACTCAGGTGGAGTTCATCCAGGGTTGAACGACGATCTTTGCAAACTGCATTGTCGATTTCAGCGACAATTCCTTCCGTCACAACTGAGGGTCTGCCTCTCCCACTTTCATCCTCAAGTGAATGTCTTCCCGCCTTAAATTCACGTACCCATCTCCTCACCATTGACTCACTCATTACACCTTCTCCATAAACAGAAATGAGCTGTTCGTGAATTTGAACTGATTTGAAACCCTGTGCATAAAGAAATTGAATCACTCCGCGCACAACAACTCGAGAGGGAACGGGGATCAAGGTGGCGGGACGCGACGTGGAGGGCTCCATTTCAACTACCTGCCCTGACGTTGGTAACTGACCGACTGAGGTCACCCACCTCTCCTCTTTCGAGCGGTGTTACCAGATTTGGCAAAAGCCACTCCTACCACCCTACAGATCAAAACGGAACTTATTTTCTGGACAACCCTCGTAATTACCGTTAGTACTTTCTCGAATTTGTTTGGATGTCCTCCAGTGAAGCAATTAATCAATTACTTGGCATGATTTTTGATCACCAACGACTTATGTAGCGGAGTTCGGCCAAACTCCATTAAATATAATCTCGAGGATCAAACCTTGGTGTCTTTCACCAACCCAAAACTCTGTTAAACTCAGTGTTACCCTCCAGGAAAATAGCTCTCACAATCGAAGAGGTTTGGTCACCCTGGCCTCTTAGCTCTGATCGTTTGAGTGTCGCAACTGTGAGGAATTTCCCGTAATTTCTCGTAGTTGTGACGACGCGAGTTCGAACTCCTGTCGAGGTATCAAATATTTTTGGGCCGTTACAGTGGTGCAGTCAAAATAGGACCCGACATCAAACGAAACAATAATTAATTAAATCTCTCTCGAGCCAAAAGACTGTAAACATCACATTTCCTGTTGTTATGCCCCTTTCATTTCCTCGCTCACTTGAGTCAAAACACACCGTGACAATGACCTCGCTCGACTGCTGACTTGTTCCAGCGAGCATCTGCTGAGCCAGGGGCCTGCAGTTTCACTTCGTCATTTGTCCGACCCCAAACCAGCCGAGACGGCTGGTATTTGACTCCGGGGAAATGTTACGCTCCAGGAAAATAACTCTCACAGTCGAAGAGGTTTGGTCACCCTAGCCTCTTCTCTGATCGTTAGAGTGTCGCAACTGCGAGGAATTTCCCGTAATTTCTCGTAGTTGTGATGACGCGAGTTCGAACTCCTGTCGAGGTATCAAATATTTTTGGGCCATTACACCAGTTTGGCATAATCGAGTTTCCTTAACGGAGATTCAGCAAACTGTCCAATGAAAACCTGGACAATATGAAAACCCGCCATGTGTCTTACATATGAAGAAAATAAAGCACTGAATCACTACCATGGCTAATTATTACCTGCGCCGTTTTTATCTAGTTACCTAGTTACCATCTACGTAGTTACTGTCTAGTTTCCATCTAATGTTCTAGAACGTGTTTGGATCTTCGTACTTAAAACCTAATGAATTTATATAATATCATTAATGTTTTGTTCAATATCATTTATAATATTCGTTGATTTTTTGTTGCTATTTTACATAATTTATAATATTCGTTGATTTCGATCGAGTCCGAATTCGTATTTGATTCACTTCAACTGTGAATCAAACTGTAGGTATCAGCTGTTGGTACACGGCCATATTGCTCGATATTATTGTTATCACGGCTAAACAGAGATTGGCAAGTGTAACTGGCCGGGGCTTGGGAGATTAACCTCAAGCCACCTCGTTAGGAGTTTAAACTCGTAAAGTGGTCTGGTGAAAGACGATGAGCTGGAATCTCCGTTATTTTCCAATCTTTTCTAACTAAGGGCCACTTTCACCAACAACTTAAACGAGTTTAAGGGCGGAATCCATAGTCGCACCTTGAGATAAGAAATTTCTTGACTCAGGCCAAGGTCACATCTGGCTTGAGGAGGTGAACTGGTATCCATAGTCAAAAGGTGCAGGCGTCGAGGCCGGCCTTAGCTGTAATTTTTCTCAAGGTGGCTTTGAAGAGGGTTGGAGTCTAGAGGAAGCAAAATGAGGTTCTTCCAACTATTTTGGGTATTCCATGCTTAGTAAATCACGATACTTGGTGATTCCATGCTTGGAATTCCATGGTAATTGTTCGACGCAACCTTGGTGAGGCCAGAAAAATTAGTCAACATTTGTGAGGTGTATTATTTTATCAAAAAGTTGACAGTTGACAAGTTTACCATTTCATGTTTTCGCCTTTGTTGTTTGTTGTATCTACTGTTTTATTTTTATTATTATTGACATTTTATGTCTTTACTATGGCACATAACTCAAAAAGTGTGACGTTACGGTGTGACGAAGAAAGCGTTATGAACAATTTCTAATGATTTTCACGTACAACGGATTCGCTGCTACGGAACTTTAACTTCGCTAGTTATCATCGTACAAAAATCGTTCACCAATCGTTGGAGAGCTCTCGATTTACCTGACCATATTACGTTAACCACTGCGGAGTTCGTGGCCGACAAGCTGCGGTATGAGCGGGATTGTTTAAATAATTGTTTACACACAGGTGATCATTCTCAATAATTTATATTGTGAACACGATTGCAAGCTTTATATAAGTAAAGACATAATTTTAAGACCATACAACCGATAAACGAATTATCTCTTGGAGATGTACGAGTCTTGGAGATGAAGCTCGGACTGTGTTTATGTTTAACAAAATTTTTATGAAGTGCACTCGTGAGTGTGTTAAGAAGCTGTGTATAAGGCACCACCAGTTACGACGAAACATTACATGGAGCATCAACAATCATCCAATGGACCTTCGACGAAACGGAAACTTCCCAAATCGGCCAAGGAGCTGATACGTGAATATCGTTTGCGCAAAATACTGCGTACGAGTACGACAAATGCCGATGACACACTTACCACATCACAACCCACGCCGGACACCGGTCATACGACTGACAACATAGTGCAATTTCCCAATCGGGCAAGGAGCGGATGCGTGAATATCGTTTGGACAAAAAACTGAGCACGAGTTCGACAACTACAAAGGAAACAGAAATTTGTGAGGTCAATCATACGTATGTTGAACCGCCTCTTTCTCTTGCCGACATGGAATTTGATAAACGTGTGACAATCTACTTAAGGCCGTATCACACTAGAATTTTTTCCGCATTTTTTCGGCGTTTCTAATGCCTAAACGTGAAGAAGAAGAAGAAGTACTTTTTTCCAAGGTCAGCTTTTTCGACCATTGCGCATCCTGGCGGAGCGTTTTTAAACTCACTTTTGAAAATTAGAACACGTTCTAATTTTTACCTTGACGCAAGAAAAATGCTAAACATAACCCTTGGGGAGGTAACGTTTCACTGGGAAACCGCGTTGTACCTTCCCGTTTTCATTCCAGTTCCAGTTCTCCTGTGCCAAAAATATTGTTCCTAGTTCCTTGCCGAAGTTTTCTTATTTTCTTAGTGCCGAACTTCTTTTCTTATTATTCTTATTTCAGTGCCGAACTTCTATTTTTATTACGTTTTTGTTTGGTCGCGCGCCAATGCCTCACCTCGCATGATGTTAAGTAGGTAACAGCACCCCTCCGGTCACTTAAGAGACTGCACTAAACAAATGCTGAATCAGGTGAATGAACTGTAGAAGTGAAGTTTTTTGTTTGAGGATTATTGCCGTGCGCTCTTGCTTCTCTGTTGAGTTCAAATTACATACCTGTCTTCTTATATAAATATAATTTAAAATCGAATAATCATTTTTCGTTCTTGACCACATCCCTAGCGGGAACAGGTTTTTTTATTATTACGTTATTTTTATTATTATTGTGCGTCTTCATAGTATAATAACTTTGGAAGAACAAGAGTTGTCAAGACACTGTTTGAAAACACTAGGCACGTCAAACGTTACTTCAATATTTCAAGCCCTAACCTGACAGGCTTAATAAAATTGCATTCCGCCAGAATGCGCTGTTTTTGCAGTTATTCATCTTCAACATTCACAGCTGATCTTGTAAAAACGCACTTTGCCTTCTTCACGTTTCAGCGATTAAAATGCGGAAAAAATGCAAGTGTGATACGGCCTTTAGTGATGTACGAAATTATCGTTCGCGTACCATGCTGCAAATGCGAAATATGACATGCGTCGATGGAGTCTTTACCCGTAACGTGTCAAATATACAAACCTTAGCTTACACGTCATACTTTTCACATCATCGGCCTCTACTTAGCATTACAAACTCTGATAATTATATATGTACGGAATGATGTAGGTATGTATATGTGTAAATAAATAAACATTTGTATTGTCATTTTGTGTTTCTCATTTATTATATTACAAGAAACAGCACAAAATAACATTTCGAGGGAGGTTTCAACCTTCCTTGGCTGGAGGTGGGTTTGAACCCCTCTGGAGTCGAGAAATTTCTTATCTCACCTTCAAAAATCGTCTATGACGTTTTCGAGGAGGCTTGGAGGCCAGCCTCGGAATGTAACGACTCTGAATAGGTTAAGGAGACATGAACCCACCTCAAGGCCGGCCTCAGCTCAAATGTGGAGGCCGGCCTTACATTTGCGACTATGAATACCGATGGGGTGAAATTCTCCTCAACAACCCACCTTGAGGCCGACCTCAGCATTGAGGAGCGACTATGGATTCCGCCCTAAGTTAGAAAACATTAACAAATAACGGAGATTCCAGCTAATCGTCTTTCACCAGACCACTTTACGAGTTTAAACTCCTAACGAGGTGGCTTGAGGTTAATCTCCCAAGCCCCAGCCAGTTACACTTGCCAATCTCCGTTTAGCCGTGATATCAATGATATCGACCAATATGGCCGCACACCAACAGCTGATACCTACAGTTTGATTCACAGTTGAAGTTTATTGTTATTCAAGTTTTTGATGATGAATTCACGCGATTTATCGCTCGGATTAATTTTCGATTCCTCGGATGAGGACGATGTCCCGCAAAGACGCCCAAGGACGTCTTACCTTGAAACTGAGCGCCTGCCAAGAAGAACACGATTGGATAGGTTAACTCGATCAAAATCAACAAATATTATAAAAAGTAAAATAACAACAAAAAATCAACGACTACTATAAATTATATAGAACAAAATATTAATGATATTAAAAAGAAGTAAAAAAGAAATAATAGGTTTCACGTTTGAAGCTCCAAACAAGTTCTAGAACACTAGATGGAAACTAGATAGTAACTAGGTAACTAGATAAAAACGGCGTGGGTAACAATTGGTCGTGGTTGTGATTCACTGCTTTATTGTCTTGATATGTCGGACACATGGCAGGTTTTCAAACTGTCGTTTCAAATTGTCCAATTTTTCATTGGACAGTTTGCTGAATCTCTGTTAAGAAAACTCGATCATTTTAATCTGGGTTTAAACGAGTTTTGGGTTGGTGAAATACGCCAAGGTTTGATCCTCGAGATTATATTTAATCGAGTTTGGCCAAACTCCGCTACATAAGTTGTTGGTGAAAGTGGCCCTTAAACTCGTTTGTTGTTGGTGAAAGTGGCCCTTAATTGACCGTAATAGCTCCTTAAGATTAACAAAAGGGTCGATATATTTGCCTGAACTTGTAGGAAATTTTCAGAACACATTTTTCTTTATCGCGAGAACAATAAAATCATGATTTCTTGAAGTTAATTCCTTTGTAAATACCCCTATTCCAACAGTTGGAGCCATTGGAAAAGCTTTGTTTCAAACATGAAAAGTTGAAATTTTCCCCAAAAAGATGAAATTTTCTCCAAGTACTCGTATTTACTTCTATATAGTTATTTATTTTGTTTAATAAAAATACGTTGGGACCTATATTCTGTGTTCTGTTCCACAGCGCATCGTTCCCATGTTTACTGTAAACGTGCGAGAAGCTTTTAGACAAGTGACTACATTCCGTCGATTTTGGCTCTGGCTGTATAAAAAGTGGCGCTTCCCCTTCACACCCATCTATGGTGGCTTTCCTGTCAAGCTGACAACAGTGCTGGGCCCTCCTATCTCGTATAGTTTAGCTGATGGGAACCCTGAAGTATTAGCGCAGTTGGTAAGAATTTATATACAAGTAGAAAATCTTAAAAATTCATGTATTTCAGAATTAAAAACTTCACGTTAGATATTCACGATTAATTGCATGCAATTTTCTCATAAAGTTCCCGTTTTCATTACACTCAACCAAAACCAAACTTTCAAAGACCAGATCCAGTGATTGAAGACTCCACTATTACAAAGGTCAGTTGTACATTGATGACATTCTTGCAGAAAAGAATGAGGTGAAATCCCCCCTTCTGTGATCTGCGCCAGTTGTGTGCAGTCAAGGAGTATGTTGAACCCACAGGATCTCCCATAATCAAACTCAGAGTCAGTGGTTTTGAATTTCATGCAAATGTATTGCTTAAGTCCTGCGTGAACCCTGTGACTTACTCTTGGCGAACGACTTCCCCACCAGTCAACATCATCTGTAACTGTAATGAAAATTTGTATTTTTATACTACGTTTCACGATATTTATATGTACCTATAGGTCCACCAGAGATGATTTGCCCTCTGAGGGCACCCCTTATGTTGAACTACATGATGAGACAACCTTTCAGTGACAGCCTTGATGGGTGAAATTGGGTGGGAAGTGCTAGAAAGTAAATGTCACGTTTGAGTGTTGGTTGCCCTACCAATCTGAGCAACCATTTTGAATTTTGACTGCTGTCATAGAATATTACCTATTTTTTTTAGCGTGATGTGATTGATTCCCTTTCAATTTTCTTTTTTTCTCTTGATTCCCGAGTTTTAAGTAATTTCATCTGTTCGTCATGAATAAACACCTCTACTACAGGGCTTGGTCTTCAAGCTCAGGAGATTGTTTATAATGTCTCCTCTACCTACTCCTGAAATAAACTGAATGTAAAGGTGAATATTTGTTACTTTATGAGTGAAGTAACAGGCATTTTCTCAAGAACAGTTTGTTCGATCATTAGTGAAGGCCAGGGGGATCAGACTTCTTTGTCACTCCTACAAGAATGAAACTCTACGGGAAGAAAATTACTGCTGATCCGTTCAGTGGTGTCTTCATTCGTAATAAAACTCGCGAGTTTTTTTGGTTCGAAAGGAGTTTCCAACCATGAGTAAAGTATTGGAAGCACTGAAGGAAGATGAAGTTGTCGACCGTGGGGAAAAATTACGCCCCTCCGATAATGAATTAGGTAAGATTTGTGGTTTCAAATGGAAGACCTGCCTGACAAACCGTAATTCACTAGTAAAACAGGCACTGGTTGAACTCAATGCTTGGGGTGCTAGATATTTTTACACAATATCAGAAGGAACAAATATTTTATATTTAGGCAAGGCATTTTCGTTAATGAGGCGCATATATTCAAAGTTTTGGCAGTCTTCGAATCAGCTCAGAGTGTAGAACCGCGTAGGAAATAATCTCATCATCAGGCTTGGAGAGAAAGAGATGGGGTTTGTGCCCAACAGTTTATCGAGTTTTAAATATTTACGATTACACGTGATTATCTCAGCTCAATGAATTATGAAAACTTCTTTGTTTCTAAAATGCAATATCAACTGTATTTGTTTAGATTTAAAATTTTTCTACTTCCCTTATGAGAAAATAGCATGGATAACTTTGAATTTAAAATATAGTCATGAAGTTCATTTTCGGTTAGGTGATTGGAATACAAAAGATAGGTTGAAGGTACTGAACGAAAAAGGTGAAGAAGTTGGAATCCAGTTTACATATTGTTTCATCTAAAAGGTAGGTATTGAAAAGACGGTAATGAAGTAGGAACGCAATTTACATAATTATTTCATTAACAGTTATGATCTACTTCGTTGTTAAACGAAAAGCTTGAAGGCCTGTGGAACGGAGGGAAATAAAGATACCTGTGAGGGGAAAAATTACTAAAAAATATCGTATGCACGACAATTTTTAAATGATGTGAAAATAAGTAGTTCAATTTTCTCCAGCAGTCTTCGCCTTCGGAACGCAAACCATCTCTGGTCGACCTGTAGCTAGTTGTAGCTACTCCATTTTTCGAGTACACTCTGTGAATAACCAGAACGAGACGTTCGCGAACAATCAAGTTGAGACACGAGAGTAGACCCTGACTTGCTCTTTAGTTAGACTATCCACTGCGTGGCATTCCCAGCGCTCCAATCGCCATTCCCAGCGCTCCAATCGCCATGAGATTTTACACAGATCAGTTTTCTGCTTAGATTAGTGGACAGGATAGTCGCTACGCTCCCATCTCAAAAATACGTAACATCAAGTAGTCAATCCCTTAATAAGAATTTAGATTAGTTGGTCAGGGTCTAGAGTCTCGTGTCTCAAATTGATTGTTTGCGAACGTCTCGTATAACCAAAAGAGAACCTTTCTGCTCATACTTCCATTCCGTTTAGTATGTAGATGAAGTAATGAATATCGAATCGAAAATTGTTGCACCGCGTTAGTTCCGGCAAGCAAATACACGTTGGTTGTCATTGTTCAAGAAGCGCGAAATCCGAGTGGGAATATTGTTTTTGTGAGGGCAAAACGATTCCAATGCGTTTGCCTACCTTCGTTGATTTAAGCAAAATATTGGAAATTGGCGTGTATTTAGAGAAATAAATAATATATTCCTCAAATTTGAGAAAATGAGAAACTCTGACATATGTGACTAGCGATATGGAAAACCTCCGGATTATTATAATATTGCATGTTTTCAATTAACATTGTACATGGATAGACGGTATTTTACCCCATTTGGGAGAAACCCAACAGTCCCATGCAAATACAAACCAATACAGAAAGCAATTCATTTGGGAAAGTTCCTGAGCCCCCCCCCCCCCCCCCCCCCCCCCCCCCTTCCCAGATCAGCACTTCCAAAACCTAGTAATGTAATTGAGCTGTGCCTGTTTGTCCGATTTTCTCCTCAGTGAGCCTTGCAAGCACACTTCCCACCAACACCCTGTTTCTACCTGTGGGGTCCTATTGTAACGGCCCACAAATATTTGATACCTCGACAGGAGTTCGAACTCGCAACATTTCAACTACGAGAAATTTCCCGAAGTTGCAACACCAACGATCATAGCTATGAGGCCAGGGTGATCAAACCTCTTTGACTGTTAGAGTTATTTTCCTGGAGCCTAACATTTCCCCGGAGTCAAATACCGGCTGTCTCGGCTGGTTTGGAGTCAGTCGAATGACGAAGTGAAACTGCAGGCCACTGGCTCAGCAGATGCTCGCTGGAACAAGTCAGCAGTCGAGCGAGGTCATTGTCACGGTGTGTTTTGACTCAAGTGAGCGAGGAAATGAAAGGTGCTAACGACAGGAAATGTGGTGTTTACATTCTTTTGGTTCGAGAGGGATTTAATTAATTATGTTTCGTATGATTTCGGGTCCTATTTCGACTGCGCCACTGTAACGGCCCAATAATATTTAATACCTCGACAGGAGTTCCAACTCGCAGCGTCACAACTACGAGAAATTACGGGAAATTCCTCGCAGTTGCGACACTCAAACGATCAGAGCTAAGAGGCCAGGGTGACCAAACCTCTTCGATTGTGAGAGTTATTTTCCTGGAGCGTAACACTGGGTTTAACAGAGTTTTGGGTTGGTGAAAGACACCAAGGTTTGATCCTCGGGATTATATTTAATGGAGTTTGGCCGAACTCCGCTACATAAGTTGTTGGTGATCAAAAATCATGCCAAGTAATTGATTAATTGCTTCACTGGTGGACATCCAAACAAATTCGAGAAAGTACTAACAGTAATTAAATGTAAAGGTATAGTGACAGTGCGACCGTGCTGCCTTGAGCCACAGGATTGGAGGCCAGAGGGTCGTGCGGTACTGCCACCGGACTCGAACTTGATAGGGCCCCTATTTAGTCTAGTTTGTTACAGAGGAATGTCTTTCAACACGGAGATTTTCATAGATTTGGATCTGAATCCGAGTTTGATGACAAAATCCAGGAGAGAAAAGTCAAAACCGGTCAGGTCTAGTTGCAATGTCACAGTTCCACTCGAAATACACAGGATGGGTTCAGAGCCGTACGAAAGTCAAGTAAAGTGTTACCACACTGGGGCTTATTTCATAAAACAACAAGTTGCAAGTGTACAAGTTAACAAGTACAGGTACTTGTAATGCACCGTAAACTAGAACAAGTGTTTCACCAAAACAAAGAGTACAAGTGTAGACAAAAGTTACACTTGTAGAAGCTAAGTTTACAAATGTAGCAGAAAAGAAAAATGGCGTGTGGGGACCAACGACGTGAATAACGTCAAGCCGGATACCGAAATTGAAGTTTTGTCAGCGAATCATAATATAAAAACGGTGTTAAGTACACGATAGGATGTTTATCGTACATGACAAGGTGTAATGATTGGAAGACAGACAAATTATAAACTGAAAAGTGGAGAAAGTGTGTATTTGATTTCAACTTATTCTGATGGCTGGCATAATCGGATTTTTCCTCTTCATTCAGCGGAAATGATTAATCAATTCATCAAGTCTTAATGCTGCTGGGTTAGGAATGTCATGTGTAACTTCGAAATTATCTTCACTTTGTTCTTCAATGATAGGGAGATCCTCAATACCCGATCAGGAAAAATTGCACAGGGTCACGCAGCATTTGAATCATTCAAGGGTCTTGGAAGACATCCTAAATCTCTCGTTAAACTCGAAAATACCCACGAAAAAAGCGTTTATTCGTGATCGAAAAAATCGTTGGCGTCTTCTACGCTGATGCTTCTTTCTTGTCTGCATCCTTCAGCAGAAGATGATTCCCACATATAAACACCGAAAAATGGTCAACTCACAATGCTGGAAAATAACAAGTTTACAGGTGAATGGACGTAGGTTAAAAATCGGCCATTTTGGTTTATTATTTCCAATAATAAGCCTATGTGATCGTATAGCAAAAAATTTTTATAACCCCCCCTCAAACTTTGTCACTTTACGTTTCAAGGTGCGTAGAATCCAAATTTGAAATGTCCGTCTGCCGTTCGCCGTCCGCCGTTCGCCGTCCGCCGTCCGGGCCATAAAAGGCCTAAGAATTGACTTAAAAAACCCGTTCTTTCGCACATAGACTCCATTTGGGGTCTAGTTGGTCCTAACGTTTAACCATCCCGATCGCTTTACTCGCATAGATGCTATGGGCCAAAAACGGGCGAAAAAGTGTCATTTCAAGGCTTTGTTAGACTTACGCACGCACGCACGCCTGGCACGCTTGGCAGGGGGTCACGGTGGGTGGTGAGGGGGTTGAGCGGGGGGTGGAGTGAGAGGAGGCGCCGCGGCACCTTGTGGTGGGTACGGCGTTCCTTCGAGGCATGAATATATGTTTTTTTCTAGGTCATATTTGTGTGTTAATACCAATGCTTTTCCTACGCATATTTAATAACATATCCTCTCGACTTTTCGTACGTGGTCAGATAATGATATTATTAAGGCAATAACTATTTGAATAGATAGGAGCTCAAATCGAGAAATATAAACATGCGTATATAATTATAGAAGTATAGGTTGTGGCAACTCGAAATGGGACATGCCGAGGAGTCTGGACGGGCCTTATGACGTACGGTAGCCAACTAAAACTACGATCATACTCAATTGAAAAAATAATAAACCTTTGTGAAATAATTTGCAGCGTTTTTACAACTGTAAAACAATGACTTGTACAAAATGATGGGGAAACACTTGTAACTTGTCCAAATTTGCCTGTACACTTGTTAATTTTCACAGTGCATTACGAGTCTACACTTTATGAAACGCTTTCACTTTCATTTTTTACAATTTGTACATAAAATTGGCTTGTAACTTGTCACTTGTTGCTTTATAAAATAGGCTTCTAGTCGTACTTGCAGTGTTTCTCTCCCTCGCTGCTGCCTGTGCCACTCTTGGCAAGTCATGGGAGTAGTGAGAGGTGGCGTCAGCAACCTCCAGCCCCCCCCCCCCCCTTATCCCAGACGCCTTCTACCTTGATGTCAGCAACCAGAGCCTAACTTTCACTAGTGGCCTCATGTAGTTGGCTGTGTGGTAACTCCACCCCAGGCCATTATCATGACCCCATTCCCCATTTCTCAAATCCTTTTTTGAAGTTCAGAGCATGAGTGATACTGAATGGAGCACAGCTTCCGTCACAGCTACTTGGTAGATGAAGTGGTGCTTGGCCATACCAAAGTATGAGTGCATCTCTGAATTGGGTAGCAGAAAGATCATGACCACAAAACTAGGGAACATTGAGTCAGTGTGATGCATTCTCATCAACTATGCGTCTCATTACTCGCTGTTGATGTGTTTGTAGCCTATCAACTTAAGCCCCGGTGCACACGAGCGGCAAAAGGACGCTGGACTCCGCGTAATTTTCAATCGAATAACTAGAAATACACAGCGGAGCATGGTGCGGTGCACACGGGACGCCGATACCTATCTGCAGCTGGCGTTGCCACGGATAGGTATCGAGGTTGACGCAGGTTTCTGTGGGACGCGCGTTGCGGGCGATAGCTATCTTGCCGCCCAATACCCCTAGCAGTACTCAACTGTCAATCGGCCGGTGCACACGTGCAGCTGCGTCACTTCGCGTCAACCATCATTTTGAAGATTTCGGCCCACGATTTTTTGAAAAACTTCAATTTTCTGCACATTGATTCATTGTCAAAGGATACGAGAAAGCTACATGCTATGCCCAATAATACTAGGGCTACTGCAACAATAAAATAACAATTTTCGAACATTGAACATCAATTTGAACAACATTCTTCATTGAAATCCGAGTCCTAGCTCCGAGGACCTTCCAACTTTTCGTCCAACACCAACCAAAATCCATATTCATATCAATTTCATATACCTATATATTATATAGGTATGTATGTGGGAGTATGGGGATGTTATTTAGAAAAAGTTCCAGTCATGCAGTATGATCGTATGAGCGAATTTTCTTAAATTACATGTCGTATTATATTATGCTAAATTGTATCGAAATTTGAGCAACTGAAGTAGAAAGGAATTGTTAAAAACCAATGCTATGGCAGAAAAAGCTCATACTAAATAAAATTGGGGGATCCAAATAAGATTTGGGAGTTTTAGGTTTTTTTTTTGCAGTTTTTATAGATTTTTCAGCAAATATTAATGAAATGTAGGTACGTTTTAGCGAATTTTCGTCAAAAATGAAGCGATTGCGATGGCTCCGAAAATTGTGAAATCAAAATTTTCGAAAATGTTCTTCATTGAAATCCGTTTTGAGACATTCTGAAACGAATCCTAGAGTTTAACATTTTTCATATATATATATCATTCCAGACGATAACTCTCCTTAGGATTGAGATAAAAATCCCGTTCTTGGGCCAAAAAATCAAGCATTCCAAACGAAAGGATGAGTTTGTTGGTCAACTATTTTTGAGCACATTAAATTGGCAAATTTTGAAAAATGTACTCAAAAATCACTAAAAATGGCTAAAAACAGCCAAAAAGCGTTACATTTATAAGTTTTAGCACAATTTTAGTCAAAACTAAACTGTAAACGATTAACTAGGGCATTTAATAAGTTTTGCTCAAAATTATGCTGAAAAACGAAGGTACCTACTTTAATTTCAATAATATTTGCTTCTTCAGTACTTCCGATTTTTGCCCTCTTCTTTACTTAATACGTACTTGTGTACTAAATAAGCAAAAACCACTTTCTTTTTAAATATCTGGGCGCGGGTTGAGAGATCCATCCTTGTAGGTGGCGAGCAATTGACTGACGCGTCATGACGCGGCTCTGGCCTATCCCCGTGTGCATTGAAACTCGGATAGGACGCAGATAGCTATTCCAAGGAATGACGCGGCGTCCTGCGTCCTTTTGCCGCTCGTGTGCACCAGGCCAGACTGCAAACGCTATTGCGCGATATTGCCACTTCCTCCCCTCCTTCAGTACTTCCCCCACATGGTCGCAGTGATCTCTATAGTTTACATAGTTTAATGTTAATGTTGGTTTGCTGAAAATCGATCATTTGTTTGGGTTGCCTTAACCTAATCTATTCAACTTAATTGATGATACTTACTGATATACTTTGGACGCAAGGTTGAGTTGTTCTTCGGTTCCAGAATTTGTTTTGCCACTGTATTGAAATTGGGATTGATCCTCCTTTTAGATTCATAGTAAGTATCACAGTCAACTATGTGTGACGTAGGTTTCCAATAAGGCTCTCTACCGCAAAATGGTATTGGTTTAGTAATCGTGTCATCAGCTTCCCAGTCACTTGCTATATATTCATACTTACAAAAGAAACATTTCAGCCCCACAGCACTACAGATCGAAAATAAAATGTAAATAAGTTCTGAACTTATATTGTTCATGTTTTTCGATAGCAGAACTGTAGGTAGGTATGATTGTTTTTTTTATTTATGAAACTGGATCGCTTGGGAATGTAATCACCTAGTGACTCTTTATTTCATAACGGTTGTAGGCATCTTTGAACGCACCATTTTGATGGAAAAAGGCGATGGTGTTGGCAAGTAGGTAGGTTACACATGCATGTATGGCAATGGAAGATGATACTGTGAACCAAATGGGGAATTTTCATGGTTATTTTTTATTTGCTAAATTGAAAGATCTAAGCAAGAGTTCTCCAAAGTTGCTATATGATGGATATCTGACCAGTAAAACTGCTCTTGAGTTTCATTTGCACAATGACATCATGGCCCCCTTCTCCCTTGCGCTACTACATCACTGGTGATCTTCCCACCCATTTATTGGCCAAACTAAACAGTCTTTTCAGCTGAAAATTGTTAATTGGGGGTTTTCAAGTGCAGTGAATCCGAATCTGAGGTCAAAAGTGTAAAATTCCAACACATAAAAGTTCTCCTATGTCCACCTCTTGATCAGTGGTCGACATGAATCCAACCTCAAGGGTGTCTGCTCTTAAAGAGGAGTGAACGTTGACCCGGATCACTTCTTGTCTATTACCTGGATAAGGCTCTTGGTATCAAGACATGTGGATAACCCTGAGAGTCCTAAACTCGTCTTAAGGAACCAGATATCAACCAACAATATACCCAGGTATGGTGGTGTTGAGCACACCTGAGCACAGCTAAAGGATGCATTATGGAGAGCAGCTTAGCGAACCCTGGGTTCGGAACGGCAAACCTCAAGATTTCATGAGCATTGTCAGGATGCTACAGATTCACAACCAGCACAGAAATCAAAGATACACTCGTGGAACAAATAATGGCAATGTAGAGGAGTAGAAAAGAAATGAAGATGGAAAAGTGAGCAGTTAGTGGGATTGAGAATCTAGCAGATTGCTATGAAACTTGAGAACTGTACCGGATAGTGAGGGCATTATGATCGCCTGAACTAGCAACCTTTGAGAAAGTTGTTCTCCTTATATCATTCCGAGGAGCAGACTTATTTTGCCTCCTGTCGATGATGCTCTTTGGTAAGACCATAGTGACTAGTCGTCGTTGTGACGCCATAGCTGAAACTTGATTACTTCCTCTTGTCCCCAGAGAATTTTCCCGCATCTTTTGCAACCCTTCCATTGCTTCATTTTCCAGTGCAAAAAGCTGTTTCGACCGTCTCTTCACCATGAGCACCTCGACAAGTCTGAATATCGCGTCACAGTTTCCTTCGGGTTAGCCCAATTAACCTCAACTGGCCTGTTCGATTGAAGGACTGCCACTAACATTTTCATCCAAGTCTCTAAAAGGAGGAAGCCGTGGCCGTGGGGGAAGAGGACCTCGATGATGACGGAGTGATGGTGTATTATTTTTTGGGAGAGGAATATCTGAATCGGGACTGACAACGTCCCCGTTTTCGCCTGTCGTCAGTACTGTGACTATGACGCCTCAAAGGAGAGCTCCTCAAATGCTTGCGTCG
This sequence comes from Adelphocoris suturalis, assembly GCA_030762985.1. NCBI lineage: Eukaryota > Metazoa > Arthropoda > Insecta > Hemiptera > Miridae > Adelphocoris > Adelphocoris suturalis. The sequence continues at coordinate 9,522,233 of CM061043.1, forward strand.
TCTCTTAACCCGTCTCCTGTCAGGCCCACAAGAGTCTGACAGGTTAGGGTTGTGCTTTAATACCACGTCGGAGACCGATCGAAGCACCCTCTTACATACCTTTATGCTCGAAGTATCTCCCAGGAGGCTCGAGTCCAGTACTGTAGAATAATCCACTCTGAGGAGACGAACTACCTGAATTGCCACCACAGATTGGAATTTCAGCGGACACGGAGTTTCATGAAGCGTCTCCAACTCGACTCGGTGTTTCAAACGTTTGCAATCCGAATTCATCCATACCTAACGTTAAAATGTCGTCAAATCACACAAAAACAAAACAGCACTGAAAAGAAAAAAGAAAACTGAGATTTTGAAACAAAAAATACGAAAGTAAAAGCTGTAAGCTCAGGAGCCAAACAAGTTGCACGGAGGTGAACATACAAAGTGACGAGAATTTCTGCATCTCGCAAGATGGCGTGCAGGGTAGCCAACTTAGGGGTGGCTTTTCAAAAAATCTGCGGTTCCCCGTGTTTTTTCAAATATTTTTCTCTGAAAAGTCACTGTTCGCAATGTGAAACTTTTTTCTTTTTTTTAAGCTTAGAGGAAGATGGGCATTAACTTTTCATCATTTTACATATTTTTTGTAGGCACTGACAATTGAAAGAAACCCCCCCCCCTGTTTTTGACACAGGCATTATAAATTCTGACGCTGCCTCGTACCTTTCCCAAACGTGGGACTCAATGGCACAGTCTGCAGCGAGACAAAAACACGAAAAATATGACAGAGCATCTTCGAGGTTGGTTCACGCCACTTATTTGTTCGTGCGAAGGTGCAGTCCATTGGGAGTATGGAATCTTTCTCAAAAGAATATTAAGTACGCTAGCTGAGAAGTGGTGCAAGCCGACCCAAGTGTTAGGGTGGGTTAAGGTACGAACCCAAGTGTCGATAATCAAAGCTGTGTCTCTTCGGCTAAGGGGCACAAGAAAGGTTATTCGATCGCATGGGTTGGAGGACGGAGCTAGAATTCCCTACATGGAAGACTGAAGAGGTGATGGATTTTGAAACGACGAAATAGAAAACATCACGCGAAGAAAATCTCCTTGCCTCGATAAATCCAATAACTCAAATACAAAATGTTCTTATGGTAAAAAAAAAGAGCTAACATTAATAAATTGGAGACATTTTTATTTATTTTTTAATGTAAGTAATTGTAATAACGTAACTGTATAATTGTTTCAGGTGGCGAAAGGTCTCAACGACTTGATCGAAAAACACCAGAAACTCCCTGGATCGATACTCAGGGGAGTTATCGAAAGGGTGTACGTGTCTCCGAAAACTAAAACACAGTAGCAGAATGGTTTAGAATAAATTCCTATTTTTATTGAGTTACGAACTAACTTTTAGAGAAGATACTAATGCAATAGCTGAGTAGTTTTCAGGTACCGGTTCCCATTGGAAATTATCGAAAGAAATGTAGGTATATAGGTAGGTTTAGAGGTTCATGTTTACCCAGGTGCTGCACACCTATCTATTGAGATACTAGGTACTTAAAACTTGAAGTTAAAGTGATACAAATGTTCATAGAATGTGATATTGTGACCCTATATTTAGCGCATTCCTCCCGACTTGTAAATTATTGTGTTCTCTCCTTGTATTAAGTATAAATTTATTGTACAAAATAGGTCTATGGCTGTATATGGTGAACATTGTAAATACATTTTTACTATCGCAATTTAATTCTTAAGTTAGTGATGTTGATAAATTTGATTTATATAGGTAAATTAAATTCTACTTATTTATATGTAAAGCCTAAGAAATAAAACTAGGGTCTAATTTTCTGTAATGAATCATATTTTTATAATGATTACCTACGGGTAGCAATCAACTTCTGGAGAGTTTGAATGTTTTAGAATCAATTCAACACATTGCAATCAAGTTGTTTTTTGTAAGAATACGCATCGTTTTCTACTATTATTTTAACAAATTGTAAAAAATAAAGCTGTAGCAATTGATCAAAAAGGAGCTTCAAGGCTTTGAAAAATAGAAATAAGGTTCGAGACACCCTGAATCTAGATATGAATTATAACGATCATATATTTCTAAAAAAAAAAAATTGATTCTTTCACCAACAAGCCTCCGAAAATCGCCTAGCCCCCTCTACACAACGGTCCATGCTGACCGACCCCGTTTGCCTCGCAATGGCACCGGCGTTCAGTGTTTTGAAATGCCAATCTAGTCCAAAATTATTTTAAAAACTTATCTTAAGAACAGTGAGCTCCATCACCTAAATTTCTACCTTTCTCAATATAACAAAAATTGATCCCTCCTATAATAGTCCATACACAGTGCGAATGTCTGCAGTCCATCGCCTCAACAGGTGAACGTAAGACCAATTTCGCCGAGCTGCATACACTACCAGTCAACCGTCTGCAGGTGGCCGTGCTGAACTGCTGATATTAGCCTGAAGATTACAAACACTATGAGTCCAATGCCTGCAGGCGGACTGTTGGGCAAGGAATCAGGTCTCCCTGACTTTTGAATTTTCACTTTCTTCAACTCTTTTCAGAACATGCATCTTAAATTGTTAATCTTTTTTTAACCGTATCATTGGTAGCTGATGGCACAGTTTTTCGATAAAAATTCAAGAACACATCGTACGCCTCATCCCACAATCTTATTGGCGTAGGCATTGTTCTTAATTATCCACAAACAGAAGTGGGCACAATATAGTTTGATAAATGTGGAAATGAAAGGAGATTTCCCGTCCATCTCTCCCCGACAGCCCAATCTTCGTTCGTGAATGAAAATTCAAAAATGATATCACGCAAAACTGATGAAAACTAGGAAAAAACGCTGCAAATTATCTAATATATAAAATTCTCGTGTCACAGTTTTTGTTGCCATACTCCTCCAAAACGGCTTGACCGATTTTGATGAAATTTTTTGTGCTTATCCGGTATCTATGAGAATCGGCCAACATCTATTTTTCATCCCCCTAAATGTTAGGGGTAGTCCACCCCTAAATTTTTTTTTATTTTTTAGACAAAATTTTTAATTTCTATTTTAATTAACTTAGGGGTTAAGTTAAATTAAGTTAAGTTAAATTAAGTTGGGTGGGCAGTATAACTCCTGAAGCGAGCAGCATCCCCCATAGAAGTTAAACCTACCCTTAGAGATCTACCGTTTGCGAGCGAAGCGAGCAACATCCCCTACATGTTTCAATTGTAATACATTCCATGTATACAGCCACACTTTGCGAGCGAAGCGAGCAACATTCCCTACATACCACACTTTGCGAGCGAAGCGAGCAACATTCCCTAGATGCCACACTTTGCGAGCGAAGCGAGCAATTTAATGGGGGGTCCGGGGGGCTTGCCCCCCGGCTGGACGTGGAGGCGAGCCGGAGCGGAGCGGCTAGTATATTACATAATGGTTTATTATTTCTGGATCAGATAGCCAGCTATAATAACCAGCATGCTCTGGGGCTTTCGCCAGTCTCTTTTCTAGTATCCACCTCTGTTCTCGAGTTACAGGCTGCGCTCCGGATGGGGAGCAAATGGATGATTGTACAGACACCCGAGTGGTCTCATTCAATCCACGGAGCATATTTCTATAGGAATAAAACTAAAACCGTAGGTGCACTGGATTCCAAAAGCATCTGGGACATATCCCAGTCGATTCTGTGTCCGAAATTACTTGGGTGACGACACCCCACTTACCTATGGCAGAAATATAAGTAAACAGCTATTCGTCCAGAGGGTTCAGACTCCAACCTGCCCATGTAATGCAATTTTAATGTAAAAAAGATTGGCTTCGAACTATCTGAGAAGATTTTGGGAAGAAGAAGAACAAAGGATTTTAGATGGGCTGAATCAATTATTTTTGTAACATACTATAGTATGATATAATATACTAAATATAATAGTGTGTTCAAGGTAGGTTAAATGTTATATGGGGTAAAAGTAATAAAATATAATATAAAATATATATTATATCCGTTCCGATACTCCCCAGACGCCTTTCTGCTACTCCACTATGCCCCTAATGCCGTACCCCCCTCAGGATGGCGCGGCGTATTATATGGGTATAACACGTAAAAGTAATAAATATCCATTCTCCTACACCCCTCTGCTACGCCCCTGGTCACTCCAGACACCACAAAGTGCCACCCCATTCTCCTACACCCCCCACTCACCACCCACCGTGACCCCGTGCCAGGCGTGCATCTAACACTCAAAGCCTCGAAAAAGACGCTTTTTCGCCCGTTTTTGGCCCATAGCATCTATGCGAGTAAAGCGATCGGGATGGTTAAACGTTAGGACCAACTAGACCCCAAATGGAGTCTATGTGCAAAAGAACGGGTTTTTTAAGTCAATTCTTAGGCCTTTTATGGCCCGGTTGGCGGACGTACATTTCAAATTTGGATTCTACACACCTTGAAACGTAAAGCGACAAAGTTTGAGGGGGGGGGTTATAAAAAAATTTTGCTACACGAACACATAGGCTTATTATTGGAAATAATAAACCAAAAGGGGACAGCAGATAGCACGCCTGCAGGCCAACTGACAGTGTGGGGTGGGGGGCACCAGAGATCACCATCCGACAGGTCCTTGCCTGTCATGGATCTCTCGTCTAATTCTCGCCTGCCCGACGCCCACACACCTTCAATCCGCGTGAACTACAGTCCACAATCTTCAGATTAACTGGTGAATGTGTGGGAGACCCCGATCGACAGCCTTACGATAATCTTAGTTATGCTGACAGTGTGGGGCCCTTGACAACCAAACAAATACAACTGGTTGCTACTAGAACTATATGATGAAGAAGGACCTCCCTTTAACTCTAAAACTAAAACTAGCTACATATACACCGAGCTATAGCTCTGAAGAGGCCACATATACGGTTGACATACTTAGCTAGCTAAAAAATGAACACTGTGGTGAAAACCACCCCCTCTTGTCAACAGCCCTTTTCAGGGCTACCAAAAAGAGGTAGACACAACACAAAAATATTTACAAGACGTCGAGTTATAACTCCGTCAAACAAAATATTTCACCAGAGAGAAAATACTAAATTCTCTCTCAAAAGTGAAATATTAACTAATAACACACAAGGCGACCTCCCTAAACATTTACTGGGCGAGAGAGATGCGACAAGCATCTCGAAACAAGTCGCCTTGAATGAGAAATCTCAAACAGAAAAACTCAAGGTCGTCAGCCACCCCCGGGGACCCCGTCGCAGCGACGGACGTGGGGAAACCACCCCGAAAAGACCAGCTCAGCTATCATACTCGCAGATACTGAGAAAACAATGTGCGAGCCAATGAGACTACACAGTCGAATTAATGAAATTAAGCGGACCAACCAGGAGGCGGCCACCTCCCTATAAATACCCCGCTAGGAGCCCTCCGAATTCCATTCCACTCTCCGCTCTCGACGACTACACTTGGAAGTACGAAGATTTCTACACGCTCTACGCTGACAAACCTTCTGCATCCCGAGTTCATCTCAAGAACGGCTTCCTACTGCTTTCTACAAGGCCTACCTTCTCTCCACACAGATCTCGCATTGGCATCTACGAGTCCAGTGATTATTCATCCTGCTCATTGCCCAACGTAGTTCATCTGTCAGGACGCCACCCGGTACATCTATCGATATTCTCTTTAGATCGTACGCCCGAGGGACGTTCCGAGCCGTGTCGCCCGGGTTTCGTAGCAATAAGCTCGTAACCGACCGCTGTGGGCACGCCGGTAAATTACTCAGCTCATCCGCTCTAATTTACCGTCCAAGGAAGTCTTTTTCAAGACTACGAGGTAGGACCCTGACATACGAGCATTGGAAAGACGCTCTGTCAAGCGAGTCCACCTCCCAAACCCTCTATTTTTATACATAGAGGCATCGAAACGAGCTAAAAACTCGGTTATTTCGATGGAACGTCGGCCGTCTTATTTCCTCATACAAGGGGAGGCAGACGACGGCGAAGCCGGGCCGCGTAGCACCCGCAGCGCTCCCTACAGGCTACCCGGCGAATCCGCTGAACCCAGCGACGGCGCAAGGCGCGATCCTCACGCCGGGATCGCCTTCTCACCCGACGTATTCGTTAAAGAAACGTTCGATCAAGCCTCGCCTATACAAAAGATCGAGGATACCTTTCAGACTCGCTCTGAAGCCGATCATTACGATTCGACCAAGCTGTCCGAGTACCCACGATATTCGACGCAGGCCTACCCGGCCGATCCGAGTGTCAAATACACTCCAAATGTGCAAAAAGCGAAGGATACTTTTCAGTACCTCAACCAAGCTCAACATATTCCCCCTACAGATATAAATCTTAGGCCGGAATATTACAAAACGGCTCAGTACCAAACTGATCGAACCCAGCACCCACTATGCGAGCCCAGTGCTCCACGCGGCTGCGACACGAACTACCTCCCAGTTCAGCCCGCCAAGCCAGTTGACCTTGGCGGATCCGCTCACATTCCTTACGGGAATAACCCGGGGACTAACCCGCATAATCAGAATATAAATGTCCCACTTGGTCTACCGACGCCAAGTAAAACATATATAAATCCACTACAAATGGTGACCCCGCCTTTGAACAGGCTTAACACGGAGCATTTCGTTCCCTCTTATGAAGCTAGTGGATTTCAGGGAACCACTGCGGGCGTGCGACCCCCGCCGGGCCTCTACGCCCCACATCTCACGCAACATCCCTCTACACAAAGTGGCTTTCGAGCACTTTTAGAGGAGATGGGAGATTATCAAAAACCAATCTTCCAAAAGAAGAATATCGATCGTGCACTCGCCGAGTTCGATCAATACTGCGTGCGAAAACACCTGAGAACGCAGAACGAATGTTTCTCAGCTATATACAAGTGGGTACCAGAAGAAATGAGGGAAGCTATCGACTCAGCTTACCTCACGGCACCCTACGAAGAGGCCAAACAGCGCCTACAGCGAGAATATGGGTTGTCCTTACAGGACAGGCTCCTCGCACTCGAGGACCCCGCATCTCTCGCCAAAAAACCCAGCACCAAGTACCACGAAATGTACTCTAAAGCTGTTGGGTACTTTTCAGAAGCTCTGATCACTCAAAAGTGGATCGAGACTCTACCCATCGAAGCACGAGGTATGGTCGCAGCTCAGCCTACCACGACCGCCCGGCTCGACCTAGCTGATACGCTACACGCGTACAAAACAGAGAATACCTCTCTAAACATACGAGGAGTAGAATCTACTCCGAAACCCATAAATACTGGTTTCAAAAAGGCCCTCTCAAAACAAGCTGAGTTCAAACCCCAACCAGTAGAGAGTAGGCCTCACAAACCGACGGCCTATGTCTGTCGAAACCACGCACGTTTCGGTAACGAAACTCGCAAATGTGCAGACCCAGAACACTGCACTTGGAAGACAAACACTGCTTCCAAAACTAGCAGAAAGGCAGCGACTATAAGCCAGCCTAAAACCTGGGTTTCAAACGAAAATACTCAGAGATCGGTACAAGACAGTACCGTTCCAACCTCCGACGTAGAGAGTTCGGAAAACGAATAACTGCCAGTGTATCTGAGCCTATACACCGGCAGTCTACTGAGTATAAAAGGCTTTTTTTCAAGTGCAAACTAAATGGCACTGAATTTCTCATCGACACGGGAGCAGAAGTGAACATTCTGCCCCACAATGTCACAAAAAAATTGGGCTTAAAAATTCGTAAGTCCAACGTTAGGCTCACAGCAGCTAACGGAGCCCCTATAGACACACTAGGGCGAGCTGACACGACAATTAACATCGGCCTCGGAGACATGACCACCGATTTTATGATCACGAAAGTTGATCTAGCGATCCTAGGTATACCATTCCTCGAGTCTTGGGATATCGGTATACGGGTCAAACACAAGTACATTTATAAAGATAAAATAAAGAGCTATGCCGATCAAAAAATAGCTGCAGTCATGAACAAAAAATTCACTGACGAACAAATAGCAGCTACTATCCCTCATCGTGACAATAACCCTCAACCAGAGGACGTGCAAATCACGGAGGACGAAAACATTCGCTCTATCATTGACAAATACAATGATAAAATGAGCAAACTTCAAGGAAAGTGGAAAAACAACGGGGTTTACCACCGTATAACCACGGAAGGAACACCAGTACACTTCCGAGCAAGACCCATGGCGGGCGAAAAACGGGCTCAAGTCAAAAGTACTTTTGAAAAAATGCTTTCAGAAGGCATAATTGCACCATCAGATTCCGAATGGGCATCCCCGTTACACTGTGTGCCAAAAAAAGACGGGTCATGGAGAATCACCGGCGACTACCGTTTCCTAAACGCGAAAACGAAGAAAGACGCCTACCCTCCTCCTCACATTCGCTCTTTCCAAGCGAATTTACATGATACACGAATCTATTCGACAATAGATCTAAAATCGGCATATTATCATATTCCGATGCACCCAGATGACGCTCATAAAACTGCAATTATTACACCTTTCGGTCTTTATGAGTTTAAGAAAATGAGCATGGGTTTGGCCGGAGCGGCTCAAACATCGCAAAGATACATGGACAGCATCATGCGAAAATTTGATTTCGCATTTGTATACCTAGATGACATCCTGGTGGCTTCTAAAAATTATAAGGAACACATGAACCACCTCAAACAAATTTTTGACAAGCTAGGGGAACACGGACTTCGAGTAGGTTTTGATAAATGCATTTTTTCAAAACCTACCGTCGATTTCCTAGGTTTCACTATCTCGAAAGAAGGGATAATTCCTAAACGAGATAAAATAGAAGCCATAGAACAATTTCCTAGGCCAATAGACGTACGAAGTCTACGCAGATTCCTAGGTATGTGTGGTTTCTACCGAGCATGCTCAAGTAAATTCGCTCACACGGCACAACCTCTGTATGACTCCATTCAGTCAAACAAAAAAAATGACAAAACCCCTATCGAATGGACATCAGAGAGAGAAAAAGCTTTCAACAGCTTAAAACAAGCAATGATCAAAGCAACATTGCATAACATTGCTCACCCACACCCTACAGCAGAGTGGAGATTAGTCTGCGACGCATCCGACACACACATCGGAGCGGCACTAGAGCAGGAAATTACAGACAAACATGGCTCGAAATCTTACCAACCATTGGGATTTTTCAGTAAAGAAATTCCGGAACAATGGAAGAACAAAGCATCATTCGACAAAGAAATGTTCGCCGTTTACCAAGCTTGCATTCACTGGCACAATGACTTGGACGGCAGATCTTTTCATATTTGTTCTGATCACAAGCCTCTGCTAGGCACGATGCTTAAGAAAAATGCACATTTTTCTAAAATGAGATTAAGATGGCTAACATACATCTCTCAAATGACGAGTGACATCCGTCATATTCCCGGAGAGAGCAACGTCGTCGCCGACGCACTCTCCAGACCCTTCGATCCGGTTGAAATTCAAACAAAATCGATTTCAACCCAAACTGACGAGGGTCCACCCATAGCCGAAATTTCGCAAATTACGGCTGCAATAGAGTGCAATCTTCTACTGCACATTTCAAATGCACAAATTCGTTCTCCTCCTAACGCAGAGGACAAATTGAAACTCACACGAGTCGAATTTCCTCAAGGAGAAATTTGGTGTAACCTAGACCTAGGACACCCAAGACCTTATATTCCAAACGAAATAAGGCAAGAAATAATCAGCCAAATTCACAATTTGGGACACCCAGGTATACACTCTACAGTGTATAAAGTTAAACAAAGATATTTTTGGCACGGACTCCGTGCAGATGTCTCCAACTGGGTCCGAGCGTGCGAGACTTGCCAACGAGCAAAAATCACTCGCTCCGTGAAGCTCCCTTACTCCGAATTTGAAACGGCTAACAAATTCTCACATGTACACGTTGACATTACCGGACCTTTACCTTTAGCTAAAGGAGGGAAACGTTACATTCTAATGATGGTCGATAGAGCAACGGGTTGGCTAGAGGCAGTCCCTCTTAACAACATCGAAACAGCCACGATCACAAACGCCTTTATCAATATTTGGGTAGCTTCAAAAGGCGTACCTAAATACATCACAAGTGATCAAGGCACACAATTCGAATCAGATCTATTTAATTCCATTATGGAACGTCTCGGAGTAAAACATACCCACACGTTACCATACAAACCGTCAACAAACGGAATGGTAGAACGCAGAAATAGATCTCTGAAAGAGGCTCTCAAAGCACAAAACGAAAATTGGCTCAACGCCCTACCAAAAGTACTACTCGCCATGCGTACGGCAGTAGACCCAGCAACGGAAACTACACCGTTCCAAAAAGTTTACGGAATTGACGTACCACTCCCAGGAGACATTTTCGTAACTTCTACAAACCTTTCGGAGCCTCTCTTCTTCCGGCCTACGCATATTAAACATAATAATACGAAATATGCCGTAAACATGCCCAAAAATTTGGATACATGTACACATGTCTATATCAGAGTGCCCACACAGCTCACCTCTCTGCAATGTCCTTACACGGGACCATTCAAAGTGGTTAAAAGAGATAAGTTTTCGGTTACAGTGCAAATTGGCGAACATACAAAAAAAGTTCCCAAACAGCAAATAAAACCAGCTTACACTCTAAAAACAGACGAAGCTGTGTCACTAAACAAAAATCAAGCAGAAAATAAGGAGGAGACTCCCCGAAAATCTGCCAGAAGGCACGTACCCTCTACCAAATTCGACGAGAGGTGGGTGACGGCGCTCGAAACACCCCAGCCGGCGTCGTCGTTAATAACACGACGTCTTGGGGGGGCCCCTGTGGTGAAAACCACCCCCTCTTGTCAACAGCCCTTTTCAGGGCTACCAAAAAGAGGTAGACACAACACAAAAATATTTACAAGACGTCGAGTTATAACTCCGTCAAACAAAATATTTCACCAGAGAGAAAATACTAAATTCTCTCTCAAAAGTGAAATATTAACTAATAACACACAAGGCGACCTCCCTAAACATTTACTGGGCGAGAGAGATGCGACAAGCATCTCGAAACAAGTCGCCTTGAATGAGAAATCTCAAACAGAAAAACTCAAGGTCGTCAGCCACCCCCGGGGACCCCGTCGCAGCGACGGACGTGGGGAAACCACCCCGAAAAACCAGCTCAGCTATCATACTCGCAGATACTGAGAAAACAATGTGCGAGCCAATGAGATTACACAGTCGAATTAATGAAATTAAGCGGACCAACCAGGAGGCGGCCACCTCCCTATAAATACCCCGCTAGGAGCCCTCCGAATTCCATTCCACTCTCCGCTCTCGACGACTACACTTGGAAGTACGAAGAATTCTACACGCTCTACGCTGACGAACCTTCTGCATCCCGAGTTCATCTCAAGAACGGCTTCCTACTGCTTTCTACAAGGCATACCTTCTCTCCACACAGATCTCGCATTGGCATCTACGAGTCCAGTGATTATTCATCCTGCTCATTGCCCAACGTAGTTCATCTGTCAGGACGCCACCCGGTACATCTATCGATATTCTCTTTAGATCGTACGCCCGAGGGACGTTCCGAGCCGTGTCGCCCGGGTTTCGTAGCAATAAGCTCGTAACCGACCGCTGTGGGCACGCCGGTAAATTACTCAGCTCATCCGCTCTAATTTACCGTCCAAGGAAGTCTTTTTCAAGACTACGAGGTAGGACCCTGACATACGAGCATTGGAAAGACGCTCTGTCAAGCGAGTCCACCTCCCAAACCCTCTATTTTTATACATAGAGGCATCGAAACGAGCTAAAAACTCGGTTATTTCGATGGAACGTCGGCCGTCTTACTTCCTCATGCAAGGGGAGGCAGACGACGGCGAAGCCGGGCCGCGTAGCCCCCACAGCGCTCCCTACAGGCTACCCGGCGAATCCGCTGAACCCAGCGACGGCGCAAGGCGCGATCCTCACGCCGGGATCGCCTTCTCACCCGACGTATTCGTTAAAGAAACGTTCGATCAAGCCTCGCCTATACAAAAGATCGAGGATACCTTTCAGACTCGCTCTGAAGCCGATCATTACGATTCGACCAAGCTGTCCGAGTACCCACGATATCCGACGCAGGCCTACCCGGCCGATCCGAGTGTCAAATACACTCCAAATGTGCAAAAAGCGAAGGATACTTTTCAGTACCTCAACCAAGCTCAACATATTCCCCCTACAGATATAAATCTTAGGCCGGAATATTACAAAACGGCTCAGTACCAAACTGATCGAACCCAGCACCCACTATGCGAGCCCAGTGCTCCACGCGGCTGCGACACGAACTACCTCCCAGTTCAGCCCGCCAAGCCAGTTGACCTTGGCGGATCCGCTCACATTCCTTACGGGAATAACCCGGGGACTAACCCGCATAATCAGAATATAAATGTCCCACTTGGTCTACCGACGCCAAGTAAAACATATATAAATCCACTACAAACACCTACCCAAGCGAAGCCTATAGATCTTGTGACAGTTCCCGCAAGATCCAAGGAAATGCGCTGCCGTCACTCCGTTGTTTCCCAACGGGCGTAGGGCGCTTCTTCCCGTGTTTTCGAAAGCCCTCGTTTGGCAATTGATGGGTGATCCTAGAACTGGAAAACCTATCATCTCTGAACGTAGCATATATGCTATTAGTACGAGTTGTATCTCTTATGATACTGTCATACCCTCCTCTCTATCTATGAGTGTGGATTTAGGCCCCCATTGCACCATGGGGCTCCTAAGTCTATTACAATCTCTACCTCAAAACCCACTACCTTATCACATTTAACATTCCTATGGTGAAAAGGAAAGAATTTAGGCAACTCGGCTGATCAGAAAAGAGTCTCTGAGTTTATTCGTATCTTGATGTCCCAGAGAGACTCGCTGTCAAATTTCAACTTCCTAGAGTGAACGGGAGAGAACTACATATTTTCCCCTGTGATGGAACCCCCACCTCTTGGTTTTAGCGGCTCCAAAACCCCAAAAAGCACTTCATTGGGGAGAAGGGGGTTGGCGAAAAATCGGGTGAGACTAGAAAAAAAGAGGGTTGTTTTTCATTATCCGTACTTTTCTGGTACCCCTCTGGGGTCTAAGGGCCATCCTGTTGGCGTAGGTGCTGGTCGCCCTGGTGTTGGAGGTGCCTCCTCTGTGGCGGGGGTGGCTTCCGTGGTCGCTGCTGTGCGATCTTCTGCTGATTGAGTTGGTCTGCCAGCAATTCCCTGGCTCGTAGTGCCTGGAGCAGGAGTTCGAGGGTGTCTGTCTGCCAGGGTGCCAGCGGGTCCGGCTGTGGGGATGGCGTTGCTGGAGTTGGTGGAGTTGCGGGGTGGAGTTGGTGGCGGCACGGGGTTGGGGCCCTCACCTCCATGCGGCCCATCCCCTCTGTCAAGGAGTCTGGTGGGGTGGCCCCTTGGTGGTTGTTGTCTTGTTCTGCCATCTACTTGCCGCCATTGTGGAACACATGAAACAGACAAGTTCGAGAAACTGGTTTAGTTATTTGCTGTGTTGTTTCCATGTTTTATAGTTGGGGGGGGGGGGGGGGGGGGGGGGGGGGGTCCTAGCTTAAGGCATTTTGTTTGGATTGTGGATGGTTTTTTTGTGTTATCTTTATTGATGTTCAAATTTATTTATGACTGTTGTATGCGTTGAGCTGGGTCTCATGTTGATATTTTACGTCCATTGGGTCTTGTACGTTTACCAGTGTGTATGTGAGTATTGACAGTTTTGCTTCTACGGGATAGGGGGTTGTGTACTTGTATGCTAGTTTGGCATTAACATTGTATATTTTCGAGCTGCTTATTTATTGTTAGGAGTATGACATCGTCGATCGCAAATTCTTTGTGGGTGTGATGACTGTCGTAGTATTTTTTATTTCGTTGCATTGCTCTAGAAATTTTTTGGTATGCTGCTTCGTATAGTTGTGTGGTAGTTTGGGCTGGTGCTGCGTCTGCTGTTATTATTTGCCAGGCCAACTCAATGGCCGTATTCAATTCCCTACCAAGGAATAGTTTTGCCGGGGTGAACCCAGTTGTCAAATGAGGTACATTTTACTGTCACTTTGTCACAACACTTACCAATAGAAAGTTGTTGGGCAGCAAGAGAATGACATAATCTTAAATAATGGAAATCTGTCTAGATATCCAAGATATAAATTCTTAAGGTTTTTACACTAGGTAGGTAGGTACTCACGTAAAACTTTAGGTAGGGAAGACCCAGCAGCACTAGAAAACTTGGTTCCGCTTGCCCTCACATTTAAACGGAAAGACAAATGATTAATGTGACCAGTACCTAACATAAGCTACCTATTTGTTATGAAACCCAGATAGCTCAGGAAGCTCTAAAATTGCGGTAAATGTTTTCTACGGTTCCAAACAAGAAAACACCAATAACGCTCTAATTAATACCTGTGAAAATGAAAAGAAGATAGCGTGAAACCTCCTTAATTTCCAACACCAAAAAGTCACAATCAATATTGAAGCATTCTGTGAGATCATCAGCCATGGAGCAATGTTGGACACAACAACTGTGTCCCGTCGAAATTCCACACGGTCGTACCTCTCACCATCAACGAAAAGAATATGATAAGATTGATAAGCCATAGCCATAGCGTACGTTCGAATGATCACGTATCATTTGGTTTTGGTTAGAAATATGAATTTAACAAACAAGTTTCAATAACTTTCAATTTGATAAATAAGTTCCAATTTCTTTTCATTACTTTGCCATCCTAAACATTTATAAAATGAAATTTTCATATAATGAAAAGTCAGGCAGCTTAGTGCTTTTAGCTTCTTAGATGGGCTTCATTTTAAATTTCAACGTGCCTTTACCTACCTACAGCTGAACTCCTGCAGGTAAGTTCGAACAGAAAGTAAGAGCTATTCATGCAGACATAGGTACTAATATTATTATAGGTGTTTATTGTTCGGCAGAAATGACAATTTCAAACTTTCAATGACTATAGAACGTTCTCTGGTCAGCCTCAACTAGGTAGGCAGATGTCAACGTCGAAGTTCGACGGTCATCAGAATTTCGCTCCCCCAGAGATCGAGGGATGAACAGACTATTTAATCAATTGATCGTTTATTTGCATCAATTGTGGTCAAGGAGAATTAGGTTATAGAACATGTGCAATAAGAGTTTGTTTTCTCATTTACATAAATAGCTTGTGCTCGTTGGATATTGACGGCAGAATTTACAGCTCTATGCTGATGATACCTGAGTTGTTGTGGCCTCTATCACTTGGCAGCAATAAAAAATCCTAGCAGAACGGGCAATGAAAAAAATAATGCCCCACCTTGAAAATAACTTACTTTCCTTAAATATAGACAAAACCATGTTCCTCTGTTTTTCTCCTAATAAAAGATCTCTACCACCTTCAAATCTTATAATATACTGTCATGCTGAATCTTGTACCCAACCGACTAGCTGCAGTTGTCCATTTTTGTCCCGAAAATCGCAAACTAAGTACCTAGGTGTTATCGTCGATGAACACCTTAAATGGCGTGATCACATGAATAATTTATCCAAAAAATAGGAGCAGCATCTTTCATTTTCTACAGAACTCGGCGTATCTTCAGCAGAAAAACGCTCAGAACCATTTACATGGCTTTAATTCATTCACATCTAACCTACGCTATCACTAGTTGGGGATCAGTACTTCCAACACATCACCTAGCCCTTATTCGTTCTCAAAAACTGATCCTAAAAATTGTAAATTTTAATCATAAAATTGACAAAATATTTGATGTCAAACAAATTTTCTATTTTCAAACCATTAAATTTTTTGTGAAAAGAAGTATATGGAAATAGTAAACCTAGTCGGTTCAGACAAATTAAGGATTGGATTATCCAATTAGAAAATAATTTCCCATTAGAAAATAGGTAATGTATTTCCATGGTTTCTATCCCTTAGAAATACCCACATTCAGGCTTTGCCTCGTGGGATTTTCACTGAGCAAAATCGCTTATGGAAACCATCTCTCTGCATATCTTGTTTTTCTGAAAATAAAGTATTTATAAAGTAAAAACTCTGCAAATTATTTCACAAAGGTCTATTATTTTTTCAATTGAGTTTGATCGTAGTTTTAGTTGGCTTGCGTACGTCATAAGACTCCTCGGCGTGTCCTATTTCTAATTGCCACAACCTATACTTCTATAATTATATACGCATGTTTATATTTCTCGATTTGAACTCCTATCTATTCAAATAGTTATTGCCTTGATAATATCATTATCTAAGTACGTACGAAAAGTCGAGAGGATATGTTATTAAATATGCGTAGGAAAAGCATTGGTATTAACACACAAATATGACCTAGAAAAAAAAATATATATTCATGCCTCGAAGGAACACTGTACCCACCTCATGGTGCCGAGGTGTATTATATGTGTATAACATGTAAAAGTAATAAATATCCATTCTCCGCCACCACAAGGTGCCGCGGCGCCTCCTCTCACTCCACCCCCCGCTCACCACCCACTGTGACCCCCTGCCAAGCGTGCCAGGCGTGCGTCTAACACTCAAAGCCTCGATAAAGACACTTTTTCGCCCGTTTTTGGCCCATAGCATCTATGCGAGTAAAGCAATCGGGATGGTTAAACGTTAGGACCAACTAGACCCCAAATGGAGTCTATGTGTGAAAGAACGGGTTTTTAAAGTCAATTCTTAGGCCTTTTATGGCCCGGACGGCGACGGACATTTCAAATTTGGATTCTACGCACCTTGAAACGTAAAGTGACAAAGTTTGAGGGAGGGTTATAAAAATGTTTTGCTACACGATCACATAGGTTTATTATTGGAAATAATAAACCAAAAGTTGGTAAAAAGTATAGAACGTTCTCTGGTCAGCCTCAACTAGGTAGGTAGATATCAACATCGAAGTTCGATAATCATCAGAATTTCGCTCCCCCAGAGATCGAGGGATAAATAGACTATCTAATCAATCGCATCCCTTCCCATACCTACTCAGCGCACTATAAAGAGGATTATTGAGGGAAACTCGTCCCAATGGTTATCTGTGCTTCCGTTAGCATCTGACAATTTGGATTTAACAAAAACACAGTTTAGAGACGCTCTGGCTCTGAGATACGGAAAAGAAGATGGTGGTCTCCCTAGCAAATGCGATGGATGCCCAAACGAAAACGCTGCAAATTATTTCACAAAGGTTTATTATTTTTTCAATTGAGTATGATCGTAGTTTTAGTTAGCTAGCGTACGTCATAAGGCCCGTCCAGACTCCTCGGCGTGTCCTACTTCGAGTTGCCACAACCTATACTTCTATAATTATATAAGCATGTTTCTATTTCTCGATTTGAGCTCCAATCTATTCAAATAGTTATTGCCTTAATAATATCATTATCTAAGTACGTACGAAAAGTCGAGAGGATATGTTATTAAATATGCGTAGGAAAAGCGTTGGTATTAACACACAAATATGACCTTGAAAAATACATATTCATGCCTCGAACGAACGCCGGCGCCGTAACCACCACAAGCCGCGGTGCCGGCGCCTCCTCTCACTCCACCACCCCCCCCCCCCGCTCACCCCCCCCCCCCCCACCCACCCACCGTAACCCCCTGCCAAGCGTGGCAGCGCGTCGAAAAGACTCTTTTTTGCCCGTTTTTGGCCCATAGCATCTATGCGAGTAAAGCGATCGGGATGGTTAAACGTTAGGACCAACTAGACCCCAAATGGAGTCTATGTGCGAAAGAACGGGTGTTTTAAGTCAATTCTTAGGCCTTTTATGGCCCGGACGGCGAACGGCGGACGGACATTTCAAATTTGGATTCTACGTACCTTGAAACGTAAAGTGACAAAGTTTGAGGGGGGGTTATAAAAATTTTTTGCTACACGATCACATAGGCTTATTATTGGAAATAATAAACCAAAAATGGACTCGAATCATGCCCTGAACTGCAAGCGTGGAGGCCTAATAAAGTTAGGCCACGATATGGTTCGGGATGAATGTGCCAGGCTTTCCAGCTTAGCATGGCAGGGAGTCGTGGTGGAACCAATACTCAAAGAGGCTACAGACAGGTGTCGTCCCGGTTTGGTAGCTGACATTAAAGTGCAAGGATTTGCGATAGGGAGAGGGTTGCTTTTTTCGACAATCGCATAATCAATGCCAACGCACCCTCTTACCTTGCCCAAACCTGGCACGACGTCGCTAAACATGCCTCCAGGGAGAAACACCAAAAGTATAACACAGCCGCAGAAGATCTGAGAGGTTCATTTACTCCACTAATTTGCTCTTGTGAAGGTGTTCCTCACAGAGAATTCCATCAATTCACCAAGAGATTAATTGCCGTTTTGTGTGAAAAGTGGAACAAGCCTAAATCACAGATAGCTGGTTGGATTCGGACAAAAATACAGTTTTCTGTAATAAGAGCAGTGTCCTTACGACTCCGAGGTGCCAGAAAAAATGTGAGGAGTTATAGAGTAAGGGATAATGAATCAATGGGACCCGGGATGGAGGATGGCGCACCTTTGCCTCTTCTCCGCGACTAGAAAAAAAAGACCCTGTTTTCTTTTAATTTTTGTCATTTTGTTGGTTTTAGTTACGTCGAATTTTTGTTTTTGTTTTATGTGTCGCAAGTTGACATTGTTTGTTTATGTTAACCAATTAGGGTTTTAATAAATTATTGTTGATGAAAAAAAAAAAAAAAAAAAAATCTAATCAATTGATCGTTTATTTGCATCAATTGTGGTCAAGGAGAATTAGGGTATAAATCCTATGTAATGCTTATAACCCACAAATATTTTATGCCTCGACAGCGAACTCATGCCTTTGCCTTCTTTTGAAGGGAATTTAGTTTTAAAGACAAGCACTTTAGCAACCTACGCCACCGAGATCAATTAATTCAACATTTTCGACTGCGGAAGCTTTCCTTGAACCTAACACTTGTATTTAATGTCGAAGCCTAGTTTTCATTATGATTCCTGTTGGTTCTTTAAAAAAAACCCATATAAATTAAATAACCACTGGATTAAAAGTGATCCAAGCAGGTTTTGTCACCACCTATGAAGTTGTAAGAGCTGAAATTGGATTGAGGATAGGCTTCCTTGGTAGAGTGGAAGAGCATCGTATTTTCTTTGTTCATCGATGACCTCGTCCTTCACTCATGCCTCTACCACCTTTACGCTGACGACTTTCAAGTCTACCTTCCCAGCAGTCTTGTCGAGTCACCAATCTCTTCAATTCATATCCTGAACCAGGAACTTGGTGCCATAGGTGATTGGGCCTGAAGAAATGGGATAGTTATAAATCCTTTAAAGAGCAATGAGGAACTTGCACACTTTTTTTTTACTGCAGAAATTGAAAGTAGATGGATTGTTAACATAAATAGTGAAAGAATGGTTTTTGTAAAAAGCCTCAATGATTTTATAAAAATATTTGAAGTTTGAATTTTCTGAGAGCCCGCCAAAACGCCTTTGGCAGCTAGCTCCGCCCACTTTCTCGTCCTACGTCATCGTGATGTAAATCTTATCTGATAAGCTATTTAATAATTCAATTCAGTTCTGTTCCTTTGTGTTCGTTAGCTTTTCGGTATTTGTTGTTCCTCTAAAAACCTACCTACCTACCTCTAAATACCTACTTCATATTCTTCGAGAGATGGAGAAGGTAAATAAAACGGAAGTTAGTGAAAAACGTTGTCTATTTCCACGAAAAATAAAGAGTTACAATGTTAAATCGATTTCGACGGTTAGGCCATCATCAGTAACAAACAATAACTCGGTCGAAATCGATTTAACATTGTAACTCTTTATTTTTCGTGGAAATAGACAACGTTTTTCACTAACTTCCGTTTTATAATGGGTTTCCACAACTTCGTCGCGAGTGATTTAGTTCGTATGAAGGTAAATAAGTTGAAGGAGGGATATGAAAAGGGCACGTCTTTTAATTTACCGTCCCTAACACCTCTCGGCCTGTGTAAGTTCCTCTAGTCAATTAAACTGGAGACTTTTGAAACAAAAGGAGTGAAGATGACAATGTAAGTAAACTATAACCACTTATTTAAACCAGAACCTAGATAATGTATAACTAAAAAAGTAGGTAACTCTGTACCTTAGGTACTTAAGTGGGTAGGTAGTACCTAAATAACTACGTGTCTTGCCGAATGTGGGCGCAAAAGGCATAAACACAGCGTAAATAAGAAATGAACGAAACAACCTATTAAGTAATTTTTATCAATTCAAAACCAACTCAATTCAACTAAACTTGATGGTGAAGGATTTCTGCTCTTTAAAATAAAAAATGCTACTCGTTTGTTACGTTACAGTGGTTCCGTTTCTGATAACTTCCCCGCGCGTCCTTCCCAATGACTCCAAAAGGATCGTTAGAACAGCAATTAACGACATGAAAATCGTTGGAACAGCAAAAATCATAAATTTTTAGTGAGATAGTTTCGGCGAAATTTATACCTACAAGTTACTATTAACATATATAGATGTTAATAAAAATAAAATGCTCCCTTGCCCATAAAATCATTCTGTGGGCTCTAAACGTACGTGAATCTTACACCAGATGACTAAATTTAATTTTCTCTAGTTATCTTAAATATGTAGTATGTTCACAGATGAATGACTACTTAAGTTTGTTGTTAAGTAGGTATTTTGGAAGTGAAGCAGAGTACCTACTTACATTGAAATGGTCTTCGCAAGTGTACATTGATGGTTGATTGAAGGACAAACTATCTTTTCTCCTGATGAGCTCGAACCATTTCTTTCGAATTTTTTCGCCACGAGGTCAATGAATAAACCATTTTTCTGGTGTTTTGATAGAAGTACTCGTGCAGTTGGGAACGATACAGTGTTTGTACGACAATTTTACCAAAAAGTAAGAATAAAATAAATGATGAAACTGTTTACTTTCGATCACGTTGTATTACCTTCAGCTCGGTTTCTTTCTTCATCTTCTTCACTATTATACATTTTAGTAATGGGATGTGCCTAGAAGTGTGAATAGATGTTGCAACATCATAGAAAGTAATAAGAAACG
The DNA here is from genome assembly GCA_030762985.1 of Adelphocoris suturalis. Taxonomy (NCBI): domain Eukaryota; kingdom Metazoa; phylum Arthropoda; class Insecta; order Hemiptera; family Miridae; genus Adelphocoris; species Adelphocoris suturalis. Next base: position 9,543,199 of record CM061043.1, read on the forward strand.
CATGTTTTACGTTAGTGTAGTTTATTACAGGATAGAAGTCTGTATAGCCCCTTCTGGGACGGTCACAGTGACGTCACACAGTAGTCAGCCAATCACGGAGCGTTCTCAGCGCCTTCCCCTTCTCTCGATTCTTAAACTCGAATTTAATTATTAGAACAATTTTTTTTTCTTGTGTTTCATTATATATTTGTGAATCGGAAGTGGTCTAGTTTATAGTGGAAAAGGTTTCAGGACGAATTTCAGATGGGTGCAAGTTCCTCATTGTCGTCCATCGAAGTGATGTTCCCACAGACCCTCCCATTCTTCTGGGGCGGTTGTTCCCTTTTCATCTCATGTGCGTAACCTTGGGTTGCTCATCGACAAAACTTTGTCTTGGAACCACCACATCACCTTGATCTGACGTCGGGTTTATGTATCTCGCCATTCGCTAAAGCGCCTTGCTAAATTCACGCCTCATCATCTCGATTAAATTGGCCCATGCCATTGTTCTCCCTCACCTCTTCTATGCAGGCTTCTCGTTGCGTACAGAGCATCTATTCGCTATGATTACAATATCAAAGCTCGTCATTCTATCAGCACGCAAGCCATTTTATGTTTACCATTAGAAAAATATTACATCCTCCGGCATCTCAAACTCATTTTCCAAATTAAACTCGGTAATGTTCCATACTACCTGACTTCCCTATTAACAGTTGCAACCTCCAACATATCCAATGCTTTGTTGATTCCTCGCCATAGAATTATAACCAAATCCAAGTCATTTGCTAATATTGGGGCGCGGGTCTGGAACTCTCTACCCAACTCGATCCGCTCATTGCCCACCATTGGTCGTTTCGTGGCAGCAGTAAGGAGGCATTTTGTGGACAATTGATTTTTCAAATGCGCTTTTTCAAATTTTTATTCTATTTATTTTTAATATTATTACTTAATTTAAAAAAATCTATTTTAATTTTAATGTAACTACTTGAACCATCCTTAGGTATATAATTCTTTGATTTCTTCCTACATTTTTTCAAAATATTTTCACCTTTTTTGTCTGATTTTCAATATTTATTCAATCTCTTGCCGTGCCGTAGTATAAGATGTATGCAAAAACCCTTGTAATGCTGTATGCCAAAAGGTGACCACATTTGGTCGTTAGCATAACAAATGGTTTTTATTATTATTATTTGTAGTTGATGTTTCCAAAGTCGCCGAAACAATTGTAGAAGGATTGTGGATTGTCGCCAAGGAGCTGTAGACCGACTTCCTAGTAAAGAGGGTTGAGCAGATTAGCTACTAGATGGTTCCACCTAAATTTATTGACGTCAGCCTGTTTGTGTGTAACATATATATGTGGCATTTATTTTGCAGGTTCATATAAACTCGTTGCACTGAAGTAATCAGCATGTCTGAGGAAGCTGTAGTTGTGAGGGCCAATCCGGCTCGCAAAGTGTTTCGACCTCAAACAAAAACGCTCAATAAAATCCCACCTGACATTTTGGAGAATCCAGCGCTCAACGTGGCGATCGAGCAGCTCCCATCAAACTATAATTTTGAGGTTCACAAAACCATTTGGAGAATAAAGTTCCTTGATGCTAAAAGAGTCGCACTCCAGATGCCCGAAGGTTTGCTGATGTTTTCACTTCGCTTGGCTAATATTATTGAGGAGGTAAGTTGTTCATTAGATTGATGTCCTGTAATTTTCACCATTAGCGTGAAAATCTGTTGATTTCCTATGAAGTCTCGAATCAGATAAAATTATGTTCCAGTTCACTGAAGCAGACGTAGTGATAATGGGTGACGTCACCTACGGTGCCTGTTGTGTTGATGATTTGACTGCAAAAGCTTTGCGGTGTGACCTCCTCGTTCACTACGGTCATTCATGTCTCATCCCGGTAGATCGCATGAGCGACATCAAGTGCCTCTATGTCTTCGTTGACATAAAGATAGACAGCGTTCATTTCTTGGAGACGGTTCGTCTCAATTTTTCCAAAGCCGATAGACTTTGCTTTGTGAGCACGATTCAATTTGTCACCACATTACACGCTGCTGCCAAAGAACTACGTGCAGAAGGTATCATCGATAAGAATCAATAATTATGCAATATTTGTCAGTAGGGAAATCATAGTATCTGAAAAAAGTCCAGTCATGCAGCATGACCCCATGAGCGAATTTTTGAAGAAATCTTCGACATTTCAGTCGCTATTGATCGTGTAGAGAAATTTTAGTTTATGATTTTGATAGACAAACATGGAATCAAATTATTAAAAATAATTTGGAGGTACTCATACTTTATTATTATTAAACTAATCTTGTAGATTTAAAGACAAATGAAGGTAAATAAATATTCATAGATTTCGATGTCTAATGTGGTCAGTATTGAAGGCAGTTGAAATCTTAACAGTATCCTATCATAACATCATCAAATCTTGACATAAAATAAAATAACATACCGACGTCATATGAATCGGAGGACCGAGAGAATCGGAGGATGGAATATTTCACAGAGTAAACTCATCAGTTGTGATTACTTTATTTTTTTTATATTTTTTATTTATTTATTTTATTTTTTACAAGCACCTACTACCTACGTTTTAAACATCATGGTTCTAGGATTGGTTATATAGGGATACTTCCATAAGAGTAGTTCAATCTGAATTTGGACAATGTTTCATGCAAAAATTACCAATTTTTACAACTAGCGAATGGCATTATTTGGATTTTTGACTGATTTTTCAACTTTGAAATTTTTGAAAACTTGATACATATTCTTATAGGAAATTTTACGCTGATTCCGAATATACCACATGTTAGTATGCTGAAAAAATTATTTCGCACAACAAATCGCAAAAAACAGGCTATTTTGAAAATTTTGACTACATTTTTGAAAATTTCAACCCGAAGATGTAATCCGATCATGCTGGCCAACGAACTTGAACTTTCGTTTTGTGTCCTTAACATTTTAAAATTTGTTTGAAGTTTCTAGCACAATTCTACGGACAGTTATCGTCTGGAATGACACATACATACATATATACATACATAAAAAATGCGTTAAACTTCAGAATATGATTCAGAATAGCCTGAAACGGATTTCTGCATAAAATTTTTTCAAAAATTCACATTCTACAAATTTTAAATATTCTACAAAACTAAACATTCTACAAAAATAAATTTTTTTCAAAACTTCACGTTCTACAAATTTTAGGCGAGAGCAATAGCTTAATTTTCTTCAAAAATTCGCTAAAAGCAAGTTTTGACTGAGCCAATAGTAGGATCCAGTAATTTATGATCCTTGTTATAATTCCCTAGACTTGATATTTCCATTAATTGTTGGTTGTTTGTAGTAACTTTACTTGTTGGCTATCTGGATATTTATTGTGCACATTGTGATTTCAGGTTACCAAATTATTATTCCTCAAACAAAACCCCTTTCGCCTGGTGAGGTTTTGGGATGTACAGCACCCAGCGTCCCAGATGTGGACGCCCTGCTGTATCTGGGCGATGGAAGATTCCACTTGGAAGCTGCAATGATCGCTAATCCAAATTTGAAAGCATACAGGTAGGTGTTTCAGTGTTTCACTGCAGTGCCTAAGAGCTCTAGGCTTGAAATCCTGCTTCTTCCAAACGACTATTCCTTAGATGAATAATTGACTACCCTAACATCTAATACATTCCTTCCGACGGGAACAACTCCTCGATCAGAAGTTGACCAAGGTGGAGTGAGAAGAAGTCGTTACGGTCGTGTCGTAAAAACCCCACAAAGATTAAATTTGTAAAGATTTTGTTTTCATTGACAATCATTGTTTGAGGGGGAGGTGTTGTAACTTCACTACCTATGTTGATATATTGGCATTTGCCAATAACTACTTCAACTACAAAACTTCAATGTGTTCCATTATCTGTTCTGGTTTCATTGATTAATTGTAAAATATAGAGATCTTGCAGTGTTGCACAACGTTCTAGTTTTCTCTCACTTTAGTATTATATTTTACTGTATTAGTAATGTAAAACACTGGAGTGACTCAGTGGTAGCGCATACTGCATTGTGGTGTGACCTTCATTTGTTTCTAAATATCTCAGATCACAGGTTCGAATCAGGGTCACATCAATCCTGTTGTAGTTGCATGCGTTGAAATTATGCGAATTCGCTAAATATAGTTTTGACTGGAAAAATAAATGCATGACTGGAACTTTTTGACTCTAAGGGTGGTATGCTAGAATGACCCTCGAAGTTGGAGGGACGTTTGAGGACCTTAGAACGTTTGAGGGCATCCCTCCAGTAGAAGTTCCTAATGCAAAGACAACCCTTCAAACGTCGGAGGGGCACCCTTACTCCCCTCTAACGACCCTCATAAATGCAAAGACACAGGTTTAACACGTTCAACGCGGGAAGGAAAACAGCTGACAACGGCGCCTACGGGAAATTTTTCTGCCTGAAATTTAACATTGGCGCCTTTATTTTTGATAAGAAATATATTTCGAACAGTTTGAAGTGGTTTGGTCGCCATTTTGTTTATTTGTCGAGTACGATGTCGTATGACATCACTCGTGAGAGGGGAAAGAATATGAGTAGGCAAACCAGCAGTACACATCATTTTCGCACCTGACGGGAGATGTCATATGACATCACCCACTAAAACTCACGAATTTCACAGCATCTGTTGTTGTTTGTTAACTAACTGCTTGATTTATTGGTATTCAGAATAAGTTGTAAAGGTAGACATAATAGAAATTTAGGTTTTTACAAAGCAGGAAGAAAAAGTAGGTTTTTAGTACTGAATTTGCCGACAGTTGTCTACAGGATTGGTTCGAGTTGAGAGGACAAAAATAACAGCATTCAAAGATTTTAATTACAGGAATGAATACAAAATTATAATGATAACTATTACAACTTGTAGGTATTAAATATAAATGAATAATTACTACAACTAGCGAATGGCATTATTTCGATTTTTGACTGATTTTTCAACTTTGAAATTTTTGAAAACTTGATACATATTCTTATAGGAAATTTTACGCTGATTCCGAATATACCACATGTTAGTATGCTGAAAAAATTATTTCGCACAACAAATCGCAAAAAACTGGCTATTTTGAAATTTTTGAAAATTTCAACCCGAAGATGTAATCCGATCATGCTGGCCAACGAACTTGAACTTTCGTTTTGTGTCCATAACATTTTAAAATTTGTTTGAAGTTTCTAGCACAATTCTACGGGCAGTTATCGTCTGGAATGACACATACATACATACATATACATACATACATGCATACATAAAAAAATACGTTAAACTTCAGAATATGATTCAGAATAGCCTAAAACGGATTTCTGCATAAAATTTTTTCAAAAATTCACATTCTACAAATTTTGAGGCGAGAGCAATAGCTTAATTTTCTTCGAAAATTCGCTAAAATGAATAACGTAATAAAATCTGGTATTTTGTAGCTGTTTTTGTGTGGAAATAGTCAAAAACGAAAAGTAAAGAAGTGATTATATAAGTACAGACTATATATTCACCACTTTTGGCGAGAAATGATGAAGCAAATATAGAAACTTACAGAAATCTGATGCGTTGTGGAAAAATCCGTCGTTTTTGTACTTGCGTCTTGTGAGAGCTAAGAATATTTCAATCTGCATCCGAAAGTCACAAAGCACTACGGCACTACGGATCACAAAGAAACCCTTCCCAGCCCCTACGGACCCTTCCACCAACCTCTAAGCACCGTTAAGTTGTGAGCGCCCTCCCCAATCGCTTGATGTCAAATGACATCACACGTACCCTGGAAAGCACGGCATGATGTCATATGACATCACCCGCGTTGAACGTGTTAAGGGGGCCCCTTCGAATCTCCACCAATCATTTATCGAGATTTTAAGGGCTACCCTACAAAAGTGAGGGTGGTCCTGAGGTCCCTCGAGGGTCTTTCCTTGCTGTAATCCGTTCTTGTTTTCCCGTTTCCACTTTGTTTGGAATGTAATACCTACTACATTTGATTTGAGGCTGTAATGGATTCATTGTTCCTAAAATCCGTCACAATTTTCACCTGAGATGCTTGTGAAGCGTACAATACTTTCAACCTTACCTCTCTGTTTGGAAAGTAAAAATGGCCAAAAGGTGAAGAAATATATAAATTTGATTTGATTTGATGAAGTTGTAATGGACTCCTGGAAGCTGCATAAAAACACCATCTGATTCCTTGTTTCCTATAATTTTTTTTTTCCATTACGAGTGTAGACACGCACATAATGTTAATACATACACCTCCCACTTAGTAAATTAAATATAACTGACCCTTATTTAGGCCGTAGGGTGTCACACACACACACACACACACTGTCACAGAAAGACACACATGTCACAGAAACATTTTATTAGTGGCCCTATTGTTGTGTTCATATTGAGATGGAACTTTTGAGAATGTAACAAAAATAACATATCACACAATAAAAAATACCTATAGGTATTTCCTTTGGAAATGTTGTCCCTTCAAAATCTAGGGTTCTGGGCTTTAGCCCAGTCAGCCCATATAAATAAGCACAGCAAAATGAACGAAAGACGAACGCAGACAGTTTGTTGACGAGCAGTACAATGAGATGGTGGTGGTGGATTTATATTGCTGCCTCAGTCTACACGACCATGATAGGTGTAGGTAGGTAGTTGAGAAAAAAGGCTAAATAATAAACGTATTCTTCAGATTTCCGACCCTCCACGCATGGAAAGTTGGATAGGCAGAGCAATGAAGCTAACAGCCCCTCAAACCACCCTCAAAGCAAACCACCATTCCTCTAACTGTAAGGGTCATGCTTGCACTACATTTTATTTCAAGGGCCTCCCTTAAACCACCCTCCAAGAAGTTGTAAAAAACAGAGTGGGAGGTAATTATGGAATCTCACGCTTTGTCTACTATGTAATAAGCAGATATCGCTCTGCTTACCATGTAATAACTAAAGGGGTAATTATTTCACTCTCTAGTTAATTATTGTAATGCACAGATCTCTGCTACCACCGAACTCCTATTGAGCTCGGAAAATATGAAAATAAAACACCTTTCAAAAAGACAAAGGAAATCAAGGTAGTACAATGAAAAAGATAGAAATAAGGGAAAAAAGAAACTGTACTTGTTGAAATGAATAAATGGCAGAATACGCAGTGAAACTAAATAAAGGAATAATCAGAACCTCGAATAAAAGAATGGGAAATCAACCTAAAAATGGAAAATAGAGAAAATGAATAAAGAGGTAAACAAATATATAAAATTAAATTACTCACGTACAACCTGGTTGATTAGCAATACTCAGGTGTAGGCCCCACAAGAAACTAAACTTCACTAATAAGTGAGAAAAATAAAAGAAAGATAGCACGTGGCTGAATATACTGAACAAAAAGGAAATAAAAAAAATGGCGACTGGCTTATTAGGCACAGACACTGGCTGACTAGGCACAGTAAAAGAAAAGATATATAGATGGTGGTTGAATGATGGCAGGAAGCTAATTAATTTATGGGGAGAGAGGCGACCGGTCCCTTGAAGAGGGAGGCGATCGCCCGGCAGTTTTGCCAACTATAGGAAAGTAGAAATGACATTGGCGGCACTGTGGAAGAGACAAAGAAGAGAAGATATGTTTGGAGAGGAATGCATGGAGCCTGGAACAGGAGATCCATGACAAAGTAAGGGATCTCGCTTACTCAAACATCCCTCCAACTTTGAGGGTCGTTCTATCATACCAGCCTAAATAAAGACGTTTGTGTGTGAGTGGATCGTCTGAACTGATAAAACCCTAAATGGTCGTGAACCCTACTTGGCTGGATTATCTCTTGGCTGAGCCTCATACCTAATAGTTTAAATTAATTAAACTGTAGCTCTAATTGCTGGACATTACGCCCTTAGCACTAACCACCGGACTTTAAGCCTGTAGCTCTTATAATCTAATTGCTGGATCCGGAAATACCATTGCTTGCATAAATAGTATGAATAGAACACTGAAAGAATAAACTGAACTAAGAATAGTGTCAGATCAAAGATACTACAGCATAAAATTATAAAGGCAAGCTTGGTAGTGAGGTTTAAGAAGGATTGCATGAGATGCAGTGCTGCCAACCCGTTTCAGCAAAAAATCCCCCCAAATTCACGAAAAAATCCCCAAAATCCCCAGGATGAAGCAGAAAATCCCCCAAATTTAAGGTGCCGCCAAAAGTGTTTGTGTCCAAACAAATTTTGGACACAATATTGATCACAAATTGAATGATTAAGAAGGTAATAAAAGGTCATATAACAAGGAAAACAATGTAAAAGAAATTAAAGAGCGGATACAAAACCAGGAGAAACTCCGTTACCAACAGTAGGCAGGTACTTATGATGAGTCATGTTGTCAATAGAAGAAAAACTTTCACGCGAAAATGGGTAACTTTCACATGAGTAATAAATTTGAATAGGTTAACATCAACATAACATGGATCACCAAAAAAAAGTAAACCAACAAGTATGACTAGTAAGTAAAATAGGAAAAAATACAAGTACACCCACTGTACATGATGTACAAAGATACATTTATTTTTCCTCCGAAATTTTGGAGGAAATCATTTTTCTTGGGGTTCAAAATCCTTCCCTTTCCTACATCTTCACTAACTCTCGTTTGATTTGGTTTGGCAAACACCTTTGTGTCTGTCACTGTCCGTTCATGGCATTTGTCGTTGTTCTGAGAACGATCTAGTGGAGGGATCATTTTTTCATTTGTATTTATGGTGAAATTCACCTTTGATTCATATGTAATGCAGTACAAAAATAATAGATCAAGGATTGCCAGTGAAGCTCAAAAAGCCCCCAGAAATCCCCTCCCACACTTCATTTCCTAGGGCTCTGAGAGCCCTTAAAAATCTCCCATGTGGGGATAAATCCCCCGCATTGGCAGCACTGATTGAGATGGCAAGTTGATGAGCTCTTGTCCGACGAGCAGTGGTATTTGTGGTCTCCTCCACTGAAGCTCTTCCCTTTCCCATTGCCCCCTTCCCCTCTGTACTCTGCTCCTCGGTCAGACTCTGATCTTGTTTATTTAAGAAACTAACAAGTTACAAAGGTTGGGCACGACACCCTAGAGGGTGATCACTCCATGGGTTGCTTCTGGTATAGAGAATGTCCAAGGAATTCAAGATTGAATACACCTTCGTTACCAATTTGTTTTTCTGCTGCAGGTATGACCCGTATGAAAAGAAATTTACTGTAGAAACCTACGAATTCGACGTGATGTTCGAAAAACGCCTAGACGCTATGGAGAAGGCCAAAAGCGCTGGAACGTTTGGCCTTATTCTCGGCACCCTTGGGAGACAGGGAAGCGTCAACGTTCTGAACAATTTCAAGGTGCTGAACTTGATTATAAACGATCGTAGATGCAATTGTTTTACCACCAATCATATTAATTAACAGTTCATTCTAAATTTTCAGTGTCGTCTGAAAGAGAAAAAATTCGTTCAGCTTCTTCTCTCAGAAATATATCCTGGGAAATTGGCCCTCTTCCCCAAAGTAAGTTATAAGTTTTTTTTTTTTTTTTTTTTTTTTTTTTGACAAGTTTTACTGCGCCAAGTAATAACAACTTATATCTTAAGATCTAATATACTTCACTTTAGACTTATTGTTCTGATTATTGAGTCACTAGTCTTGACGTTCATTTTATTTCACTTAGTTCATGCGGTTTAGTTCTTTTAAGTCTTCTAAGTAGATCTTCGGTGTCAAGGAGCTGAACGACATCCTCGTTAACATGATCTCTGAGCCTCAAAAGGTGATTGACGGCTTGCTTGCGGATAACCTCATTGACAGATTCAACTTTCAACTCATAGTGTAATCTGTCGTTTCTGAAGTATCTGTACGCATCAACGCAGGTGCGCAGAACATTATTCTGAAAGCGCTGAATAATGTTGCGGTTACTTTGTGCAGTGCACCCCCACAGTTGCGCACCATATGTCCAGACAGGTTTGAGGACTTGGTTGTACAATATGAGCTTATTGTGGATAGACAGTTTTGAGTGTCTTCCCATAAGCCAGTACATTTTCCTGAATTTAATAACTAGTTCAGACTTTTTCGTTTTAACATGTGATTTCCACCTCAGTTTGGCATCGAGTGTCATCCCAAGATATTTAGCTTCATTGGCTTAGGGAATCGCCTTGTTGTCAAGGAAGGCTGGCACGTAGTTGATCCTTTTATTTGTGAAATCAACATGTACAGACTTCGCTTCATTCAATCTAATTCTCCATCTTTTTGTCCATTCATGGATGCGGAGGATGGACTGGTTTAATTTTGTAACTGATTCGATGTTGGTTTCTCCTGTCGCCAAAATTGCGGAAGTTATAAGTGCATATCAATTTATTCAAGGGGGATATCCGTTCTGCTCAAATGCCTAAATCATCGCCCAGCTAAGAACAAAACTGCAACCTTACTGGACACAAAAACTTACTTAAGTTCTTGAGTTGGTTCTGTCACTGTTTCACAACTAATAAGTATTAGAAAAGCACTATACGTGGTAATGTGAATCAATGGTTACCAGGGTAAGGTAGGAAATAGTGATGAATAAATCACACGGGGGACATACTTCTGTTGGTGGTCTGTGACACATTGCATTTCAGGTTCAAACAACGAAAAAATTGATCACTGCTCTTCATCGTCCTACACTCCTTTAATTTGTAATTCTTAACGATAATAAAATGTTTGCCACGTTGACTTGAATATGTGTAGAAATAGCGGGAGAGATAGGTACCTAGGTAGTCCACACGTGATCTCAAACTGATGTGAATCCGATAGTTGACTAGAAATTAATGTGATATCAGGTAGGCTTAGGACCCGTTTGACAGAACTTGGAAATCCCGAGTTTCCTGAAACCCCCTCGATTGATTGAAATTCTGGATAAACCCAAAATGCGTTTGACAAAGTCGATGTCGGAACAAGTCACAATGTAGAATAAATTATTCGGGGAAAATTCATGGAATTATAGTTTTAGCATGGATAAATGATAAAATCCATGAGAAATTTCAGTCTTGGCGACATTTTTAGCAACATTGTGGTGATAAAACCAAGTTCCCCTCCTTCTACTGTGATAACACCTATAAAAATTTTGCTTAACTTATCGTGGTATTTTTCGTTGTCAGTCTTGTGCGAGAGCTCGAAGAGTCAACATCAGAGCGACCTCCCGTGATAAAGTGGTGTGTTTCGCTCCGTGTTTGGGAATGTTTACTTAGTGGCATGACCGACGAAGGCGACTCCGATGGCGAGCTGACGCTCCAGGACCTTGTTGAACAAACAAAGCAAGAGTTATTGCAACACCGCGTAATAACAAGATCCTTACCGATTACCGACCCCCACGTAAGTGATGCTTTCAATCATTTATATTCTGTTATAGCTTCCTTATGCGAATACCTCAGTCAAGCCAACGATCATATTGTTAAATTAAATGCAAATCAGAAGGACAAACAAAGGGCATCGAAATTGACTCAACCCTACGTCCCCACATCCTACAGTACGGACGAAGATGAATTGTCAAGAGAAACTGACTGGATCCTAAAAAGGGCCCGCAAGAAGCGTAAGGCTGGGCCTTCTCCGGAGGTTGAATGGCCTACCAACAAGCCTAAGATTGACAAGGATGTAACCAAGGTAGAAAATATTAAGCCTAAAAAGGACCCTCCTCCACCACCCATAAATGTTGTAGGGCTAAGAGCTACGCAACACTCAAAGATATGTTACAGAATATCCCTAGAGAGCAATTCAAGGTTACTGCTCTCAACAATAACGTTTGGAAAATCACAGATAAACTACGTACAGAGAAAAAACAGTGGTACACATACCAAGAAAGCATACACACCTATTAAGGTCATGGCTAGAGGCTTACATGAAACATATGAGAAAAATGATATAATTGGAGGTCTTAAGGAGCAAGGTCTTGCCATCCTGGATGTTACCAACATTCTCAAGAAAGAGAAAAGGAAAAAAAAAAAAAATGATAGTGGTGAAATTGTAATCATCCATAAACCTCTTCCTCTCTTTATGTTAACATTCGACAAAAATGAGGATGTAAACAAAATCCATAGTATTAAGGCCATTCTCAACATAATTGTGAAGATTGAGCCGGTGAAAAAAACTTCCAAACTCATCCCCCAATGTAAGAATTGCCAGTCATACCTGCATACCCAATCCTACTGCGGGAAGGAATCTGCATGTGTGAAATGTGCTGGACAGCATAAAACTTCTGAATGTACCCTGAACAAAGCAGATGCTCCCAAATGTGTCAACTGCAAAGGGAATCATCCAGCAAATTATCGAGGATGCGAGGTAGCTAAGGAGCTACAAAGAATGAGAAACAAAATTACTAAACCCCAACTGAAAGAACAGATCAAGCGTGATGCTTCAGTTGAGAGGAATTTTAATAGGCGGAAATTGCTTACTACAACCATGACAGGTGCAACTACTCCAAAGGTTTCATATGCTACCGCTGCTAAAAAAGAGGTTAATGTGTCGAACACAGAAAAAATGCTGGCACAGATACTGGAAAGACTGGACGAACAAAAACATACCAATAAACAGTTATTTGAAAGAATAACTAAGCTAGAAAAAGGACTTACTAGCTATGGACTAATTTAATGGGACCGACTTTAAGAATAGCAACATGGAATGCAAACGGATTGCTAAATCACATCAAGGAAGTCGAATTATTCCTCCACTCCAACAGGATAGACATCTTACTTGTTTCTGAAACCCATTTCACTCGGACTTCTTACATCAAAATAAGAGGATTCAGGTGTTATCATACGTTACACCGAAGTAATAAAGCTAGAGGAGGTTCGGCAATTCTCATTAAAGCTAACATCGCTCACCATGAAGAACCAAAAATCGAAGAGGAAAAAATGCAGGTAACTTCGGTCAAGGTACAATTCAATAATAAAAGCTTTAGTATAGCCGCAATATACTGTCCCCCCAGGTTTAACTTAAAGAAAGATGATTATACGGTCCTTCTTAAATCGCTTGGTAACAACTTTATAACAGGAGGTGACTACAATGCCAAAAATACCTTCTGGGGTTCGCGATTAACCACGACTAAAGGTAAAGAGTTGTATGAAGCAGCAGCTTCATTCAAGTGCGACTTCCTCTCAACTGGAAGGCCTACATACTGGCCCACGGATGCTAACAAAACCCCAGACCTTATAGACTTCTTTATAAGCAGAGGTATCTCAAGTGGTTACATAAATTTAGAGGACAGCGACGACTTACCCTCTGACCACTCGCCTGTTATAATAACAATCAGCGAAAAAGTAATCATTAGTGAAAATTCTCCGAGTTTATTCAATAAAAATACTTGCTGGTCCTGTTTTTGGCAGCAATTGGAAACATCGATCGACCTTAAAGTTCCTCTGAAAACCCCTAAACAACTGGAAGTCGAACTCGACTTATTTATCAATAACATACAACAAGCAGCCTGGATATGTACCCCAATAAGCCAAAGCAGCAACTATGACACTAATTCGAAATCATATCCGCTAGAAGTAAGGGATCTTCTGAACGCCAAACGTAAAGCCAGAAGGAAATGGAAGAATAACAGAACCCCTGAAAACAAAACTATTCTCAATAGACTCAGTAACAAACTTAAATATCTTATTAGATCAATGGATAACCAATCAGTTGAACATTTTTTGAGTAACCTAACTGCAGAGAAAGACACCGAATACTCCCTCTACAAGGTAACCAAAAATATAAATAGACCTAAAGTTAATTCTCCTCCAATCAAAAAGGATGACGGGACATGGGCCAGAAGTAACCGAGAGAAAGCTCAACTTTTTGCAGATCATCTCTATGAAACTTTTCAACCTCTTCCAGTACAGACACCTGAAGAAAACGCAACACTGGTAGACAAAACGGATGAGCTCAAAATTCGGCCCGTTACATTAAAAGAACTCAAAGATGAAATTAAGGGCAACATTAATCCTAAAAAGACCCCTGGCTACGACTTGATAACCGGTCGAATTGTGAAAGAGCTCCCTGAAAAGGCTATAACAAAATTACTTCATATCATCAACGCCACGTTCAGGTTACGATATGTACCTTGTACTTATGTATGTATGTATATGTACTTCCCAGTGGAAAGTAGCGGAGGTCATAATGATCTCCAAACCAGGAAAATCACCAGATGAGAAGACGGGGTACCGACCCATATCCCTCCTCCCTGTTTTATCAAAACTGTTCGAAAAATTGTTGCTTAAACGGCTTAAACCAATTATCGAAGACAGAAAATTGATACCAGACCACCAATTCGGATTCTGGCAACGCCACTCTACGCTAGATCAAGTTCATAGAATCACTAACATAATAGAATAGGCTCTAGAAGGTAAAAAAATATGTGCCAGTATCTTTCTGGATGTGGCCCAGGCATTTGAGTATAAACTGCATAGGGATCTCCCAAAACAGTTTTACTTACTCCTAAAATCCTACCTAGCGAACACACACTTCAGGGTAAAGCAGAGTGACCAGTACTCTGTCTTGAAGCCTATAAAAGCAGGGGTACCGCAAGGCAGTGTCCTAGGCCCAGTACTCTACCTGCTGTACAAATACTACTGTAGCTAATTTTGCAGATGATACTGCTGTCCTCTCTGTTGGAGATGACGCTGAAACTGCAACTCGCAATCTACAGACGTCCACTAACAAGGTTGTCAATTGGACCAAGATGTGGAGAATGAAACTGAATGAAACAAAGTCAGTGCACATCAACTTTACTAATCGAAAAATCTCAGCCCCAGAAGTTGAGATCAATTCAAATAAAATACCATACTCTGACACTGTAAAATACTTAGGGATGCACCTTGATTCCAAACTTAACTGGAAATACCACATTGAAAAAAAGAATCAGGAACTAAAAATCAAGTTCAGAAAGATTTACTGGATGATGGGAAGGAACTCCCATCTCCCACTACACAATAAATTACTCATATATAAACAGATATATATCTGGACCTATGGGATTCAGCTCTGGGGTTGTGCGAAAAAATCAAATATTAAAACAATCCAAACCCGACAAAATAGAAATATAGTTACGAGAAATATAGCCCCCTGGTTCATGCGGAATGATGATATTCATCGTGACTTGAGGATAGAAACGGTCACTGAAATTATTGCCAAATATGCAAGGAAGCACGAACATCGCCTCCACAAACACGAGAACCTGGAGATGCTCAACGTTTTAAACAACGAAGGAGAACTTCGGCGACTCAAGAGAAATAAACCTCTGGACCTAATTGTGCTGTGCAAATAGTGCAAGTGTAATCCAGTGTTTTTTTTTAACTGTTCTTGCTACAAGTACGGGCCAGGTTTTGCTGTAAACCTCCCCCTTTAGTGAGCTTATCATGAAATGAAATATTGCTAGATGAAGTGTCTATGTTTCAGTTGCAATAAATAAATCACGAAAAAAAAAAAAAAAATTTTTTTTCGTTGTAGACGCCTTGGATTCTTTGGTTGTAATGCACATTTTGGTTTTCATGAGAGCTGTAGCATTCAAGCAATTGGGATTTTAGAACTAATATGTAACTCCATTCAGCTCATGCTATCCCTAGAGACTTTTAACAACCAACCCAAACTTGAAGAATCAAAATTGATCAATGAATAAATGTAGGAGGATATCTATGTAGTTTGTTTTCCGAGAGTTTTCGTCATCACATTCCCTTCCGCCAGACTGGGACTCCTTGCCTTTTGTGATACTAGGTACCAATACTATTTATCGAAACTGCAAATTCTTGAAAATACAGGGTGATTCCCTCGCAAATGCAAAAAAAAATTTGGGTGAAACTACATCAAAAATGGAGTAAAATGCCGCCAACCGCATATTTTTATCTCAATCCGTACTCGAGATATGATTTTTTAAAGGGTTTTTCAGGAAAATTGTGTTTTTTCATTTTAAACTCGGATTTCTCCACTTTGCCTCATTTAATTTTAACTTTCAACCTCATTTTCGGTATCAGCATTAAATTTCCTATAAGAATAGTGTACTTTGGTTCTTAAAAAGTACCATCCGAAGACCCTCACATCAGCTCAAACATTGACGATTTTGAAAAAACAATATTTCTGAAAATCTTTAAAACTTTACTACTCTCTTAAAAAGAATCCTGGAAACTGGCAAATCTCATGAAAACTGCTTCATCTAATACGCTTTCCAACGGTATTATCAATTTTACTTTTATTTTGTTATTTAGGGGAGAAAATAATGTTTTAATGTTAGAAAATGTGGGTTTTTCAATGAAATTGTTGGTTTTCTCGAAAGATGACCCTCCAAGAACCAACGAGTATGGGGTCGGTTTCTATGTATTTTTTCTCGCTGGAAAGAATGGAAACTCTTGCAGATCTCTCAACTACGTTATAATCGAGTTTTACACTTTAATTAACTAGTTTTACCCCATAACACACATACATTTAATCGTAACAAACAAACTAAACATTTGCGATTTTAAGTGTGAAACTCGGTTATAACGGAGTTGGAGAGATCTACAAATGTTACCATTCGATACAGCGTGAAAAAATACAAGAAACCGACCCCATACTCGTAGGTTCATGGAGGGTCATCTTTCGAGAAAACAATTTCATTGAAAAACCCACATTTTTTAACATTAAAACATAATTTTCTCCACTAAATAACAAAATAAAAGTAAACTTGATTATACCGTTGGAAAGAGTATTAGACGAAGCAGTTTTCATGAGATTTGCCAGTTTCCAGGATTCGTTTTGGAAGAGTAGTAAAGTTTTAAAGATTTTCAGAAATATTCTTTTTTCAAAATCGTCAATGTTTGAGCTGATGTGAGGGCCTTTGGATGGTACTTTTTAAGAACCCAAGTACACTATTCTTATAGTAAATTTAATGCTGATTCCGAAAATGTGGTCAAAAGTTAAAATTAAATGTAGTAAAGTGGAGAAATTTGAGTTTAAAAGGAAAAAAACACGGTTTTCCTGAAAAAACCTTTAAAAAATCATATCTCGAGAACGGATTGAGATAAAAATATGCAGTTGGCGGCATTTTACTCCGTTTTTGATGTAGTTTCATCCAAATTTTTTTTTGCATCTGCGAGGGAATCACCCTGTATATAGGTGTATTTCTAGACGATAACTCCCTTGAAATATGGCTTAGAAAATCCATTCCAACGCACCAAAATCCATCTCGGCAAATGGCAGGTCGAGTTCGTTGGCCAGCCCGATCGTTCCAGATTTTCAGGCTCAAATTTACTATTTAGTGGCTCAAAAAATGCTGAAAAATAGGTTTTTTGACAATAGGACATGTGGGGTGTCCCAATCGCAGTATTTTTCAGCAGTGAGTCTATTGCAACCACTCCCAGATCTTCAAGATTCATAATAAGTGATAAAAATCGATTCTTAGGTGAAAAATGCCAATAACTGACCAAAATTTGAAGATAGGGCATGTGGGGTGTTACAGTCGAAGTATTTTATTTAGTGCTGAGACAATTGCCACCACCCACAGGTCTCTTAAGATTCATAATTAAGAAAATAAGTGAGAAAAAATTGGTTTTTAGGTGGAAATGCCAATAATTGACAAAATTGTCGAGTTTGGCTTGCTTGTTCTATAATTTCCTTTGCGATCCTGTTACGCGGCTATCCCTTCAGTTTTATTCAGGACATGGTTGGCCTCAATGATCAGAATTTAAGTGCTTAAGTTGATGTTATCCACAACTTTTCTTTGAAAATTCGCTCTATTAGTCATGCTGCATGCCTGAGTACTTTTTAAATTATAATATCAATACAATGTTGTATTTGTTTCGTGAATAGGTTGAGTTTAAAGGCATTTTTCTTCATTGGTTTGTATCTTGATGACTTTCTATTTTTATGAAGGTGGAAGCATGGATTCAAGTCGCCTGCCCTCGCCTTTCCATAGATTGGGGATCGCAGTTCCCCCGCCCGATTCTCTCTCCCTGGGAAGCGGCCGTGGTGTTCGGACAAACCACCGTGAAGAAAGGTTCTGACGTCATCACGTCCCTCCCTATGGACTTTTACTCCGGGGAGCCTGGTGGTCCCTGGGCGCCTAATTACAAGAAAGAGTGTTGTGGTAAAGGTTGTGATAAGAGTAAGAACGTTTAATATTCACCTTTACAACTCTGTATATTTATTCCAAGACTGAGCAGGTCAATCTATTTTATCCAGAGTCATACATGTATAATGTATAGAAAATTCGAAACAACAAATAGTAATTCTGGGATCGTAATAAAGATTTCAGCAATGTCTGGCCTTTTTTATTATCGTCCTTGTATTGTCCTTGTAAAAAGTATGTCAATGCGAACTGAAACATAAAAAAAATGTATGGAGCAAATTATGCCGAAAAACGTACTTAAATTTCATTAATGTATGTAGGATAAAAAATCTACATGTAAATAAATAGTTGTAAACACCGAAAAATGAATGTTTAATGGTGGATATTATGTACAAGTTTTTACCATGAAATGTATAGCATTTCCCAATTGAGTTAAACTTTTTCCATTTAGGTTTAGTCCTTTTCCATTTAGGTTTAGTCCTTTTCCATTTAGGTTTAGTCCTTTTTCATTTTGGTTTAAACCTTTTCCATTTAGGTTTAGACCTTTTCCATTTAGATTTAAACCTTTTCCATTTAGATTAAACCATTTCCACTTAGATTTAAACCTTTTCCATTTGGATTTAAACCTTTTCCATTTGGATTTAAACTCAGGAAATTATCGTGGAGTTAGAGGTAAAAGTACCCAAGTCACAAATTCAACACGTGGGAAAATCAAATGGAGAATATTATGATTATTTAACTGTTGTTATTATTGGTGATCAATATCATCAAACTATGTATCCAACCTAAGAAAATAATCATATTTACCAAACTAACTTTTGAAATTTTAATTTGATTTTTGCACAATATGAATTTACCTCTTCGGTACTTTTACCTCTAACCCAACGTTATTATGCCACAACTTGAAAATTAAATCATGCAAGTGTTTTTTTATGCACAGAAATGTAATATAATATAATAATGAACAAATGTTTTTTGAACACAAGAATTTCTCATGAACGGAAGTTATAAATTAAGTTAAAACTATCCGTTTCCTTTTTTTTTTTTTACTTCTAGCCTAATGAAATTTTAGTAGATAGGCACTTACTTACTATGATGGGGCTAACTACTGACGTTTTGATGGAGTTTAAATCCAAATGGAAAAGGTTTAAATCCAAATGGAAAAGGTTTAAATCTAAGTGGAAATGGTTTAATCTAAATGGAAAAGGTTTAAATCTAAATGGAAAAGGTCTAAACCTAAATGGAAAAGGTTTAAACCAAAATGAAAAAGGACTAAACCTAAATGGAAAAGGACTAAACCTAAATGGAAAAGGACTAAACCTAAATGGAAAAAGTTTAACTCAATTGGGAAATGCTATATACTTAAAATATTGCGGCAACGCATGTTTCTCAGTCGGGCTCCCACCACTTACCCCCCTGGAGCCTTCTAGGGGTAGGCGGGAAATCACACCCCTTCAGTACCCTCCTATCCTATCGTGAGGAACACAGTAATTGTGACTTTGTCAATTTCCCGCTTAGGAAGGGGGGAGACGGGAATGTTCCCGCCCAGCACCTGTCTTTTGGGACTGATTCTGAGACGGTATGGAGTTTTTGCAGTTTTCCGTCTGAGTCGTACAGCTGAGTCGTTGTACAAATAGAGGTTTTTCTAGCACAAGCAAACCAGAAGCTAACCACTGAGTCGAACTGTATGAATAGGGAATCGTAAGATTGAATGAAACAATTCAAAAGTCACACTAACGTGACTATACTACTCCAAAACTTCATTATTTAAGCCCCAGTCATAGATTACCTAAAGGCCGTATCACATTGCATTTTTCCCCCATTTTAAACGCTGAAACATGAAGAAGGCAAACTTCTTTTTTCCAAGGTCAGCTGTGAATGTTGAAAGGAATAAGGGCAAAAACAGCGCAATCTGGCGGAATACATTTTTATTAAATCTGTCAGGTTAGCTCCTAACAACAAAAAACAGCTAAAAAGCTCCTAGGGGTTATTCACTGAATTGTTACCTCCCCAAGGGTTATGTTTAGCATTTTTCTAAAAATTAGAACGTGCTCTAATTTTCCCAAGTGAGTTCAAAAATGCTCTGCCAGGATGCGCAATGGTCGAAAAAGCTGACCTTGGAAAAAATCACTTCTTCTTCTTCACGTTTAGGCATTAGTAATAGATGTGGTAGAAGAAGAAAGGGAACTTGGAAGGGAAGTTGTTAAGGCATCATCGAAATTCTCCTTGGGTTAGGAGAATCTCTTTCAGGAACTTCAACATGATCAAAGATCAAGATGTTCCTACCGATATTATAAATATGTAGGTACCTACCTGTGCCTATTACCTACATATGTACGCTATTTTGCACTTTTTTCCCTTGGACAATTACGTTTTATTATTGAAAATAACGATTCATTTTTTAAGATGTGTATACCTACTAATACGCGACAAAGGGCGAAGACAGCAGTTTCTGTCTGTGTCTATCTTCTCTGTTGAGTGGCACAATCCCTACCCATTTCATCAAAATCGATCTTTCAGTATCGGAGTTTCGTCTATAACAACCAATGTCAGGTTTGACATGTGTAATGGTTACCTATTTCAACATAATTAGTAGGATGCTATCCTGAAACTTGTACCTACCCAAATACCCTCGAACAAAATCGGACTGATGGTAGATCGCGAAGTTTTAGAATCCAATATAAAGTATCAGCATAATTTAAGTGAGGATGAATCCTAAAAACCAACAAACTTTTTTTGAAAATCACGTACATTGCAATGTGCTTGTCATGCCACCTTGAAATTGATTATAGCATTTTAAATTATCATCATGGAAGGTTACATGCGTATTCCGAGCTGTATTCGGCTTCCCTTGAGCTCCGAATATGATTTTTCTATTCGTACAACGAATGGACCGCTAACCGTTAGCATTTTTCACGCATGCGCAATGCTCCATTTCTATTCGTAGTTCCTCACACTTGACTACGACTCAGCGTCGCAAAAACTCCCTGTTATCTGCCAACAAATTTACACTTTTTTGGCCAGAACAGCTGAATAATTAATTAGGAGCCATGAATTATCGTATTACATTATGATTCATTCTTTTAAAACTTCAGTACTTAAACTATCAACATCTAATTGTATGACGAAAAACTCACTCTAAATAATATTCTGCGATTCAAAAATAATATAAAAATATTAGCTTTTTTGGCAGTTTTTATCGATTTTTCAGCAAATATTACTGAAATTTAAGAGCACTCTTAACAGTTCTTGTATAAACTTATTATTGTACTAGTTTGTCGATGATAAATTCATTTTTACTAAAATTCCTCTAAACACAAAAATGTATCGATTTTAAGCAACACATTGCTGAACAAGTGGCCTAACAGACACGAGATGAATCGCCACAACTTCTTGGTTCGAAATAATATTAGGTTTTCATTCGTTTTTTCCACTTGTCAATATGATGGAAAACTTTGGCAGGCTGCCCTGCAAAATGTCGCCAAATGCACTTGATCACTTTTACCAACTACTCGATGATCCTCCAACGTTCTCAAGTTATTTCAATTGTAAGCGATCTATGGATCATGTGGCATTTAAATATTTCTACCTGAACTGAACCACTGTAGTAAGCGTTGTAGTTTTTCTGGCAGAGTTGATCAAATGACATTTAAATTATTTTACCTGTGCACATGTTTCAATATAACAATTATTCCACTAAGGAAAGGGTTTTCCGAGGACAAAACCCCAGAAGTATTTTGTTCAACCTTTCCTTATGTTTTTCGGGGTGCTGAACCCGAATTTGAGGTTTGCCCCCTGATCCGAATGTGGCGTATGTTCAAAAATTGCAAATAATCTGAAAAATTTCCAATTTTTCTAGTTTTTTGCATATATCTTGAAAACTATGCAATTTTCGGAAATTGCTATTATTATAAGATTCAAAGTACACAAAATTCTCTACGAAATGCACTTGTTAACTTTAAAATTTGCACCAACAGAATTAGCGCTACAGCTTGTTGAAAAAACGTATTTTTTTGCTGTTTGGAGAAAAAGTTGAAAATTAACATTTAGAAGTTCGGTAGCGCCCACAAATAACTTTTGAGCCTAAAACTCATTATTCCTCTGGTTTCTTCCACAGATAATCAATTGCAATGAATTACCTAACGCCATTGAGGGACCATTACACAGTGTATGTTCCACATCACTAACTATTCAAGTCATAAATAGCACTATCGGGAAAATTCGACTGAAGAAGTAAAATTTGATGTGAACAAACTTTATTGGTTTTCTTTTAGCAATAATAAAAACAAAGGGCACAGTCAGTCAAAGTGTGACAGTGGTCTGTAAAATAAAGTGAGGGAAATGTTGTAGATATAAAGTCAGCATTTGAGGTACCTAATTGAAGGGATTTGAAAAAGGTACAACGATACTTATTTATGTGAACCAGTGCAATTACTAGGTTGGGTAGCCATGGCAGGACTCTGCGGGTTTAAAAGTCCATCAGACGGTCCAGGATCCAAGTTCATTATCACCATTTGGAAGTATTGAAACCAAAGCTTTGCAGTGGGATATCGTCTTGTGTGAACGTTTGAAGCTGGGTGCTGAACTGCTGAATTAGAGGTTCCTTTATTCATTCACGTTATTAATTATGTACAAAATTCTTAATCCATTCCCAATATCTGATCGATCACACAACCACCACCTGCCATACAACACTTGTTCTATTTCAGATCAAAATGAATGCGAATACTGAATAGTCTTGAATATCAACGAGGCCAGAGCTCGACGAGCAAGGAGGTGGGCTCTAACATCTCTAGCATAAGCTTGACCTGTCATTACTTTTTCTGTACTGAGAACAGCATAAATTAGGTTGAACATATTGGTTAGGCTACTCTCTTCCCTGATGACCCCACAGCACCCATACACCCATAAACGACGTCAAATGGTCGAAGGCCCCGAGACGTACATTCACGAGGGTCGACAATCGCTTGAGAGATTTTCCTTGATTTCTCTCGCTGATAAAGAGGTTTGTCGATGGTTAAAATGGCTATTTGCTGTCTTAAGGATTTCACTGTTTCCTTACTGCACATCAAGCTGTAAATGTAAAATTGTAATCGCTTGGAGGGAAATCGCCTAATAAATGGCTGGTAACCAACGAATGTGATTTCATAAGGCAGTTATACAGTGACAAACTTCGAAAATTGAATAGTTTTCAAGATATAAGCGAAAAAGTGAAAAAAGACACTGACCGACTGTGCCTTTTTTGTTCATATTATTGCAAAAGAGAACAGATAAAGTTTGTTCACATCAAATTTTACTTCTTCAGCCATACTTCCCCTTTATCGCTTTCATGACTTGAATAGTTGGTTATGTGGCACATACACTGTGTAATGTTCCCTTAATGGCGTTAGGTAATTCATTTCAGCTGACTATCTGTGGAAGAAACCAGAGGAATAATGAGTTTTAGGTTCAAAAGTTATTTGTGGGCGCTACCGAACTTCTAAATGTTAATTTTCAACTTTTTCTCCAAACAGCAAAAAATGACGTTTTTTCAACAAGCTGCAGCGCCAATTCTGTTGGTGCAAATTTCAAAGTTAACTAGTGGATTTCGTACAGAATTTTGTCTACTTTGAATCTTATAATAAAGGCAATTTTCGAAAATTGCATAGTTTCCGTGATATATGTAAAAAACTGGAAAAGTTGGACATTTTTGGGATTTTTTGCAATTTTTGAACATACGCCACACTCGGATCAGGGGGCAAACCTCAAATTTGGATTCAGCACCCCAAAAACATAACGAAATGTTGGGAAAAATACTTCAGGGGTTTTGTCTTGAAAACGCCCTTTATGAAACTTTGGTTACCTACTGGACTAAATACTAATGGCGTGGTAATGACGGTCAGTGGTAATAGTGGTAACTTTTACTCGAGGAATGACGAACTCTAATACGTTCCCTGTCGCACACTTAAATATAGGTAGTTAAATGCTATTTGATCACTGGTTTTGACATTTTATGTCTTTGCTATGGCACATAAACTAAAAAACGTCAGGGAAATTGCTCACGAAAATATTCTGATGATTTCCGCTTACAACCGAGTCGTTGCTAGAAAAATGGTACTTCGTCGTTTTTCATCCCAAAAAATTCGTTGACCATACGTTCGAAAGCTCTCGATTTATCCAACCATATTATGTTAACTACTGCGAAGTGCGTGGCCAACAAGCTGAGTTATGAGCATGGTTATTTGAATAATTGTGTACACTCAGGTGATCATTCTCAATAATTGATATTGTGAACATGATTGCAACCGCTTGAGCTGGTGTTTCGATGATTTGATTCATAGCAGGTGATCCGAATATTGCGAGAACGGTTTGATTTGTGAAGCGGTGGTTAAATAATTTTAATGGGTAATTTCTATACTTTACACTCTAGGAAGCTGTAATTTCGTATGTAGCCTCTTTAGGACATTTACTTGACGATGCCCAGGGTCCGGATCAGCTGAGTGGCTCTTAGAGCTTGCATACGAGTCTGCAACTAAAGACATAAAATGTCCCAATGTGTTGCAGACTCGTATGCAAGCGTTTCTTTCATTTAATCATTCAGGTAAACATTTATTTTGATCTTTTTCCAGCTTTTTTCGGACATATGATGTTAATTTTATTATTTTAAAATGTACTTTTACGTGTTATACCCATATAATACACCGCGGCACCATGAGGTGGGTACGGCGTTCCTTCGAGGCATGAATATATGTTTTTTTCTAGGTCATATTTGTGTGTTGATACCAATGCTTTTCCTACGCATATTTAATAGCATATCCTCTCGACTTTTCGTACGTACTTAGATAGTGATATTATTAAGGCAATAACTGTTTGAATAGATAGGAGCTCAAATCGAGAAATATAAACGTGCGTATATAATTATAGAAGTATAGGTTGTGGCAACTCGAAATAGGACACGTCGAGGAGTCTGGACGGGCCTTATGACGTACGCAAGCCAACTAAAACTACGATCATACTCAATTGAAAAAAGTCCAGTCATGCAGCATGACCCCATGAGCGAATTTTTGAAGAAATCTTCGACATTTCAGTCACTATTGATCGTGTAGAGAAATTTTAGTTTATGATTTTGATAGACAAATATGGAATCAAATTATTAAAAATAATTAGGAGGTACTCATACTTTATTATTATTAAACTAATCTTGTAGATTTAAAGACAATCTGAATTTGGACAATGTTTCATGCAAATATTACCGACTTTTACAACTAGCGAACGGCATTATTTCGATTTTTGACTGATTTTTCAACTTTGAAAATTTTGAAACCTTGATACATATTCTTATAGGAAATTTTACGCTGATTCCGAATATACCACATGTTAGTATGCTGAAAAAATTATTTCGCACAACAAATCGCAAAAAACAGGCTATTTTGAAATTTTTGACTACATTTTTGAAAATTTCAACCCGAAGATGTAATCCGATCATGCTGGCCAACGAACTTGAACTTTCGTTTTGTGTTCTTAACATTTTAAAATTTGTTTGAAGTTTCTAGCACAATTCTACGGACAGTTATCGTCTGGAATGACACATACATACACATATATACATACATACATACACACACATATATATATATATATATACATATATATATATATATATATATATATATATATATATATACATACATACATACATACATACATAAAAAAATGCGTTAAACTTCAGAATATGATTCAGAATAGCCTGAAACGGATTTCTGCATAAAATGTTTTCAAAAATTCACATTCTACAAATTTTGAGGCGAGAGCAATAGCTTAATTTTCTTCAAAAATTCGTTAAAATAATAAACCTTTGTGAAATAATTTGCAGCGTTTTCTATTTCAATTGATTTTCACGTAGGTACAACCAATGCGTTACTAGCGAAGTGTAACCCCCTTAGTTCTCATAGCAGGAAACCCGTTCGCCACTTTTGGGAATGCTCTCGTTTGTATCACATCTCATGAACCCTAATCCATTGTAGTGTCAAGGAAAGCTGATTTATAACGCTAAGTGATAAACTGATATTGCTTAGTAACCATAATGAACTAATAATGTGAAAAGAAGGCACTAGGTACATGGTAGGTATACTATTGAGTAGTAGGTACTTGTAAGCAGTAGGTACTAGACTATTGCAATTATTGGGTCTTCAGCTATAAGCTGAGTGAGCTAAAATCCCTCCTGTTCATCCCAGGAAGTAGAGATTTGATAGGGAGACTCCCTGGGACATTAGGAATCGATTGAAAAGATTAGCTCATTCTTACTCTACTGAGTGAGCTGAATTGTCCTCTGTTTTAGCGAATTTTTGAAGAAAATTAAGCTATTGCTCTCGCCTCAAAATTTGTAGAATGTGATTTTTTGAAAAAAATTTGAGCAGAAATCCGTTTCAGGCTATTCAGAATCATATTCTGAAGTTTAACGCATTTTTCTATGTATACATATGTATGTATGTATATATGTGTGTCATTCCAGACGATAACTGTCCGTAGAATTGTGCTAGAAACTTCAAACAAATTTTAAAATGTTAAGGACACAAAACGAAAGTTCAAGTTCGTTGGCCAGCATGATCGGATTACATCTTCGGTTTGAATTTTCAAAAATGTAGTCAAAATTTTCAAAATAGCCTGTTTTTTGCGATTTGTTGTGCGAAATAATTTTTTCAGCATACTAACATATGGTATATTCGGAATCAGCATAAAATTTCCTATAAGAATATGTACCTATCAAGTTTTCAAAAATTTCAAAGTTGAAAAATCAGTCTAAAATCGAAATAATGCCGTTCGCTAGTTGTAAAAATTGGTAATATTTACATGCAATTTTTTTAGTAGAATATTGTACAAATAAAGTTTATTAGCTATAAAATAAAATATTTAAAAAT
The DNA here is from genome assembly GCA_030762985.1 of Adelphocoris suturalis. Classification (NCBI taxonomy): domain Eukaryota; kingdom Metazoa; phylum Arthropoda; class Insecta; order Hemiptera; family Miridae; genus Adelphocoris; species Adelphocoris suturalis. Next base: position 9,570,131 of record CM061043.1, read on the forward strand.
TGATGTACAATAGTATGCTAAAAAATATACTTAAATTTCATTAAAATGTGCTAAATAATATATAAAAACGGCAAAAAAGTCAAAATCTGAAATCTCATTTTCGATTTCAGATTATTATTTAGAACGAGATTTTTCGTCATAAATGTGGTAGTTAACAATTTCTTTTCACTCAAAGTCCTCAATTTTCAAAACAATGTAACATAGGAAAGGACGATAATTTACAAAAATTCGCTCATACGATCATGCTGCATGACTGGAACTTTTTTAAATATATATATCGATTACCTACGATGAGAAAACAAGTAGGTATGAATTCATAACAAGAATATTTATTTAGGGTACAATCTGTTGTTGAAGTGCGATTAAATAAATTGGATCACAAGTGAACCGTGACCCATATAATTTTAATAGACGCTGTATCAATGTGCGCATAAAAAATTCAGAGATATGGTGTCTCAATCGAAGATTTCAAGGTCTTCCTTTAGAGAATATTGGCTGAATAGTGTTAAGAAGTAGGTATATTTTTTATAGGGGCGCAAGATCTGGGTGGGCAGCCTGGATTCGTTGCGTAACCTATCGCCTGAACATCGGTCAGTCTTTACTGTGCTCCTGCAACGCGAGTGTCGAGACGGCCTTGTAGTTATGTAGTGATTTTTTCGGGTTAGAATACCGACACGTGCGTGTAAATATTGAAGTTTCTTATTTACGTATCTATTATTTTAAAGATTAGCGTTTGTATCAGCCCCGACGATAGTTATTAATATGTAACTTTGGTTTCGTAGGGTACAGATAGGTAGGTATACCATGGTAGCAATAATTTCTCGCGTAACAACGCTGTACAGCGTACAAATACCTAGAAAATCAGATGCGAGGCTTCACATAACTCTCGCAAAACGTAATTTGGATATTTGCTTATCCAACTTGTATCTTCCTAGACCCACACACAGCAATTTCACCAACATCCACAAGGATGAAAGGAAAGTTGTAGAATTGACTCAATTTTTTCCCTTGGATGATAAAAACAGTTCCAGCCATGCAGCATGATAGTATGAGCGAATTTTCTTTAATTACCTTGGTGTATTATATTATGTTAAATTGTATTGAACTTTGAGCAATTTGAGTACAAAGAAATTGTTAAAAACCAATTTTCTGGTATTTTCTGGATTCTGTACATATTTTTAATTTTATTCATACTAAATGAAATTCGGCTATTCAAAAGATTTTGGATTTCAAGATTTTTTGTTGTAATTTTTATAGATTTTTCCGCAGTGGGGAATAAGCGTTACGCAAGTTACTATTCCTAACCGATTTTCGTGATTTTGTATTTGTTCGATCCCAATATATGTATAGTTGTGCAGCAAATCTTGGAAATTTTGGATTTGCCATCGTGGAGGGGGTAATAGTGGATCCTAATGTGCACTTCCCAAGCACCTTCCTAAACGATTTTCGCGATTTTTTTTGTTTGTTTGATTCCAATATTTGTCTAGTTGTGCAGCAAATCTTGGAAATTTTGGATTTGCCATCGTGGAGGGGGTAATAGTGGATCCTAATGTGCACTTCCCAAGCACCTTCCTAACCGATTTTCGCGATTTTTTCTTTGTTTGATCCCAATATTTGTCTAGTTGTGCACCAAATCTTGGACATTTTGGATTTGCCATCATAGAGGGGGTAATAGTGGATCCTAATGTGCACTTCCCAAGCACCTTCCTAACCGATTTTCGTGATTTTTTCTTTGTTTGATCCCAACATTTGTCTAGTTGTGCAGCAAATCTTGGAAATTTTGGATTTGCCATCGTGGAGGGGGTAATAGTGGATGCACTTCCCAAGCACCTTCCTAACCGATTTTCGTGATTTTTTCTTTGTTTGATCCCAATATTTGTCTAGTTGTGCACCAAATCTTGGACATTTTGGATTTGCCATCATAGAGGGGGTAATAGTGGATCCTGAAGTGCACTTCCCAAGCACCTTCCTAACCGATTTTCGCGATTTTTTCTTTGTTTGATCCGAATATTTGTCAAGTTGTGCACCAAATCTTGGACATTTTGGATTTGCCATCATAGAGGGGGTAATAGTGGATCCTAATGTGCACTTCCCAAGCACCTTCCTAACCGATTTTCGCGATTTTTTCTTTGTTTGATCCGAATATTTGTCAAGTTGTGCACCAAATCTTGGACATTTTGGATTTGCCATCATAGAGGGGGTAATAGTGGATCCTAATGTGCACTTCCCAAGCACCTTCCTAACCGATTTTCGCGATTTTTTCTTTGTTTGATCCCAATATTTGTCTAGTTGTGCACCAAATCTTGGACATTTTGGATTTGCCATCGTGGAGGGGGTAATAGTGGATCCTAATGTGCACTTCCCAAGCACCTTCCTAACCGATTTTCGCGATTTTTTCTTTGTTTGATCCCAATATTTGTCTAGTTGTGCAGCAAGTCTTGGAAATTTTGGATTTGCCATCGTGGAGGAGGTAATGATGGTTCCTAATGTGCACTTCCCAAGCACCTTCCTTAACGATTTTCCCGATTTTTTCTTTGTTTGATCCCAATATTTGTCTAGTTGTGCAAACCATCTAGGAAATTTCGGATTTGCCATCGTGGAGGAGGTAATGGTGGATCCTAGTAAGCACTGCCCAAGCACCCTGCCGGTGGCAAATCCAGAATTTCCAAGATTTGTTGCAAAACTAGACAAATATTGGGATCAAACAAAGGAAGAATAACGAAAGTCGGCTAGGAATACTAGCTTGGGCAGTGCTTATTAGGGTCCACTATTACCCCCTCCACGATGGCAAATCCAAAATTTCCAAGATGTTTTGCACAACTAGACTACAATTTGGGTCAAACAAAAATCGGTCTAGAATTGTAGCTTGAGCAGAGCATCAAAGAGGTTCGGCTATTACTTCTTCCACCCAAATCCATAATTTCCATGGTTTGTTGGACAACTAGACTGAAATTAGGGTCGAATAAAAAATGAATTAAAATAAAATCTCCAAAGCAAATCCAAAATTTCCAAGATTTGCTGCACAACTAGACAAATATTGGGATCAAACAAAGGAAGAATAACGAAAGTCGGCTAGGAATACTAGCTTGGGCAGTGCTTATTAGGGTCCACTATTACCCCCTCCACGATGGCAAATCCAAAATTTCCAAGATGTTTTGCACAACTAGACTACAATTTGGGTCAAACAAAAATCGGTCTAGGATTGTAGCTTGAGCAGCGCATCTATTCCATAACATTCCTTTTACCCTTGCGGATGTTGGTGAAATTGCTGTGGGTGGATCTGGGAAGATTGGGTGAGAAATTCTTGACTTCTGGGGAACTCCAAGGTTTCTTTGCTTCCTCACTACCGAAGGTTAAGGAAGCTTTGTGTTCGTGATAGAAGTCGAAAAAATTTATGTCCTCCAAAATCAAAATTTCCACTTGCTTTGTGCGTTTCAAAGCTTGCTGATCAATTTTTGGTTCCTTGTTTGTCTGTCTGTGGTAGGTACTACCTAAATCTTTGTCACGCCCAAAACTATACCAAGTAGGTATCCTTCTGATTCCGATGACATTTTCAGGGATTGTGCGGGTTAGCTCCTAGATGGTCCCCTATAAGTTTCAAAATAGCCTGTGCGCATGCGCAAACGTGAATATCTCATAACGTCGATTTCTCATCATCTGTTGGTCCGATTCCGTTCAAATTCGGCAGGTAATTGGGTGTATATACGTTGGGCGCATATGTGTTCTAGAAAAATGCTCTATAAATTATATTGCGATTGGTAGAGTAATAATAACCATTGCGCATGCGCGAAACTTTAATCGAGTAACACAGGCAAAACTCCGAGTCTAATGGAGCGATTTTGATGATATTTTCAGGGATTGCGTGGGACAGCTTCTAGACGGTACCCTATAACTTACATCGTCGTAACTTAAATAGTATCTAGTCTGTGCGCATGCGCAAACGTTAATTTATTGTAACATCGATTTCTTATCATCTGTTGGTCTGATTTTGTTTAAGCTCGGGGAGTAGATGGGTATATCTTGTAGGAAAATTCCCTATGAATTATAACAAGATAGATGGAGCAATAACTACAGTGCATGCGCAAAACTAAAATTGATCGACATAGACAAAACTCCGAGACTAATTGACAAGGAAATTTTCAAGGATTGTTTAGATCTAGACTTTCCCCTATGAATTTCATTGCTGTTAGTCTTATAGCTGTCTGTGCGCATGAGCAAACATTAATTTCTTATAACGTCGACTAATCAATAATTTCAGCTCCCTCCATCGTCCATCCCTTCAATTGACATACCATTCACAATGGGTGAATTGGATAGAGCAATGAAGAAGGCAAATAAGACTGCACGAGATACGAATCCACGAATAAGAACGAATAAGAAAGATACGATCCATTATGAGATGATGATCAATCTCCCAGATGAGCAAAAGCGCACTCTTCTGAGGCTGTGTAATTCAATTCATGCCTCAGGTAACTATCCCTCTACCTAGCAGGAGGCTGTCATTATCCCTCTATGTAAAGATGGAAAAGACCCTTGCAAAGCTTGCAGTTACAAACCGGACCGGTGTCTTAAGGCCCGTTTACACGAGCGATTTTTTCCGGCAATAATTGCAGAAAAAAGTACTGCACAACTATTTCAAAAAAATTGGACAACTATTCTCTCCTCGAAAAAATTGCCGAAGATTGCACGCAATTAATTGACGGGAGTTGTACAACATTTCAGGCCCACGAGCCCTCTCGGAAACTGTTGCATCGAGTTGAAATGAAGTCCAAGGGGTTTGGAAAATTATTGCACTATTGCGGCAATTTTTCGGCCTTGGGTCGCGAGAGGGAACGAAACAGCCAATCACATTGAGAGTTTATTTGTGCAGTATGGCCTTATGAGCAAATATTGACGTGAAACTGCACTGATGGGGTGCAGCATTGCCTCATGAGAGAATTTTAACGTAGGAAAGATAGGAGTTTATTTGTGCAGCATGGCCTTATGAGCAAATATTGACGTGAAACTGCACAGATGGGGTGCAGCATGGCCTTATGAGCGAATACTGACGTGAAACTGCACTGATGGGGTGCAGCAGTGCCTCATGAGAGAATTTTAACATAGGAAAGATAGGAGTTTATGTGTGCAGCATGGCCTTATGAGCAAATATTGACGTGAAACTGCACTGGTGGGGTTCAGCATTGCCTCATGAGAGAATTTTAACGTAGGAAAGATAGGAGTTTATATGTGCAGCATGGCCTTATGAGCAAATATTGACGTGAAACTGCACTGGTGGGGTGCAGCATTGCCCCACGAGAGAATTTTAACGTAGCAAAGATAGGAGTTTATTTGTGCAGCATGGCCTTATGAGCAAATATTGACGTGAAAGAATTTCAGAGGTGAGAGCCAACCCACATTCTCTCTGGCTCAGAAACTGGCGCTGCCAAATTCCCCTCTTTTTCCTTTGGTTGGCAGCAGCAGCGACGACGGCCACAGCAGCAGCGACGACCACCTCTTCACCGTCCATGGCGCGAACTGTTGTCGCCCGTGTAAACGAAAAAATTGAGCAATTTCTATTGCTCAACTTTTTGGTGCAACACAGTGCAATTAATTCCTTGCAACATCTTGACGCAACACGAGGCAATTTTATTGCTTCGTGTTGTGTACAGCTTTTCTAGTGCAATTTTTTTGGAGTTGCGCAACTTTTGTTGCGCAACTTTTGTTGCTCGTGTAATCGGCCCTTTACTTGCTGTATGAGTAAGATCCTGGAAGCGGCTTGAAATAATATCAACCATTTCGACTCCTACTTTGTTCTTCAACTAATTCTACACGTCCATGCTATACTATATGGACGCAGTTATGCAACAATGTCCCAAGCGATTCAACCAAACTTTTGGTAAACCGAGATTTAAAATTTTGAGCAATGACACGTTGCTGCGGCCTTTGAGGCTGGTCCAGGATGTTGAAGTTTCTGCATTATCATATTCTGTAGAAAGCGGTCGATGATTGTTAAGGTTTTAGCCCCCAGAAATGTTCTTTATTGCAGATAAAGAGGTTTGCGCTTACCCGTTTTGCAACAATGGCCAAACGCAAAAACCTCTACAAACTGTCGTTTAGCTTTTTTTTTTTTTTTTTTTTTTTTTTTAGCGAATTTTTGAAGAAAATTAAGTTATTGCTCTCGCCTCAAAATTTGTAGAATGTGAATTTTTGAAAAAAAATTATGCAGAAATCCGTTTCAGGCTATTCTGAATCATATTCTGAAGTTTAACGCATTTTTTTTATGTATGTATGTATGTACGAGTATGTGTCATTCCAGACGATAACTGTCCGTAGAATTGTGCTAGAAACTTCAAACAAATTTTAAAATGTTAAGGACTCGAAACGAAAGTTCAAGTTCGTTGGCCAGCATGATCGGATTACATCTTTGGGTTGAAATTTTCAAAAATGTAGTCCAAAATTTCAAAATAGCCTGTTTTTTGCGATTTGTTGTGCGAAATAATCTTTTCAGCATAGGTACTAACATGTGGTATATTCGGAATCAGCGTGAAATTTCTTATAAGAATGTGTATGTATCAAGTTTTCAAAAATTTCAAAGTTGAAAAATCAGTCAAAAATCGAAATAATGCTGTTCGCTAGTTGTAAAAATTGGTAATATTTGCATGAAACATTGTCCAAATTCAGATTGAACTACTCTTATGGAAGTATCCCTGTATAACCAATCCTAGAACCATGCTGTTTAAAACGTAGGTAGTAGGTGCTTGTTAGAAAAAAAAAAAAAAAAAAAAAAAAGTAATCACAACTGATGAGTTTACTCTGTGAAATATTCCGTCCTCCGATTCTCTCGGTCGCTCTCTTTAACTGTTTTAGGACTTGATGTAGCTTTAATACTGACTGTGGCTTAGAAAATGTTTGTCTATCAAATTCATAAACTAAAATTTCTCTACACGATCAATAGCGACTGAAATGTCGAAGATTTCTTCAAAAATTCGCTCATGGGGTCATGCTGCATGACTGGACTGGATTTTGCTATTATTGCCATTGTTGAAAAAACAGCGTTCACTGAAGTAGGTAGATCGTAGCTGTTAGGAATACGAACTTGCGGTGAAGAATGAGGGATTAAGGGTAATCCGTAATCGAGGAATTCGGGGATGACTCAGCCAGTAAATCCAGCTGATTTTACATATGATTTTACAGCTGATTTTACATATGACAAATCACAATAGGCTAAGCGACTCTAATGTAACTCAGTTTTGGCCATTTTTGTATAATAATCGAGTAGGGCTTCCGAGTTGATTGAAAAATGAAACTAGCAACAAAGGGCTAGTGCTTTGTATAAGTGCTAGTACAACCAGTATAATTGTTTTGGCCATTATTGCAAATTTGATTATTATAATCTTGGACATGGGCTATTGCTGCCAAAATCCGGATACAGCGCTTATCCTTTTTGGCTCTAACTCCTGTAAATCCTCCAATTCTCTCAATTTGGCTCAAGTCCAATTCCAAAGGTATTGAAAACTCCATTTCGGCCTAAATTTTGCTTAGGCCATTGTTGCGTCCATATGTGAGGAAGCTGTACTGCCCACCCAACTTGGCAGACTTTTTTTCTTATTCAACTCACAACTATCTTCGATAGGTCCTGTTTACTCAGAATTCCAATATCTTCTACCTAACTGTAAGATACGGGTATCTTACAATATTTACACTAGTTCATTTATCTAATGTAAACATTGGCAAGTAGCATGTCTAAATATTCCGTATAAATATTGATTCCACAGTGATACCTACATTGCGAAAACTTGACAGCTTGCAAGATCAGATTAAAATCGGGTAGGTACCTACCGTCCCACAACTGGGTCAAACTCTCAGACAAATCGGATAACCTTCGACGGAAGTTTCTTTTTCGTCATAGAGAAGAAATCGGAATAAACAACCGTCGATTTTATCTCTTAAAATTATATTCGTTTGTGTTCATGACTCATTTCCCCTCTCGAATCTTCCGCTCATCCCTCCTTTTCCAGTTCCCAAACGCACCGCTAGATGGCTCTACCATCTAGTTATCATGAAACCAGTTTCAGAACTGGATATCTAATTATCACCCTCCAATTTTTACAACGTCCTTGTTCTTATTACTCAGTTGTTGGGACATCAGTTATTTTTTTCTTTTATCGTTTCCTATTGTTTTGATGTGTGTCCCGGCATTTCAATAGTTTAGATATAAAGCTACAGATATCTGTTTCTCTCCTATCTGTCACAACCTTAATATCTTATCACGACCAACATGCGATCAACAGGTTATATGTGATAGTTTGAACGTGCAAGTGAATAAAACCCGTCAACATTTTTGTTACCTGTGAGACTTTTATTAAAATATTTTGAAAATGAGTGGTCCGCACGTTCATTACCAATCCACGAGTAACTGGGGCGTCTCGGAGAACGTCTCGCAACCTTCACCAAAGCGGAAACGATCAAGCGTAAGTTTAAATTCTCTTCAATCGTAAAATAACTTATTGAATTTCTTCTCCCCCTTTATTTACTTGAGTTTATTTGTGCCTGCTGGTTCCAAAACCACGTAATTTTGGCTTATTGTATTCAATCACAAACCTCAGTCGGCTGAGAAACCCAATCCAGCCACCGGAATTAGTTTGTTTACATTCATTGGAGGGGAGGTTCCTAATTTGCCAGTCAAACTTCAAAACCTGCTGCCAACCAGAAAGAGTTGTGGAAAACCTGCAGTCAACCCGGATTATTAATCGGGTGGAAGAGAGCTTAACATTATATACATCCATCCGATTTGTTTTCAAATGTATATATATATATATATATATATATATATATATATATATTTAAATGGGAAAAGTCGGGAAAATGGTGGGAAAAACCCCAAAAAATTGGAATTTTAAACTTCAAAACCTCCAGTCAACCAGAAGAGGTGTAGAAAACCTGCAGTCAAACCGGATTATTATTCGGGAAGACAAGCTTAACGTTTTATGAAAAAAAAAAAAAAAAAAAAATCGGAAAAGTCGGGAAATTGGTCGGAAAACCCCCAAAAAACTGGAATTTTAAACTTCAAAACCCGCAGTCAACCAGAAAGAGGTGTGGAAAACCTGCATTCAACCCGGATTATTATTCGAGAGAGGACGAGCTGAACATTTTATCATTTAATAATGATTAACAGGACGTTTCCATTTGTTTTCGTCACGTCATGGTGGGGTTTTCTACTGATTTTCACGTACAACCAATGCGTTACTAGGGAAGTGTAACTCCCTTAGTTTTCATAGCAGGAAAATCGTTAGCCACTTTTTGGAATGCTCTCATTTTATCACAGCATCTCATAATCCCTAAGCCTTTGAAGTGTCCAGGAAAGCTGATTTATTACGCTCAGTTATAAACTAATATTGCTAAGTAACCATAATGAACTAATAATGTGTAAAATTAATCATTATTAAATTGATGATCTGACTGTAGAACCGTAGGTCATTATCATTATTAAAAAAAAGATAAACGCTGCAAATTATTTCACAAAGGTTTATTATTTTTTCAATTGATTATGATCGTAGTTTTAGTTGGCTTGCGTACGTCATAAGGCCCGTCCAGACTCCTCGGCGTGTCCTATTTCGAGTTGCCACAACCTATACTTCTATAATTATATACGCATGTTTATATTTCTCGATTTGAGCGCCTATCTATTCAAATTGCCTTAATAATATCATTATCTAAGTACGTACGAAAAGTCGAGTGGTTATGTTATTAAATATGCGTACGAAAAGCATTGGTATTAACACACAAATATGACCTAGAAAAAAACATATATTCATGCCTCGTAGGAACGCCGTACCCACCTCATGGTGCCACGGTGTATTACTTATATGGGTACAACACGTAAAAGTAATAAATATCCATTCTCCTACGCCCCTGGTCACCCCAGACACCACAAGGTGCCGCGGCGCCTCCTCTCACTCCACCCCCCGCTCCCCCACCCCCTCACCACCCACCGTGACCCCCTGCCAAGCGTACCAGGCGTGCGTGTGTGCGTAAGTCTAACACTCAAAGCCTTGAAAAAGACACTTTTTCGCCCGTTTTTGGCCCAGAGCATCTATGCGAGTAAAGCGATCGGGATGGTTAAACGTTAGGACCAACTAGACCCCAAATGGAGTCTATGTGCGAAAGAACAGGTTTTTTAAGTAAATTCTTAGGCCTTTTATGGCCCGAACGGCGGACGGACGTTTCAAATTTGGATTCTACACACCTTGAAACGTGAAGTGACAAAGTTTGAGGGGGGGTTATAAAAATTTTTGCCACACGATCACATAGGCTTATTATTGGAAATAATAAACCAAAAGTCGGGAAAATGGTCGGAAAAACGCCAAAAATCTGGAATTTTAAACTTCAAACCCTGCAGTCAAGCAAAAAGGTGTGGAAAACCTGCAGTCAACCCGGATTATTATTCGGGAGGACAATTTCGGAAAAGTCGGTGGTGCAGGTTTTCCACACCTCTTTCTGGTTGATTGCAGGTTTTGAAGTTTAAAATTCCAGTTTTTTGGGGTTTTCCCACCATTTTCCCGACTTTTTCGAAATTTTTTTTCTTGAAATGTTAAGCTCGTTCTCCCGAATAATAATCCGGGTTGACTGCAGGTTTTCCACACCTCTTTCTGGTTGACTGCAGGTTTTGAAGTTTGACTGGCAAATTAGGTAAACCCCCATTCATTTCAAAAGACGTAAAATTAAATTGAAAAAAAAAAAAAAAAGAAATTCCAGTCGAACATCATGATTGTATGAGCGATTTTTCATGAATTGTCGTATTATAATATGTTTAATTTCTTAAAATTTGATAACTTTGATTGGAAATTGTCAATAACGTTGTTAGATGTTTAGCTTTTAGCAAATTTTTGTAAAACAAAGTAATTACAATGGCTCCAGAAATTTTAAAATTAAATTTTTCGAAATTTGTTTAAATTAAAATCCGTTTTGAGACATTCTGAGACGAACCCTATATATATATATATATATTTATATACATATGTGAGTCTGTGAAGCGGAAAATGAAAAAGGACCTCTTGTCGAAAATTTTCGAAATTGAGTTATTGTTATTCCCTCAAAGAGGGCTAATATCTGAACAATTTACTTAATGCAAAAATTAGAATTCTATCTTGAAAATTCACAGTTTTGGACAAATAAAAATTATATCTCTACATTTATTTAATCATATTTAAGAAAAAATATATACATGAAATTTACTGTTTTAGACTGACTGGTTTAGGACAAAAACAAGATTTTGGGTCTAGAAGAAGAGTTAAAATCACTAAACTAATCATCTTCATATTCCTGCTACATTTGAAGTTGATAGATCCGGGTGCTAGGCACAAGATTCTGTTTAATGAACCGTCACTAAAATAAAATATGAGACAGAACACTTAAGCCTTCAGAAAATCGATTGAAACGCTCTTGTTTCTCACTGACCATATATAAAAAACGCTTGCATACGAGTCTGCAACACATTGGGAAATTTTATGTCTTTAGTTGCAGACTCGTATGCAAGCTATAAGAGCCACTCATCTGATCTGGACCCTGGGCATCTTCAAGTAAATGTCCTAAACAGGCAACATGCCTACGAAATTACAGCTTCCTAGAGTGTAAAGCATAGAAATTACCTATTAAAATGCTTTAACCAACGCTTCACAAATCAAATCGTTCTCGCAATATTCGGATCACCTGCTATGAATCAAATCATCGAAACACCAGCTCAATGAAATCATCAGAAATTCACAAGCCAACTATCATCCAAATTTGAGCGAGATCGGATGACTAGGGCGTGAGAAAATGATGCTTGGATGAATACACTGGTTACTTACGGGCACACGACAGACAGACACGGAACCAAAATTGTTCAGAATGGTCTAAAACGTAAAATGAGAGTTGAAATTTTGATTTTGGAGACCAAACATTTGTTTTCTCCTGAAAGTGAAAACAATGCTTCCGCTACCTTTAGGCAACTTTGTAGGCTGCTGTGGAGTATAGGGCCTGGGCGCTGACATCAGTTGCTAAGAACCTCTTTATCGACAGTTTCTCGGTTTGCCGTCGACTAGCTTTGAGAGTTGGAGAACGATAGATAATCGATTAAAACACAAAAATATATATATATTTTCTCCCTTGACAACCCATTTCACCTGTACTCAACATTTTACTCGCTCGAAAAGAGGTCCCTTTTCATTTTCCGCATCATATATATATATATTGTGTGTCCTTCCAGACGATAACCCTCCTTAGAATAGAGATAGGAATTCCATTGCGCCAAAAAATCAAGCTTCCCTGATAAAAGTTAATAAATTGTACAAAAAATCACTAAAAATGGCTAAAACCGCTAAAAATGATTGAATTTATATTTTTCAGCAAAAATTTAGTCAAAAGAAGTCTATTAACGATGAATTAGAACATTTAAAAATGCTGATCAATTGCAGTTGCAATGGTTAGAATACCTCATATTCATATGGGTGGTATCGACCATTTTTAGTATAATAGTACCTGCCTAAATAAATGAACGCGGCGGAGTTTATTGTTCTCTGTCTACAGAAATCATAATTTTTCTTTTTTTAATTCCGTAAATTGCTAATTATAGCAACAGCTTACTCGATTACACGGAATGAGTCACCGACCTTGCACTCCCCAAGTGTTTATCACTTTCCTTTGTTTCGTTCGACCATCGCAAAAATGTTCCAGTGGCTTTCAAGACTTGCTTTTAGCGAATTTCCGAAGAGAATGAAGCTATTGCGATGATTCGGAAAATTTTTAAATCAAAATTTTTGAAAAATTTCTTCATTGAACCCCGTTTTGAGGCATTCTGAGACAAATTCTAGAGTTTAACTCTTATATATATGTATAATATATACAGGATGATTCCCTCGCAAATGCAAAAAAAAATTTGGGTGAAACTACATCAAAAATGGAGTAAAATGCCGCCAACCGCATATTTTTATCTCAATCCGTACTCAAGATATGATTTTTTAAAGGTTTTTTCAGGAATACCGTGTTTTTTCATTTTAAACTCGGATTTCTCCACTTTGCCTCATTTAATTTTAACTTTCAACCACATTTTCGGAATTAGCATTAAATTTACTATAAGAATAGTGTACTTGGGTTCTTAAAAAGTACCATCCAAAGGTCCTCACATCAGCTCAAACATTGACGATTTTGAAAAAAGAATATTTCTGAAAATCTTTAAAACTTTACTACTCTTCCAAAACGAATCCTGGAAACTGGCAAATCTCATGAAAACTGCTTCGTCTAATACTCTTTCCAACGGTATAATCAGGTTTACTTTTATTTTGTTATTTAGTGGAGATAATTATGTTTTAATGTTAAAAAATGTGGGTTTTTCAATGAAATTGTTGGTTTTCTCGAAAGATGACCCTCCATGAACCTACGAGAATGGGGTCGGTTTCTATGTATTTTTCACGCTGTATCGAATGGTAACATTTGTAGATCTCTCCAACTCCGTTATAACCGAGTTTTACAATTAAAATCGCAAATGTTTAGTTTGTATGTTACGATTAAATGTATGTGTGTTATGGGGTAAAACTAGTTAATTAAGGTGTAAAACTCGATTATAACGTAGTTGAGAGATCTGCAAGAGTTTCCATTTGATCCAGTGAGAAAAAATACATAAAAACCGACCCCATACTTGTTGGTTCATGAAGGGTCATCTTTCGAGAAAACCAACAATTTCATTGAAAAACCCACATTTTTTAACATTAAGGCTGTGCAAACGCGAGTTGGGAACCTGACTTGAGCCGACGGAGCGCGCTGATTGTCGCCGTCGGTGCTAGCTTGGTTTAGTTTACCGTGCAGTCAAAAGGTAGCGCTAGGATAGGACAACCTCCCTTCGCGCCGGAGGTCGACGCTCGCTTCGCCCCACCCTCACCTATCCGCCGTAACATTTTTTTTTTACACCCTTCGCCTCCCCGCTGCTGAAATTTTCAATCCCCCGTTTACCTCGAGCGTGTTGTCTAAAACAAGTGTTAGTGGTTTTAATTTTCTCTATGATTTATCAAAGTTTATAATAATTACTGTCTGTTCCATCTCACTATGAAATTGTGAAAAATCGTGGAAAAAGAACTGCTTATCTTAAGAGAACGCGTTAGTCTCAAAATTCTAAGAATGATATCTACATTTAATGATGAATACGTATTAAAATAGTGTGGGCGCATATCCCATTTATTAGTAAGCAAATGAATGAATAAGTTTAATAGTATACGTTGATAGGAACACAAATATTGACAAAACTACAAAATGTATAATGTAACAAATAATTGAAGAGCTCGGCCGAATAAGGGTCTATGTTACATTTACTAAATTTTACAGGAGAGCGAAAAAACTCCTTTGTAACCACACGACCAGAAACTGCAGGATCAAGTGTAACATAGACCCTTGTTCCATCAATAATAAAAATATGCACTCATTATCTTGCGACCTTTATCATCAACAGTGTTCTCCTTTATTATTCTATTTTACCAGTATTTATTTTTTATTTTTTTTTAAACAAAAATAAAAATATTCTTACCTTATTACATTCACTTTGTCGGCACTTCGTACTACACACTCGTTCAGTTCGGGAAGGCAGCTTCCCAGGGACTGGAATTTTTTTTTTTTTTTTTTTTGGAAATGTAGGGCTGACCCGAATTTCTCCTTAGCTTCCGAACGTTATCCTGCCACTGTTTGATATTAATAACTAGCGATTTTGATTTATTCATCCTGTCCAAGTCATTGTCCGTAAGGGAAACCGTCCCGTTCATTTTGATGGGAATATTATACGTTGAATAACTATGTATGACAGAAAAATCAAAGAAGAAACCCAAAAACTATAAATAAACCGAAATAACAACTAAAACGGGTTGAAAGGCACTCGAATTTGAACACAAACCCGTGAAAGATAAAGTTAAAGTAAGTGCAGAAAACTGAAATATCACCGACACGGAAGAAAACCCAGGAGAGATGAATGGAATAACTGCGGCACGTAGCACGGTCGCTAGGCGAAAACAAACATAGACCCTTGTTCAAAGCGAAAAATAGCCACGATTTTGAGTCGCTGAAGGTCCATAGCGACAAGCACATATGAAATTGGGGTTTTTCGTTTGTATAAACTAATGGAGGAGATCTCAACGAATCATTTGATACCAATAACTCCATTTCGGAAAAAATGTAACTTAGACCCCTATTCGGCCGAGCTCTTCATTTGCCTAAGTAAGTATTACTGGGACGTCCCTATGAATGGATTGGATATAATTTTAGTGAGAATTAAAATGAGAGGAAAAAATATAAATGTCATGATTTTTCTGAACCCCCCCCCAACAACAATAAAATTGCATGACTGGACTAAAATCTGAATCGAACAAATAATTGAAACTGTAGTAAGTAATCGATATTACTTCCTCCGTTCACCGCCTTCCATCATGAAGTTAGTTACTTCTGATATACCTACCTATTTTCCTAAACTAGACCAAATTCTTAATTTAAAAACAAAAAAATCACGAAACTCAGAGGAGAATAATTAAAACATTACGGCTTTTTAATATTACCCTCTCCATTCACCCCCTTCCATGGTGAAATTTGAAACTCCTGACACATATATATCCGTGTATATATTTGTACGGATCCGTGTATATATGCATACACCGGGTGTTTCTGAAGTTATGGTCTATCCTCCCGCATTTCCTTATTTGATTGGGTAAAAAAATAGGCCCGAAGCCATTCTTTATATTTTTTGTGAGGAATTCAGGAAAAATACTTTCAAACCGACCACTAGCGCGTTGACACTAACTTAATTTTTACAAATGTCCCCCTTTTTTATTGCAGATTCAAATTCTACGTGAAATATCATGAAAAAATGACCCATCACTCGGTTTTTTTAAGTGCGCGTTTGTGGGCGCAATTCCGCTCCAAAAGTGCGCAATTCCGCTCCAAAAGTGCGCAATTCCGCTCCAAAAGTGCGCAATTCCGCTCTAAAAGTGAAAAATTGTGAGACACTGAGTTTTTTAAGATATTCAACTTCCACGTGTAATACATGATTTTGATTTTGGGGTATTTTTTTTGCTGAACCTCGTCATGATTTTTATTTATTGATATTTGCTACACCAGCTTGGGAAAACGCCGAAAGATTGACCATAATTGCACTTATCGTACTCATTTCCACACAGCAAAAAGCGTGCCCACTAAAATGAAGTTTTTTTGGTGTTTTTCCAAGTTGGTATTGCAAATATCAATAAATGAACATCATTACTAGGTTCAGCACGACAAAACACCCCAAAATCATGTATTACATGTGGCTATTGAATATCTTCAAAAACTCAGTATTTCACATTTATTGCACTTTTAGAGCGGAATTTCGCCCGCTTACGGGCACTTAGAAAATCGAGTGGTGGGTCATTTCTTCATAAAATTTTACATTTTTGAGATCCTTACAAAAAACATTAAGATTGAAAAAAATTACTGTTATTATTATTATTATTATTATTATTAACGAATTGAATATCTTCATGTGGCAATTGAATATCTTCAAAACTCGGTATTTCACAATTTTTGCACTTTTAGAGCGGAAGTGCGCCCGTTCACGACCACCTAAAAATCGAGTGATGGGTAATTTCTTAATGAATTTTTCACGTGAAGTCCGAATCTGCAATAAAAAAGGGGGGTTCTCGTTTGAAAAATTGAAGTTAGTGTCAATTGCGCGCAAAAGTGGTCGGCGCAAAAGTATTTGTCCTGAATTTCTCACACAAGAAATGAAGAATGGCATTGCGCCTATTTTTTACGCAATTAAATAAGGAAGGTGGACCAGAACTTCTGAACCAGCCGGTATTTGTTCCAAAACTAGACCGAATTTATAGTTGAACAACAAAAGAATCAAGAAATCTGACGAGAATAGTAGGAGTCAGCGACAAAATTTATCGAATAAAACCAAGGTTTTTCGGCTTTACCCCCTCCATTCCCCATTTCCATCATGAAATTCGAAATTGCCGGGGTTTGTGGCACAACTAGATCGAAATTGGGATCGAACAAAGATAAAACTCAAGAATCGTCGAGAATCGTGACCTAGACAGCAACAAAACTTGTCTCACATACAAACACAAATTTTTTTTCACCTAATGTGCTTTTGATATCACCAACCGGTTGAAAACCGACACAAAATTATGTAACGAAAAAACGACATGCAATAACGGTAAACTTTGTAGCAAACCTTCGCTTATAATTTATTAACAACAGTTGCTATGCGATCGATTACTTGACTCCAAGTTATTTCTTACAAATGTTATTATTATTATGAGTACGTTAGTTTATGGATTTAAGAGCTTCAATGATTTACCCATGAAAACACAATTTTTTTCCCCTCCAAGGCTGAGGGGGCCACACAATTTACCCCTATGGTTTTTCATTTCCACGTATTCGGTCTTAGAATGGTCTGAAATGGATTTGTATGTGGTTATTTGTATTTATTGAATTATTTATTTTTGCTTCCTCACTACCTAAGGTAGGGTAGCTTTGTGTTCGTGATTGAAGTCGAAAAAATTGTTGACCCCCAAAATCAAAATTTCCACTCGCTTTTTGCGTTTCAGAGCTTGCTGATCAATTTTGGTTCCGTGTCTGTCTATCTGTAGTAAATCCTCGTCACTCCCAAAACTATACCAAGTTTCAGTCCGATCCCGATGAAATTTTCAGGGATTGTGGGGGTTAGCTCCGAGGCGACCCCGATAATTTTCAATGTCGTCGAATCAATCATAGCCTGTGCGCATGCGAAAACGTGCATTTTTCTTTACGTCGGTTTCTTATCATCTGTTGGTTCGATCAAGTTTAAACTCGGTATGTAATTGGGTAGGTATATATTATGTTCTAGATAAGTGCCTTATAAATTTTACTGCAATAGGTAGAGTAATAACCATTGCGCATGCGCAAAACTAATATAGATTGACACAGGCATAACTCCGTATCTAATGGAACGATTTTGATAAAATTTTCAGTGATTGTGCAGATAGTTTCTAGTTTCATTGCCGTCATACGAATACTAGTCTGTGCCCATGCGCAAACGTTAATTTACTATAACGTCGATTTCGTATCATCTATTGGTTCGATTTCTTTCAAGCTCGGGGAGTAGATGGTTATACGTTCCAGAAAAATTTCCTATGAATTATATCGTGGTTTGTGGAGAAATAACTATAGCGCACAGACAAAACTCCGAGACTGATGGACCAATGATTTTAATGAAATTTCCAAGGATTGTGCGGCTTAGCCCCTAGACTTTCACCTATAAATTTCACCGCTATGGGATTAATAGTAATCTGTACGCATGCGCAAATATTAATTTCTTATAACGCCGACCTATAAGAACTCTCGAGGCGTACCTACTTTTTTTAACTCTTTCTTTTAACTTCGATTCTCTTCTTGAGCTCTTGCTTTCTTTCTTGAGACAAAATTTCAGATCGATTTTTAACCCACTTCCCGATATCCAATCGATCTGAAATTTTGCACACGAGTTCATGCTGGCGTACATTTTAATTTATCAAATTTTCGCAAAGAAAAAGTTAGTTATGCTATAAATTTTCGAAAATTTGAAATTTAATATGGGAAATCTTACAAGTGTTTATATATATATATATAGCAAATATATATATATATATATATAGCAAATATATATATATATATATAGCAAATATATATATATATATATATATAATATATATATATATATATATATGTATATATATATATATATATATATATATATATATATATATATATATCCCACTAAATATACTATATATACTAACTATACGAACTCTCCACTCAATGTTTAAATTACCTGTTCAACGTGATGGTAAATTAGAAAGGCTACCAAATTTGAATGTTCAACAATGAATACATGTCTTATCTTATATCCCACTAAATACAATTGAACGTCTGCATGAAATGACAACAATGGGTCAATAAAATATTAAATGATTTTCCTTGTCAATTTAATTTAAGTTATTATCCATGTGATTTTGAAACAATGTGATTTTGTTTCAATTTACTGTTGCCAAGAAACTAAAAAATATTGAAACAACAATAAAATTAACCGAGAACATGAGAAAAAGATAGAGTTACATCTCATAGAGGTCTGCAGGTTGATGTAGTGAGGCAAGGGAGAGGGAATTCCAACTGCGGAAACACCTCTAGGCGCTTCTTCGGAAATCCTACTGTAACGTCAGAAATAACGAAGGTGGACTTGGATTTGATAAAAAAATTTGCCATCATCCTTGAAGTAATATGCAGCAATGTTACAATTGATGCGGATAAATTCGATGACTATGCTAGCGAAACGGCTAATTTAGCCATTGCCATCTCGTTGTATCCATGGTACTTTTACCGGCTTCTGTCCATAAAATTTTGTTACATGGTAAACAAATAATAGAAAGCTGTGCAATACCAATCGGAGCACTATCTGAGGATGCACAAGAATGTCAGCATAAAGTTTACAAGCGAATCAGGGCCAACCACAGTAGGAAATCATCGCGAGTGAACACAAACGAAGATGTAGGTATTACAAATGTTGCTGATTTCATCGGATCTCTTCATCACTAAAATGAGACCTTTCCCTAAGAAGAAAACAGTACCTTTC
Organism: Adelphocoris suturalis; assembly: GCA_030762985.1. Classification (NCBI taxonomy): domain Eukaryota; kingdom Metazoa; phylum Arthropoda; class Insecta; order Hemiptera; family Miridae; genus Adelphocoris; species Adelphocoris suturalis. The sequence continues at coordinate 9,589,749 of CM061043.1, forward strand.
AGTGAAAAAGCCACAAATCTATTGAAAGGGTAAGAATTATTATTATTATTATTATTATTATTTCTGGTATAAAAGAAAAGGAAAGTTTATTGGTTTGTAAAATTAATACTGACAAAAGGTCATCCTATTTTATAAGAAAGTTATAGTTTATATAATAAGAAATTTATAGTTTATTTTCGTGGGGCACTTAAGAAGATGCCCCACCATTTGCGAAGATGCCATGTTTATTTTTAATTGCACATTCGGAAAAAAAGTCAGGATTTGTTTGAATAATAAATAGGTAAGTGTTCCACTCATTTTTCATTCGATTCATTTATTCATTTAATTCCAATTTAGTATGTGTGAACCAGTTTATTTACTTTTAGTGTAATATAAAATGAAGAACTGGTACTAGTCAGTAAGCTGTGAAATTTTTGAATTGCTTTATTTTAGTGATAAAGTTTTGTTAAATACCAACATTATTCTTCAAATTAACTTTTACGCCATTTTCCCAATGGGTGGGGTGGGCTTGAATTTTTTTGAAAAATAAATTGCAAATCAATTATTAATAATAAAAAGTAATTCTTTTAATTTCTGTATGTCGAAGTAATTAACACCCTATCAAGTACATAATTACGAAAGAATGTGAACTTTTTAGGAAAAAATTCACTTTTTTTAGTACACATCTGGCTCTATCTTATTTCTGTCAAATCCAATCACAAAACAGACAACGGCATTCGATTCAGCGTGAATAAATCCATGAAGAATGATAACAAACACTTAAAAATTGGAGCAGTTTGAGGTTTTTTCCCAAAATCGGGGGTTTGGCCCCACTGTGCGGCAGGGGAAGAGTGACAGCCGAATATTCTGCTCGGGCGGAGATGCAGTGGGCGGAGTCGGGAGGTGGCGAAGGGTTTCCCGCCATCTGTGACCTTGAGAGTGAAGGTGCCCCCCCGCCCCCTACTCTTCCGCTCCTTCTGCTTCCTTGCTCCGAGGTAGTACCAGAACGATCCGCTAGTGGCGCGGTTTTCAGCTCATTTATTTCCAATTTTCCAAACTCGTAAACTGGCCGTTTTCTTTCGTGTAGCAGATAGAGGATGGAAAATAGAATCCAGCGTGATTTAAATCATGCAAATCGGTCCACAAATGCCTGAGAAAGTGTTATAAAACCATGAAATCTTGACTATTTTCATACAATTTAAATTCAGTTTAAAATTTTCTTTCGTAGAGGAATAACTACAAACGAAATTGAACTAATCAAGCTTTGGAGTGTGAAAATTGATCAACTACTTAATATGTTATGATAATAAACCCTCCTGAAGGAGGGTTTGAACAGCCTTAAAACATTATTTTCTCCCCTAAATAACAAAATAAAAGTAAAATTGATAATACCGTTGGAAAGCATATTAGATGAAGCAGTTTTCATGAGATTTGCCAGTTTCCAGGATTTTTTAAAAAGAGTAGTAAAGTTTTAAAGATTTTCAGAAATACTATTTTTTCAAAATCGTCAATGTTTGAGCTGATGTGAGGGTCTTCGGATGGTACTTTTTAAGAACCCAAGTACACTATTCTTATAGGAAATTTAATGCTGATACCGAAAATGAGGTTGAAAGTTAAAATTAAATGAGGCAAAGTGGAGAAATCCGAGTTTAAAATGAAAAAACACGGTATTCCTGAAAAAACCTTTAAAAAATCATATCTTGAGTACGGATTGAGATAAAAATATGCGGTTGGCGGCATTTTACTCCATTTTTGATGTAGTTTCACCCAAATTTTTTTTTGCATTTGCGAGGGAATCACCCTGTATATCCTTGCCCCTCCCACTCCCTCTCGCTTTCACCTTCTTTCCTGAAAGTAATGTACAGAAAAATGTGCTTAAATGACATTATATTTGGTAAAAACTGCGAAAAATTGTTTAAAATTCTTCAATGGTTAACATGTGTGACTGAATAATATTTAATAACAGTGTTTTCGCTGTATTGAAATTAGTTGATCATTTCACTGCTCTAAATGAACTCTATGAAATTTCAAACAAATATGAGAAAAATACTATTAGAGATCATCAGAAATAGCTTGCGTGCAGGATTGTAGTTTAATAATAACTATGCGTGAAGCTCGAATCACGCTGAAATTTTAGTACGCTTTGCGCTATGTGAAAACGAGTGGAAAAATGTGTAATTCTGGCCTTTTTTCGATGTTTTTGAAGTGGGTATTGAGAATATCAATAAAAGAAAATCACCATGTGATTCAGCATGAAAAAACACCCCAAAATCACGTATCTTACGTGGCAATTGAATATATTCAAAAACTCTACATTTCACAATATTGGCGTAATATTTCTTTCTTAGCGTAATTACGCCCGTTTTTGCGCACTCAAAAATTCGAGTGATGGATCATTTTTTTCCATGAAATTTCATGTAGATGACATTCTGCAATAAAAAGCTACAACTTATACACAAAGTTTTTTTTTTTTTTAAATACGAAATTGAGTGTTTTAGTTGGGGGCCAGTTTCTACGTATTTTTTCACGCTGAATCGAATGGTATAACTTACAGATATCCTCAACTCCGGTATAACCGAGTTTTAAACTTTAACTAACTAGACTAACTAACTTTTACCCTTAAAAATGCTTACATGAAATTGAGCACAAAAAATAAACTAAAAATTTGCGATCACTGCAACAGTTTCCATCCGATTTCGCACATTATCCGTATCAGTCTCTTCGCAAAGAAATCAATAATTCACTCTGCGCGTGCGCAATCGTAAAATCCGTCTAGCATAATTTTATTGCGTTCTAATCGTCTGATCTCACTCATATTTAGAGGATTGTCGGAGGATGGCGACTTAATCATCCCATGTATATTTTATGACAATCGTATTACATTAGCTACTGTGCATGCGCGAATATGAAATATAGGATAGCTCTTTTACGCAGAAGACCATCCCTGGCCATTCAAGAAAACTAAAGTTGCAAAAATGGTGAAAATCCAAAAATTTTTTTGAATAGCGGATTATGATTAAGAACACGTTTTTTTTGCCATTACATTGATAGTTAACAATTTCGTTGCTCTCAAAAAGCTTAAATTTTTAAATAATTCAACACAAATTTTTCTAGTAGGTGATACGTAGTTTAAAATATAAATTTGGCTTACTCATTTGAATGTTTATAAAATGGATATTAGCAAGTGAAACTTTTCGCAGAAACCCTTCGAAATGAACTTCTGGATCAGCCGCTGTATGGAGGTGTCTGTTGCTATCATGAAGACAAATAACTAGGTGGTTATACCTACGTACCTACCTGGTTTGGTTGTTAACTCCCTTATCATATTACATACCTCGTTACCTACCTTTCGGTCGATAAAAATAACATCGATGGTTGGAAACTCGATTAGTCACACTATCTACCTGTTACACAACCTGTCCACCGCTGTTGTTTTTATCTCTTCTTCCAACCTTAGAAACGAGGCAGTTGGGAATATGAGTGTCGGGCGTGGCGGTCGGCTATGGCGTTTTACAATCACGAGAGCGGTAAAATCGAAATGATCGGGTCCGAGCCTCCCAGGAAACCCCGATTAGTGACAACTCAGGTGCTTCCCTCGCATATTTCCCATCTTCCACGTTTTAAACTTATAAAATACCCACAAGGACTTTGCTTACACAACTCCACCTAATTACCAACTGACTCATGTAAATACGTATTTAGCCATTTTACTCTTACCGAATTTTACCTATGTTGGGTTATTGTACTTCAAAATGATTTTCGTAAATGATCGTATTATATTTAATTACCTATGCTACATAGTTTTGACTTTCCCTCGTTGAATGCAGCACTTATGAAGACTCAGGCAGGGGACCTGTGGGGAATGCTTATGGAACATAAAAAAGCCCTGTTTTTGCAAACAGCTATGGCATCCGAGAGATTCACTCTCTATAGAGCTCGATTATCATGTTAAGTCTGCCAGTCTGGTGAAAGATTCCCATTTGGACCTTTGGTCCAGTAGTTGGCTCTTCAAGCTCAGGGGTGAGATGCTTCATTTGAATGCAAAACCTTACGCTACCGAACGATGTGAAGAGTGTTCGCTCTGCAATTCTCACGAGAAAGAAGACCTCTTCCACTTTTAGCGAATTTTCTAAGAAAATTAAGCTATTGCTCTCGCCTCAAAATTTGTAGAATGTGAATTTTTGAAAACATTTTATGCAGAAATCTGTTTCAGGCTATTCTGAATCATATTCTGAAGTTTAACGCATTTTTTTATGTATGTATGTATGTATATATGTATGTATACATGTATGTATGTATGTGTCATTCCAGACGATAACTGTCCGTAGAATTGTGCTAGAAACTTCAAACAAATTTTAAAATGTTAAGGACACAAAACGAAAGTTCAAGTTCGTTGGCCAGCATGATCGGATTACATCTTCGGGTTGAAATTTTCTTAAATGTAGTCAAAAATTTCAAAATAGCCTGTTTTTTGCGATTTGTTGTGCGAAATAATTTTTTCAGCATACTAACATGTGGTATATTCGGAATCAGCGTAAAATTTCCTATAAGAATATGTATCAAGTTTTCAAAAATTTCAAAGTTGGAAAATCAGTCAAAAATCGAAATAATGCAGTTCGCTAGTTGTAAAAATCGGTAAAATTTGCATGAAACATTGTCCAAATTCAGATTGAACTACTCTTATGGAGTATCCCTGTATAACCAATCCTAGAACCATGCTGTTTAAAACGTAGGTAGTAGGTGCTTAAAAAAAAAAAAAAAAAAAAAGTAATCACAACTGATGAGTTTACTCTGTGCATGTGTTAATAATTTGATTCCATGTTTGTCTATCAAAATCATAAACTAAAATTTCTCAACACGATCAATAGCGACTGAAATGTCGAAGATTTCTTCAAAAATTCGCTCATGGGGTCATGCTGCATGACTGGACTTTTTATGCTCCTGCCGTGTTTTGATAGAATTCAGAGTTCAAGAATTTGGTCAGCCAGTTTTATCAAGGGATGTGGCGATCAGACTTCTGAATGGTGGAGGTTGGCCGCAATTGGTCTCTTACTGTAAAGTAGTATGGCGAATTATTAGTGCGGGCCATAAAAGGCCTAAGAATTGACTTAAAAAACCCGTTCTTTCGCACATAGACTCCTTTTGTGGTCTAGTTGGTCCTAACGTTTAACCATCCCGATCGCTTTACTCGCATAGATGCTATGGGCCAAAAACGGGCGAAAAAGTGTCTTTTTTGAGGCTTTAAGTGTTAGACTTACGCACGCCTGGCACGGGGTCACGGTGGTTGGTGAGGGGGGTGAGGGGGGTGAAGTGAGAGGAAGAACAGAGGTGGATACTAGAAAAGATACTGGCGAACGCCCCAGAGCATGCTGGATACTATAGCTGGCTATCTGATTCAGAAATAATAAACCATTATGTAATAATTTGCAGCGTTTTTAAATTTAGTTATTCCAAGTTAGTGAAACATGGATTTACATATTTTCGTGCTTTTTACTGTTCAATATTATGACTATTACATATATATATCAGTTCTTGGTGACATGTTTCAGCTTGCTGGTTTAGTGCCTGGACCGTTGCGTGAACATGGTCTCGGTGTCGTCACAGCTGCCATTTTTATTGTCGGAGAGATGGCAGGAAGTGGAGTCCTCGCTTTACCCAAAGCTGTGGTCGATTCGGGTACATATAAATTATCATAATTGATAAATATTAAGATGTGTTATCGATAAAAAATAATATGATAGTTGATAGCTATGTATGTATGATAAAGTAGCCTCTCGCTCTGCTGTGCGCTCTGGGCTGGGTTTTCCATCTGGTGTCTTAAGTGCCTACATCTACACAACAGACAAGGCTGGTGGGCTCGGAATTGTATCTCTTTCAGCTAGCATGCCATTACTACGCCGTCAGCGCCTGCCTGCCCTTAAGGACTCGAGCTGGAAGTTCACCTGCAATGCTGCTGACCTCGACTTTATTTGGAAGCAGTTGTAGTGGTGCGACCGAGCAACACCGACTGCTCCCAAACCCAGCTCATCTGCTGAGTCTGCTGCTGCACTGCATGGTGTGGATGGTAAAGTACTCTGATAGTGCTCCCAGTGGGTGGAATGGACTTCTGAGGGCATTGGGTCCGGCTACTACCAACATTTTCATGCCATTTGTGTGACTGCCTAATCCACCTCAGTGATGTGTTTTAGAGGTAGTCATAGGACAGTAGTTACCCTTTGCCGTGCCTGTTGAGGGAAAATTTAGAATCTGTATCTTGTAGTGTAGCAGTGGCCGCATTTTATGTCAGCAGAAGCAGGTGCTCTGCCATCCAGCGGCTGGGATGTGGAGAGGGAGAGACTATATCATATGCCGAGTGACTGGGGTAAGAAGTCAGATATTGTTGTTACTAACCCTATGGGTCTGCCATAATCTTGGAGTCCAGGTTGTCTGTGGTAGTTTAGACATAGAGCAGACCTGGCGGGCTAAAATTAATGAATCTGCAGCAGGCAATGTCCAAGCTAAAAGGAGTGGTGGCAAATAACATCAAGGTCATGATGTTATTACCACGGTCATGGCGCGAGGTGTGGTGGGGGAAAAGTGCCACTGAGTTACTCGAGCTGGGCATCTCAGCAAAAGTACTCCGTGGTATCACCACCCACGTCTTTCGGGCCTCTTACCTTAACTGGTGGTCATTTTACCCCGACACTTCCTTAATCCTTAAACTAGGTTAATCTTTGTCGATACTGAAGATTTGATTTCAAGTTTCTGTAAAAACAAAAGGCAAGAAAAACGAAATCTACTCGTAGAAATGTTTACATTCTCTTTATTTAGAGATAATTGTTTGTGTCACCAACTTCCTATTCTTGTTCAAAACTCATTTTTTTCCTCCCTACTTTTAACAAATTTCATTGTCAATCCTAACATAACTAGATGATTGAAGAACCTCTCTACTGGTTTATTTGGCTGACTAGTTGAAAAACATTTTACTTATGAAAAATAGAAATAAATGATAATAATATTTGGCTCAAGGGTCATTGGGTTGGGAAGTGCATCTGAATATGATTTTTGTGAAATTTATTTAGACCTATAAATGAATAGGATGGTAGGCACTCACTAACTTTTGGTACTAGGGGGTGTTCTGTAGTTTTACTCGATGTTGTTAGAATAAACTCTATGGTTAAATGCCGCCATCTTTGCCGTGGTTTCTTTGTCAAAGAGCTCTGTGAGCCTCAAACTCGATAAAGGTCGCCATGTTATGCGTAGTTTATTGTTCGGGCTGTTCTGTAAGGCTCCACTCTTGTTAAACTGTCTCCACTTTAGTTAATTAATTCACCATCCCTTTGAGGTCAACAAGTTAAAAGATGAGGACAGGTGTAGTCTCACAAAGACTTTGGTGTTTCCTCGTCCTATATTCTATTCCTATATTCCTGTAATGTTAATTGACTAATATTTTTTATTATTTAAATATGAAATATAAATTCAACCTATGAGTTTAGAAATCGTTATTGTTGCAGAGATCATAGATGAACTTAGTATTAATTTTGCCACCATAGAAGTTGGCTCGTATGGGGTAATGCCAAAAACTAAGGAGATACTCTTGGTTATTTTAAAGACAATATTATTTATTTGTTTTGCCTGTTTAACAATCGATTAATTTGTCCAAGGTTGTCTATATTTCAAAAGTTACAGGAAACCCCCCCCCCCCACCATATTTTGAGGGGTTTAGTGAGTGACACCATTCATTATCAGTGAAAATCAAAAATATCCTTCAAGTGATGAGAACATTTTCTGTTCAAGGTTGGATCGGGCTAGTGCTGCTAATTTATTTCTGCGTCAACTCCTGTTTCGGTGGGACACGGCTGGGAGTGTGCTGGGAAATCATCGAGGAGAGATACCCAGAGCATAGAGGCCTAGTCAGAAATCCCTACCCTATGATAGCTCAATATGCAGTCGGGAAATGGGGAAGGTAAGGACCACTCAAACAAATATATACACGATACCTATATGTTAGCTATTACGTACAAACGTTATCGTTTGTTATGGACATTGTTGAACGTTAACAATAAAAAACTGTTGACTACCTATAGCATAAGTAATTTATGACTAAGGGCGGGTTTCACCATCCAAGAGTTGAAATTGGGACTAGTAAACTATAAGGCAGTTCGCGCACGGTTCGTGCACAACTGAGGCAGTCTGAATCAGTTTTGTTGGGGGTGTTGCTTTAACATGGCTGATTCACCCTGGATCTCTCAATAAGAATATCACTTTGTATATGACATAGTGATATCACTGACCGAGGAGATCTCGCAATCACTATCCGCTTCGACAAATCGTGTTCTGCGTGGCCAAGCCTTAACTCGAGGTGGTGAATCTATGTGTGTTGTGTGTATGTGTGTGGTGGTGTATCTCTAAATGTGTGTGATCTATTATGGCTCGACTAATGGATTTTTTTTTTAACGCGTTTATTTACATTGAAAAATACCTGCCATTTCATTTTGCTTCCGAGACTGCAAGGCAGCGGAAGCTTTGTTTTCACTTTCGAAATGAAAAAAAATTGTTTGCTCCAAAATCAAAATTTCCACTCGCATTTTGCGTTTCAGAGCCTCCTGAACAAATTTGGTTCCGTATCTGTCTGTCTGTCCGTCCACATTTCCTTGTAACAGCCATAACTTACACAATTTTGATCCGATTTTAACCAAATTTTCAGGGATCGTGTGGGTTAAGCTCTAGATGGTCCCCTATCAACTTAATCATGATCGAATCAACGGTAGCTTCTGCGCAGGCGCTAACGTGAATTCCTTGTGATGGTCATAACTCGGTCAATGTTGAACGGATTTCGGTCAGATTTTCAGGGATGATGTGGGTAAGGTCCCTTGAGGTCCCATAAGACAATAATCATAATTGCATTAGCGGTACGCTCTGCGCATGCGTGAACGAAATATTCTTGTTACGGTCGTTGCAACAGCCGTAATTTCCACAATTTTGATGCGATTTTCTTCAAATTTTTAGGGATCGTGCGGGTATAGCTCTACATGGTCCCCTATCAGTTCCGTCATGATCGAATCAACGGTAGCCTCTGCGCAGGCGCAAACAAAATTTTCTTGTTTCTGTCATAACTCCGGCAATTGTGAACGGATTTCGGTCAGATTTTCAGGGATGATGCGGGCAAGGTTTCTTGAGGTCCCGTATCACATTCCTCGCAATCATCAGCAGCGGTACGCTAGGCGCATGCGCGAAAGTGGTTTTTGTTACGGTCACAGCTTAGTTAATTTTAGTTTATTTAGATCAAAATATTAATGAAATATTTTAGTTTATTTAGATCAAAATATTAATGAAATATTTTAGTTTATTTAGATCAAAATATTAATGAAATCCTGTAAATCAATTAAAAACTCCTTCAGTTTCGATCCGATTTAGACGAAATTTTCAGGGAACATGCGGACTACATCCTGGATGGTCCCATATTAAAATCAAAATTTTCCTTATTAATTTCATTTATTATATGTACCATTCAGCTTCTAATTTCCCACCTTATTAATTCCCTGATGCCAGAACCGGGAGCTCATGTGCCATTTCCTTGGCAGTGTATTTTTTTCTCTGTCTCTACTTCGGTGTTACCCACCAGTCTTCAGATAGATCTTATTTAACTGCTCTTTAATTGAAATTACCCTTATAAAATTGGGTTATGATTGGAAACTAGAGAAAATTATGTCAAGTAAATTCTTAACTTAGTTAGTTCGAGCATTAGATGTGTAGGCACGCTTGTTATTTGGTATTAAATCTAAATGGTTATTTCTGGTAGGTAGTAGTAATAGTAAAATTGAATCGTATATTTCAGAAACCACCTAAGTGCGCTTTTTTCAACTTTTGGAAAACTTAAAAAAAAAAACTGTTTTGCAGCTAAAGTATAGGTCTAGTCTCCTTCAAATATTTTTTTACCAAATCAAGAACTTGCTATTGGAATTATCTATTTTGATAAATTTTTTTTCCTTCAAGTTTTTGAGTTATAAATTTTTGAAAATTTTGCACTTAGGTCGTTTCTGCAATAAATGACTAAATCCAAAGTGATTTTTTAAAAATTATTATTGAAATTATGTCAAACGATTAATTTTTATCTGTTTTGGTATCAGTCAGTAAGAGACACACTTAGGTATAAACAAGAGTGGTTTTTACTAGGCATTAAACGGAAAATACTCGTACGAGTAGACTACACGCTTCAGTGCGCTTGCGCTACAGTGATGGTGCTTGGGTTCTTTATGGGTCATTCTCATTTCATTTGCCGCTTTCATGTCCCCGACGACGAATTCTCACAATTCTTGACCAAAACTAGTGATTTTGGGGAAAAAAAGGTAGTATAAGTTGGGAGATCAACGAAGTAATAATTTGACTGCCCAAAATCCCCTTTAACCAATACACAGTGATGACGAATGAAACCTGAAATCCTGGAAACTCATGAGTGTTACTGTCCCCTCCTACCTAACACCTAAGTAGAAGTTAGGTAGTTACGAAACAATGACAATCTAGAACTGGCCAGGGTTACTAGCTGCAGTAAGTTGGTTCCTCTTTATTTAGAGTAAGGATTTACATTATTAAGATTTTTCCCAACCAGTGAAAAACTAGTTTTTCAGTCAGTCCCCCATATCTCTTCTCAATGGGACCTCAGGAGTGTTATCATTTTTGCGATCAAGAAAGCTGATGGAAAATGGCGGGAAACAGTCAGATGTGAAGGTTATATTGTCCAGTTGAAGATGTGAGACTGTAGTGGAGTGCTTGGAGTTGCAGCAGTTTTTACAGCGAAATAAGCCTAAAAACATGTTGAGTATTTTTATTTTCAATCATGAGTGTTACACAAATTACGAGTGTTGTTGGTGCTTAAACAAAATAATCCTATATCAACAACCATTCTGCTTGGTGACAGGTTTTAAACAGTAGCCATCCCCGAGTTTTGTCACTTCATCATCCTGTGTGACACCATTTTTATCGGAAATTCTCATGAGTGTTACCTCTCAGGAGTGTGACCAAGGATGGGTAACACTCCTGATATTACGGTAACACTAATAGGGTAACACCCCTGAGATTTAAGCTCAATTACACTTCCTTCAATATGAATTCCGTGAAATCTGAATAGGTACTATTACGTTTGAACGTGATTCTTTTGTACTTACTTGAGCCCTGACAACAATTTTGCCAAATCATCCATTTTACAGAAATCAATTTTTGAAATCTGGTAACACTCATGAGTTGGATATCCTGTTTTTTAATACAAAAAACATATAAAATACATCAATGAAAAACTCACTGTTCATCTATGGAACATAAATCTGCAATGTACAATGAGTAGTATTTGCTGATCTAACCTTATTTTCGAGCACTTTCATATTTCACGTCACTGAGGTTCTCAAACGCCCCAAAGCGGCAAATGAAATGAGAATGACCACTGAAATAAATTGATTCTTTTCAAGGCTGTCAAATAGCATTGGTGATATGGAACATTGGTTATTTCTGCACTAAACGATGTATTCACCTCTGAAGTGAACAGTACCACCAAAACAACATTTTTTGAATTTTCGTCGCTTAGGTGGTTTCTGAAATAAACGATTCAATTATCATTTACGTACCTTCCAGAGGAATCCGTCGTCACTAGCAAGTCGATTAGGTACCAGGGGCGTACTGTTTCGACGGCCTGATGATGATGTCTGCATCAAAAGCGCTTGCCCCCGGTACTCGACTTGCTAGTGACGACGGATTTCTCCAAAAGGTACGTAAATGATAGTGCTTGTTATTTAACTTTGAAGGGAAGTAACGAAGCACACTCTTTCTAGAAATACTAGTTTAAATATGATTTTAAAGAAAATTATGTCTTAATTTTCAGAGTGTTGGTGACGGTTTGTGTTCAAATCACACTGTTCGGTGCCGGTGTAGTCTATTTGCTGCTAGCGTCGCAGATAGTTCAAGACCTTCTCAAAAACGTCTTCCCCAGAATACACTACTGCATGTGGTTCCTGATTTTCGCTGTATTTATAACACCAGCAATGTGGCTCGGCTCGCCCAAAGATTTCAGGTTTGAACGAAAACTGCCTCTCTTTAGTTCTTAGTGAATCTTGAAGTATCTAACGAGTTATTAGTACTTACTTTAGTTTAGTTGGGCGAGAGGAGAGTGGGTTTGTGCTGCAGCTTATTTGCCCGAGTAATTGGTGATGTGAATAAAACCTAAGTATATGCTTAGATCATTTGCTAGCTATCAAAAGCTTAAGGTGTCAAGCAAAAGTCCAGGTTCTAGCAAATGCTCATTGTTCGATAAAGAATGTATATTTAAAGTTAAATGTAAAAAAAGAGCAATGATGGAACAGTGGAAAACAGATATATGTAAGTTGAAATGAAAGGAATGGAAAGTTTGAAAGGAACTCACCAGCCGGTTAATCGCAGTCGATGTACGGGGCCCCGTTTGTCTCCGTCGTTTGCAGGAAGATCATTCACTCGCGAATTGACGTAATACACGAGTGGGGGTAATGATGTACAATGACAGGAATACTGGTTTTATGGAAGGATGAGTTTTATGCGCTGAAAATAGCAGGAGGGTGTTGCAGGCAAGAGGAAAGCCGACGACAAACTGAACTGATCTGATAAAAGGTGGGAGTAGAAGCAGATGGATAGGACGACATGTTAGGACATACTACCTATCTTCCACCACTTCCCAACATACCCCCCACCCAAATGTATGTTTGGATGGTATGATGAAAGGGAGAGGGAAAAAATTATTCTTTAGAAAATTAGATATCATTGTGGTCTGCCTGAAGAATAAAGGAGATCTTTATGTAGGTACAAACGCAAATGAATTAATCAAAATACAAAATTGAATAAGATATTGAAAACGAAAAATAACTAGAAAAGGAAAAATTATCAAAGAAAGAATATGACTTCTAAATTGGGTTTGAAATTGAGTTATTGGGTTTATTCATGAGGAAGTCCGACAACTTTGTTGGTCGGCCTCAGGACTGAGCCATTAGGTGTTCGAACCTTGACAACTCTGACCACACCATCAACGCCCGGACTCACGTCCTCCACCCGACCCAAGGGCCAAGACAACGGAGAGGAAGTGGCGTCGTAAAGCAGCACCAAATCTCCAACCTCGACGTTCTTTTCAGGCGAAGTCCACTTCGTGCGTTGCATGAGGGTGTGAAGGTATTCTCTTCGCCATCGACGCCAGAAAGACTGAAGAGCGTGGCTGACTGTTTGCCATCGATTAAGGCGATTGAGTGGAACATCAGTGGTGTCAAGCTCGGGTCTCGACAAGAGAGGTACACCGATGAGGAAGTCTCCAGGGGTTAAGTAGTTGAAGTCATCGTGCGGTGAATTTGAAAGAGGACAGAGAGGTCGGGAATTTAACACCGCTTCAATGCGAGATAGAAGAGTGTGCATTTCTTCATAGGAGAAGACTTGTGTGCCTGTGACCCTCTTCATGTGAAATTTCGTTGATTTCACCGCAGCTTCGACGAGACCGTTGAAATTCGGAGAATAGGGGGGATGATGAATCCATTCGATGCCACGTTGTCCTAAGTGTTCAATGAAAGATGTCCTCGATTGTTGGAGAAACTGATTTATTTCTTTGAGTTCCCTTGCACAGCCGATGAAATTTCGTCCTCGATCTGAATAAATTTTTGTTGGAAGTCCTCTGCGTGCTATAAAACGATCCAATGCTGCTAAGCAAGCTTCAGTTGATAGGGCGGAAACGAGTTCAATATGAGTGGCTTTTACTGCCATACACACAAAAATAGCCACATATACTTTAGTTTTAGCTGCAGTGCGTCTCAAAGACGTTTTGATGTAAAATGGACCAGCAAAATCTATTGCAGTGTTGCGGAAACAACGATCTTCAGAAAAACGGGACTTAGGTAGATCAGACATTTGAGGTTGCTTAGGTTTGGCTTTAAATTTGAAACAAACTAAACATTTATGAAGCCTTGATCGAATGAGCTGTCGAATCGAAGGGATCCAATAATATCTTTGAACGAGGGCTTGAACAATTTTCGGACCACCATGTAAGGAGTTGAGATGATAATGTTCAACGATAAGAATCGCTAGAGGACTCTTATTTGGTATTAATAGTGGATGCTTAGTTTTCAGAGGAAGCGGAGAATTCTCGAGTCTACCCCCCACCATGACGAAACCCTCCAGTGAGAGGAATGGTGTCAGACTTCGATATCTATTAGAACACAATTCACCATTTCTTAAATGGTTGATTTCCTCCGCAAGATAATGATATTGGGTGATACGAATAGCACTTGATAATGCTCGGTTGAGTTCTTCAACTCTCATTGGACCTTTGATGTATTGTTCCTTAGGCAAAAACCAATTTTCGCAGAAACGTTGAATATAGACTATGATACGAATAAGTTTTGATAAAGTGGAACACCTTTCAATGAGAGGCAGAATAGGAGAAACTACAATTTTAGTAGTTGCAAAGGTATTTCGTGGTTTCATTTCGGGTATTGTGTCTGGAATGATGAACTGACGAGATGGCCATTGTGACAAGTCACACAGCAAAAAGGAAGGACCATGCCACCACATGTCACATGTAATTAATTCGGAGGCGGGTAAACCGCGACTTGCTATATCTGACGGATTTTGTGAAGTAGGTACATACCGCCAACATGATATGGGAGTATTGTCAGTGATTTCAACCACTCTATTCGCAACGAATGTGACTAATTTATAAGGTGGTGTATGAATCCACGAAAGTGTAGTGGTGGAGTCAGTGAAGAGATACAATTCCTGAACCTGAAGGGTATCCACCATGGTCTGAACAGAATGAACTAGGCGAGATAGTAGAAGGGCAGCACAAAGCTCGAGCCTAGGTATACTGACCGTTTTGAGTGGAGCTACTTTGGTTTTTGATTTTATCAAGTTGCAAGACACAGAACAATCGCTTTGAACCACACGAAGATAAAGCGCCGCGCTCATTCCTTGCTGAGATGCATCACCAAAGCCGATGAGCTGAGCCGAATGCCAATTGGCATGGCCCATAATATAGCGAGGAATACGAAGCTGAGATAGAGATGGAAGATCTGAAGTAATCAAAATCCATTCTTGAGTTAAATCATTAGGAAGATGATCATCCCACTGTAATCCTACAAGCCAGATTTTTTGTAGTAGGAGTTTCAAAGTGAAAACGACAGGCGCTATATAGCCATTTAAATCGTAAATGCGAGCAATCTGAGAGAGAACACAGTGTTTCGTAGGTTCCTATATTGTAAAATCCTCTATCATATAACAGAATGCATCAGATACTGGATCCCACTCGGTACCTAGGATTTTTATAGATTCCACAGATCCCAAAGGACGGGGATGATCGCGAAGCTCTGACGCTATGACATCAGATACACACTTATCGGAAGATGCCCATTTGCGAAGAATGAAACCACCACTAGCTAGTAGTTGAGTAATGTCGTTATGAAGTTTTACTGCTTCTTCATGGGATGAAACTGAACACACTATATTGTCAACATAGCAGCAAGTCGAAAGGATTTGTGCAGCTAATGGGAATAAATTACCC
Source organism: Adelphocoris suturalis (assembly GCA_030762985.1). Taxonomy (NCBI): domain Eukaryota; kingdom Metazoa; phylum Arthropoda; class Insecta; order Hemiptera; family Miridae; genus Adelphocoris; species Adelphocoris suturalis. The sequence goes on from CM061043.1 coordinate 9,605,260, forward strand.
TCATCGTCACAAAGCTGTTTTAATACCCTCTGTGCGATATATGGAGAAGAAACCATACCGAAAATGAGACAAGTTAGTTCCCATTCTTGAACTGATTCGTTTGGATTGAATCGGAAGAGAAAATGTTGATATGTACGATCTTCTTCGTTTAATGATATTGCGAGAAACATACCCTTCACGTCACATGTGAGGGCTACAGGATGGAGCCGAAACAGAAGAGTGATATTTCCTATGTCGTATTGTAATTTGGGTCCGGTACAGAGAAAACTATTTAATGTTTGGAAAGTGAAACATGTTTCTGATGGGTTGAAAACAACTCTCAATGGGCTAGTGTTTGAATCTTTTACAACACCGTGATGAGTGAGAAGATAATCTGATTGCGACGAAGCTGGAACTGCGAGCCCTTGATGTACATAATCGAGAATATTATTTTTATAGAGTTGAGAATACGAAGAATCTCGACGAAAACGAGTTTCCAAACTTGCGAGACGTTTATGAGCAATCTCTCTGTTCGAGCCTAATAAAGGACGTTCACCGTCTTTAAAAGGTAGACTAGCAATATATTGGCCAGAAGAATTACGACGAATAGTTGATCGGAAGTGATTTTCGCACCATTCATCCTCGGGCGAAAGTGGAATATTCGAGGATATTTCCTCAAGTTCCCAGAATCTTTTGAGATTCTCATCAATAGAATTTTGAGAACTTTGGACCATGAATGACTGACGTTGGGAACCATTAACCTGGGTTTCAACATTACCGCTGAGAACGTAGCCGAATATGGTTCGGGTAGCCGAAGGATTACCACGAATCATAGTAAATGGTTGACTCAGAATTTCCAATGACGCCTGAACTCCGAGGAGCATACTAACTTTCGACTTCACGTAAAAATTTGGATCTGCGAGAGGAATTTGTGAAAATCGAGAAGCAACAGTATTAGGTAGTGTGGCGGAAGGAACGTCAATAGCGATACGAGGAGTAATCACAGCTTCAAATGTTATGACATGATCTGGATCATGCATGGAAGATAAGGTACATGATGTAATTCCTTTGACAGGAAGCGGACCCATTTGTCCGACGCCAGTGACTTGATAGGGACACGGCTTCCGAGGAAGTCCTAATGTTTGGACAAGTGATTCGGATATGAAATTAACCTCAGATCCACTATCAATTATGATGCGACAGGGGCCATACCACTGACCGGACGAATGAAGGATTCGTACCTGAGCGGTACCGAGAAGTACTTGAGTTGAAGGAACATAGCGATTATCAAGGCGGCAAGAAAGGGCATTAGTAGTGACCGCCGAACTGGATGAAGCAGCTGTATCATTTGCGGTAGTTTGTACTACCGGAGAATTATGAAAAGTGGATGAACTTTCATTTTCCGACTTGGGAGATTGAGTGCATTAATAGTGATTGGTTTTGTGTTGGAACACCACCGACATTGGCCTAACAAAGAACAAGGTTTGTCAGGATGATAATATAAACAAATCGTGCAATAATTCAAGGATTTGATTGTGTCAATACGCTGTGGTATGGGCATTTCTAGGAATTTCCAACACTTGATAATCCTATGTGTACTCTTCGAACACAATTTACAATGATTCAACGACGAAGCCCTTTTCTGATTATCAGTTGATTGTGTTGCAAAAAATGTTTTGCGTGGATTGAGTTTAGAGATAATAGATGATTTGTTATTTACCTTATTAGCATCTACAGGTTTTAGTTTAACTGGATTATGGAATCGATATTTCATCAATTAAACATTGATTCTGAAGAAAAGATATGAGCTGGTCGTAAGTTGGAACGGGTGTGGATATATGTTCCTTTTCGAAAGCTTTACGAGTACTATAATCCAGCAATCTTAGAATAAAGTGTAGTAGAAGTGTACCGCCAAGATCGGGTAATTTCATTCTTTTGATCGCCTCAACATTAATATGAACTGTGTTTACTAGCTCCCTTAGTTGCACAATGGAATGTTGTTTGATCGGTTGCATGTTCAAGATTTTGTTGAAGTGATAAGAAATTCTAACTCTCTGATTGCCATATTTATCTTTCAATGTTTTGAGAGCGAGATTATAGTTAGCTGAATTATACGGAATTGAATCGATTAAATCCTTAGGTTCACCGGTTAAATGCGATTTCAAATAACTAAATTTCTCGATCGTAGATAAATCTTCATTTTTATTGACCATTGATTCAAAGAGAGAGATAAAGGATTCAAAAGATTGAATATCCCCCGAGAATGTAGGTATTTTGATTTCTGGTAAAGGTCGCCTCGAAGATTGAGATGTTGGAAGCGCAACAGTACTGGTAGATGGTTGCGAATTGTATTTTTCAAATTCAGAAATACAAGCAAAATATACGTCATCAAAACTCAATTGAATTTTAACAGTATCATCAGTTAATTAGGGATTGACGGAAATTAAACGTTCTATCTCAATGAGAATTTCTTCGAATTTGGCTGATAGAGCTTTAAGGTTCTTGCATCTTGCGATGAAATTATCTGTTTGTGCAGGTAATTTAGAAATTAATGCGTAAGTGGCTTGCAGTTGTTGCCAATATCGTTCACGGCGGCCCTGGAGTGCCTTCAAAGCCTCCGCTGCCTTGGACATTGCGAAGGATGGAGAACATAAACAAAGGCTTTAGCAGAGTTCTTGGATAAGCCTACTGATAAGAATGCTAGGTACCAACCTAACTTGTTTTGGCTAAAAGAGTGTAACTCCAAAGAGAATCCCCTGAAAACTGAACAAAGGAGAAAGTACGGGGAACTGAACCTACGCAACGCAATTCTAATATGGCTGACCACAATGAACTATATTAAAATTACTTTCTTTAGTGGACTGTAAACAGGTATGAATGATTTGGCTCGAAAAAGGACCAATTTTATGTTCGATAAAGAATGTCTATTTAAAGTTAAATGTAAAAAAGAGCAATGATGGAACAGTGGAAAACAGATATATGTAAGTTGAAATGAAAGGAATGGAAAGTTTGAAAGGAACTCACCAGCCGGTTAATCGCAGTCGATGTACGGGGCCCCGTTTGTCTCGTCGTTTGCAGGAAGATCATTCACTCGCGAATTGACGTAATACACGAGTGGGGGTAATGATGTACAATGACAGGAATACTGGTTTTATGGAAGGATGAGTTTTATGCGCTGAAAATAGCAGGAGGGTGTTGCGGGCAAGAGGAAAGCCGACGGCAAACTGAACTGATCTGATAAAAGGTGGGAGTAGAAGCAGATGGATAGGACGACATGTTAGGACATACTACCTATCTTCCACCACTTCCCAACACTCATTTTCATGTGAATAACCTTTTGCTGATGCTTGGTAGCAAATGCTTAAAGGGGGTTACCATTACCCATTTGATTACTCCAACCATTCTAGATCCGGCCATGAGGCTCATGATTAACCTGTAGACCTGTACATCCCTAAATATAGAACCTTGTATTTTAAAAAATCCTCTCATGTAAATTTCTTTTTCAATGTCAACATCTGCCAAAAATACTAAATAGTAGAATCATTAAACAACATAAAACTGAAGCTGATCACATCGCCGAATGCCACTACCTACTGTATCAACAGGCGTTTCGTTTCCAGGATGAAATATAATAAAAACACATACCTATGTGTGCCAATCACGATCTTTGTTTACATGCTCCAGTTCCACTCGTGGAACAGTTCCAATCTACCAATTCTGTTCCACTACCGATCCAAGCGAAGCTCTGAGAAGTCCTGGATCACCGCCTTCAATTGTACCCCACCCCCCTTTTTTCTATTCCTCTTCGTGGCTGCCTTCCTTCCTGTCATCAGTAGCAATAGATAGGTACCTACAATTTTTCGACTTTGACTTTACAGCCTCATATATCCTTGGACTGATCAGTGGTAGAATTCCCCAAATTGACGACACCAGTTCTAATGGTAGGAACAGAACCGAGAAAGGGAGCGAACCAGGATCAGGATCGCTGCTGATCGAAAACGCTTTGGAGATGTGAGTACAAAGCGCACTATCATGAGAAATGTGGAACCGCTATATCGATATTGGTACAGCCTGTAACAGTTCTGGAGTACCTAGTTCAGCTGAGGGATTAGGTTCCACATCCCTGCTCCAAGAGTTATACAGGGTGGGCCACGGGAACTGGACTATTTTGAAATGAGCAGTACGCATTCAATTTTTGTGTTACAAGCATTTTATTTACACCAAAAAGTAGCTTCAATTATGCAATTTTAAGTGTGGTAAATCACATCGCTCATATGCCGACCATCTTGTTCAAAACAAGATGCAAGACGGCTAAGAAAGTTCTGATGCACTCTCTGCAACAAGTCTTCGTCAATCGATTGAATTTCGCGGCGAATTGACGTCTTGGCTCTTCAAGTGTTCTCGGCTTGTTTGCATAGACATTACTCTTCAGATGGCCTCAAAGGAAAAAGTCACACGAAGTTAGATCTGGCGACCTAGGGGGCCATGGGATATCGCCGAACCGAGAAATGACATGCCCTGGGAACATTTCTCGAACAACCTGCATTGTGTTTCGAGCGGTATGTGCTGTGGCTCCATCTTGTTGAAAGTAAACACGTTGTGGAGGATACCGTCTTCTTAAACTTTGCAGTTGGGGTTTCAAGAATGTATTCAACATAAGGATGTAGCGATCTGAATTGACTGTTACAGTGTTACACTAGGTTTCTGATAGTTGTTGATTGATCAGTTTGCAGACTAATATCTCTCTCATTCTAAATCCAACTTGATTACTAGCTGGTTCATTGCATTTTCCAATAAGACAATGAACTCCACATCCTAGCCATACCTAGGTATCTACTTCATATAAATATTCTTACTACTGTATCTCTTTTCCAGGTTTGTTGGGTTTCTTGCTGTTTTGACAACCGTTCTCTCCTGCGTTTTTATATTTGTTCAAATCATCACAGAAGGACTTGAAAGCACTGAACGAGTTTCTCACACTCCAAAAGGTGCTATGGATTTTTTCCTGTCGTTCGGAGTCATCCTCTTCTCTTTCGGTGGAGCCTCCACGTTTCCAACGATTCAGAATGACATGGTTGATCGATCTCAATTCAAAACTAGCGTGTATGTCGGATTCGCAGGTCAGACATTTGAATTACTTACCTACTTATTTTTCTCCTATGTTCTAAACACTCTAAGTATTAAATACATCAATTTTTCAACACATATGTTACCCCTATGGTTTTCTTAGACCCAGAATTTCAGTAAACAACAATTTATCATCTTAATGATCAAAAAGTCCAGTCATGCAGCATGACCCCGTGAGCGAATTTTTGAAGAAATCTTCGACATTTCGAGCGGAGCGAGGCCTTGGGTCTGCGTGCTAGTACGTACATAAATAGAACTTCTTCATAATTTCATGGCTGATATTTTCTAAGCCACAGTCAGTATTAAAGCTACATCAAGTCCTAAAACAGTTGAGCGTAAAACATTAAAGAGAGCGACCGAGAGAATCGGAGGACAGAATATTTCACAGAGTAAACTCATCAGTTGTGATTACATTTTTTTTTTTTTTTTTTTTTTTTTTTAACAAGCACCTACTACCTACGTTTTAAACAGCATGGTTCTAGGATTGGTTATACAGGGATACTTCCATAAGATTAGTTCAATCTGAATTTGGACAATGTTTCATGCAAATATTACCGATTTTTACAACTAGCGAACGGCATTATTTCGATTTTTGACTGATTTTTCAACTTTGAAATTTGTGAAAACTTGATACATATTCTTATAGGAAATTTTACGGTGATTCCGAGTATACCACATGTTAGTATGCTGAAAACATTATTTCGCTCAACAAATCGCAAAAAACAGGCTATTTTGAAATTTTTGACTACATTTTTGAAAATTTCAACCCGAAGATGTAATCCGATCATGCTGGCCAACGAACTTGAACTTTCGTTTTGTGTCCTTAACATTTTAAAATTTGTTTGAAGTTTCTAGCACAATTCTACGGACAGTTATAGTCTGGAATGACACATACATACATATATACATACATAAAAAATGCGTTAAACTTCAGAATATGATTCAGAATAGCCTGAAACGGATTTCTGCATAAAATGTTTTCGAAAATTCACATTCTACAAATTTTGAGGCGAGAGCAATAGCTTAATTTTCTTCAAAAATTCGCTAAAACAATCAATTTGATAGAAAACACGAATTCTCTTTCAAATTAAAGGGGTCTCAACTTGAGATCGCATAAGGCGTTGTGCTTAAAACTCTTTTCCAAAGGAAACCCTGAGAAATGAAGTGAAATGAGTAGTATTTTATGAGTAGTGATTTTCATCCACAATTACCTACTACATAACATAATTATTATGTATAATAGAAATGTAGTTATATTCCACAATAATTATTAATTTATTGTTTTGTCATTTACAGTGATTCTGGTTCTCTACTTGCCAATCTCGTTTGCCAGCTATTTCGTTTTTGGTGACAAAACTGATCCAAACATTATCCTTTCGCTGGGCGATGGACCCAATGTACTCTGCGCCAACTTGTTCATGGCGCTGCATTTATTCATGGCGTTTCTTATAGTGGTCAACCCCGTATCTCAAGACATTGAAAACATATTCAACGTTCCTCATGGTGAGTGAACATCTTGCAGGTTTAGGTTAAGAATTTCATATCATTCCTTATTTCGTACGTTTTCCTTAGCCTGACAGATACAAATTGTAATAGGTTTTATAAACAATTCACATTCCGCTTGGTTTTTATGGAAAAATGAAAAGCAATGGTAAAGGACAATTTTCTTAAGTTTGTTGTCTTGTTTTAAATCAATCATAGACTGATGATTTCCATGTTTACACTTGATATTGGTAAAAACGGAAGGTTTTGAATAAACGTTAGGCAAGAACCTGAACGCACCAGTGAATTCAAGGTTTTTAAAATGTCACACAATAACCTCAGAAGAAATGCTGTTTTTGGCCCAAAAATATGTGATACCTTGATAGAGTTCAAACTTGGGTCCTAAATTACAAAAGAGAAATTTCTCTTTAGTAACAACGCTCCAACCAGATGAGCTGTGAGGCTGATTTAATCAATCAACCTTCGACTGTGGAAGTTTTCCTTGAAAGTAACATCTCCCCCCCCCCCCCTCCCGGAGTCAAATACCAGTTGTTAACCTCCATGCAGGCCACTAGGCATAGAGGAAGGAAGGAGGTAGCACGAGAAGAAGACTAAGACAAGGTAAGGTTTCACTCCTGGGTGGGTGATGTCACTGATAGTGGTTCACTGACATTTGCAGGACTCCCTTTGGATAATGATGGTTTTGGAGAATTTAAGTGGGCCAATAAAATGTGGATGGAGGAGGGGAATGTCTGATCACGGGAAATTGTAGCGCGACGTGGGGCATCGGATTCCAACTGCAGAAAGGACAATATAGATCTCACCAGTGAAACTTTTAGTTGGTCTGTTGTGAAAACCCTATTCCCAGCCCTGAAGTTTTGGTCTAGGCTGTTGACTTCTTCCAGTAGCCCACTATATATTGGCAAATGCCAATGAACCACTATCAGGGAAGTCATACACCGAGGGTGATACCTTATCTTGTCTTCTTCTCGTTCTACCTCATTCCTTCCTCCATGCCTAGTGGCCTGCATTGAGGTAAAACAGCCGTGTGGGTGGTTTGGGGTCGGACGAACAATGAAGTGAAATTTCAGGCAGCTGGCTTTGCAGATACTCTCTGGAAGAGGTCCAGCAATCAAACTAGGTCATTGTCATGATGTGTCTTTAGACTCAAGTGAGTGAGGAAGTGAAAGATGCTGAGGGATTGTGATGATCATAGTCTTGGCTTAAGAGGAATAAATAGTTTAGTATTATTTCGGGTTTCACGGATGTACACCAAAAATTTCTCTTCTGTAACAACGCTCCAATCAGATGAGCTACGAAGCCAATTTAATCAAACTTCTTGGACTGCAGAAGGTTTTACTTGAATGTAACACTGTGTATGTACTTAGCTATGTATCTATTCTTTCTTTGTACATACAGGTGATATTCTCGTGACTTCGAAAAATTCGCTACAAGAAGTTGTTGAATAATTATATAATTAAAAAAGTTATTGTTTGTTACTGAAGACTAACCATCGAAATCTATTTAACACTGTCACTCTTTATTCTTTCCTGGAAATAGACAACCTTCTTCACTAACTTCTGTTTAGAAATGGGTTTCCACAACTTCATCGCGTGATTTAGATAATATAGGTACCTATTTCACATACATAAATACCTACATCGGCAGAATACCTACTACATCTGTGAAAAATTTTATTTAGCTGATGAATACCAATGGAAAATAAAGCACAATCCCCTGTCATAATAACAATTAGGAACATAAAACAAGAATTTTACATTTTCTCCGTGTTTTCAGAGTTTGGAATGTGGAGGTGCATTGTTCGAACGGTCCTTGTCTTGCTGATGGTGATAGTTGGCGAGTCCATCCCCCAGTTTTCCAAGATCTTGGCTCTAGTCGGAGGCTCGACAATCACTCTTCTCACTTTCGTGCTTCCCAATTACTTCTACATGAGACTCTGCGATCAGAAATCTCCAGCTTGGACTAGAAGGTAAAATCTTCATTGTCATATGATTGCCAAGTTAACAATTCCACCAGTTCTAGGAAGATGAAGCTTCACTCTTGTTTGTCTGACTTATCGTTATAAGACGGGTCTGCATTGAAACCCCACGAGAACATATAATTTAGATAGAAGATTGATTAAATAAAGGACTCAACTACAAAAACGTGCCGAAAACTGCCTGGTACAATCCCAATTTAGAAGATTATTTCGTATACTGCTACACACCCTTCTTGCGATTTGTGAAGGCTTGGTCAGGAGATGAATTCACATTTATAAACTGACAACTCTACAGTGGAAGGGAGTGGAACTCTCTGTGTGTTAGGGAGTGGTCAATGGCTTTTAGCGAATTAGGCAGGAAAGGGGAGCATACTGAGCCTCAAGTCAAATGTTGATGCTATGGTACCTTCACGAGGCTATTATAAAAAATAAGTGACCGTAGAAGCTAAATATGACCACCAGTAGCACTTGCCTCCGTTAATGTACAACTCCCCTAATGTTAACTGAAAGCCCAGGGAATTTAGGATTTCTAGTCTTAGAGGAAACTTCACACAATGACCACAGTAGTGCTGTGTATGTACCTAGCAGTCTATTCTTTCTTTGAACCTAAAATTCCTCTCCACTTTTCCAATCTTATGATGGTGATCTTGTGTCCCCCCGTAAAAACTACAGACTAGGGACCAATTTCACCGTTTGAGTTAATCAAGAATTGGCGTTAACGCGGCATTATGTTTGAGCTTAATCAAACGTTTGAGCCATTTTTCTTTCAACACCCATCGTTATACCCAGCCTTCAAGTGGCAGACTCTTACAGCCTTGACAAATATGCAACTGTATTTCAATCAGAAATCTATGCTGTCAACAAGTGCCTGGTCACCTTACAAAACCACAACACTTATAACAAAAACATTCACATTTTTACCGATAGTCAGGCTAGCATTAAAGCACTCCTGAACCCCCTCACGACCTCAAAACTGGTCTAGAAAACATAGAAATACCTTAACAATTTGTTTCTTAACAACAACAAAATAACCATAAACTGGATTCCTGGTCATGAGAATCATGAAGGCAATGTTAATGCGGACGGTTTAGCGCGAGCTGGCTCAGGACAACTGTTTCTTTGAGCCTTTCTCCTTCCATCTGCATTTTCAAAAATGCCTGTAAAACTAAAATTAAAAACTGGGTCACACAGGACCTCAACATTCTCTGGAGTAGAGAAACAGCTAAATATAGACAAACCAGAATGCTTGTTACTTCTTCCGATCCCAAACGAGCATATTGGCTTCTAAGTAAAAGTAGAAATTCAATTAGAACTATGATTGGCATCCTTAACGGACATTATGATTACCGTAGGATGCTAAATATTATAGATAACAACATCTCACCTATGAGCCCTTGTGGACTCGAGGATTCCGCAGAGCACTTTCTTTGCAGATGCGACCTGTACTGGAGATCCAGAATGGAGGCATTTGGGCATCATATTATTGAACGTGCTTCCCTCAGAGATATTGAGTGGAAAAGAATAAGAAATTTGCTGTTTTAAGCAAAAGATTTGCTTGTGACGACTCCAACTCGAGGTAATCGGCGGAATCCTCTCTTAAATTAAAGGGGCCTCTTCTTGAGGTAGAGTATAAGGGTGCTCCTCCACTGGAAGCGACTATGCGACTAAGCGTATTCGTTTGTATATAAGCGACTAATCCCATAAGCTTGAAACGTATTAGAGCTCCTCCATTGCAAGCTACATGAGCATGCTGAGCTGCATGACTTCGTGTACTTTGATGCGACGAGCGACTGATCCCATCCGGATGGGCACAGTCGCTTGTCTTCGAGTGACCTGGCTTCCCCCTCCCATGTTTTCTTGGCGCACCCTTCGACTGTGAATGGCGAACCTCAACATCTACAGGACTATCATGTTAATTTTCCAGAGGAGTTACGTTGAACTTTTCACTTTTGAGCCTCAATTACATTACCTTGTTAAAATGAACACTCACTACCAAAAACGTATTTTCTTTAGGAGTTACGCTGAATTTTTTGTTTCTGTACTTTTATTACATTCCCTTATTATAATTAACAACTATAATTACAAGTAAAAACGTAATAATTATCTGGTTTTAATACTTTACTACCTGAGTGTCACAAACGCGTTCTGCTGGTGAGATCGTGTCCCTGAAGTTGGACGATTTGGTGATCAAAGCTTGTATAGCATTCAAGATGTAATCGTACGTTTGTAGGTCCATCCTATAATAATTTCGAAACTTCTCTGAATCTCCCTTCAGCTCGTTGTGGAGGTGGTTGAATTCACCCAAACTTTGCCTCCTTGTCAATATTGGGTTCATCCAGAACATTCGTCGTTTCCTTCTCATCCGAAGGAAATTTGCGAGAGCATTATCCAGCAAATAATAACTATCTATGTCGTCCATTTTACCAAAAATAAATGCAGTCTACTACACACCACCACAGACTTCGCGCGACTAAGTCGCCTCCAATGGAGGAGCTCAGTCGCGTACCAGTCGCCTCGCTTAAGTCGCTTCCAGTGGAGGACCAGGCTAAGCCGATTATGGTGCCTGAAACTCTTTTCCAATGGAAACCCCGATCAGTGAGTGAATGAATGAGTGAACACCCATCGTTAACAGACGATCATCATTAAGACGTCAGTGTATGGAACCTTCAATTTACACATTTTAATTACCAAAAATATAATAATAGTTAATGATTTTAAACATTTAAGTTCAACATTGTTTCGAGAACGGCCACAAGTCACTAGAGAAAAAGAATGTTCACTCACATAACGTCTTCCCCCATTGACGAGCTTGTAGGTAATGGGATTGTTTTCAATAAGACGCAACCATGATTGATGGACAAAATAAAACGTTTCGTCGTTAACTTAACCAAACCATAACCGGTACGGGAGTGATTACTTTGACGTCTGAATTAACGTGGTGAAAGATACAATTTTGCTTGGTTTTGTTCTTTTATATCTATTGCTTCCAAGACTATCTATAGGTAGCGGAAGCATTGTTTTCACTTTCGGGACAACAAAAATTTTTGGTCTCCAAAATCAATATTCCTAACAGCTTTTTACATTTTAGACCATTCTGAACAACTTTGGTTCCGTGTCTGTCTGTCTATCGTGTGTCCGCAAATTCTTACAACCCCCCCTCAAACTTTGTCAATTTACGTTTCAAGGTGCGTAGAGTAGAAATTTGAAATGTCCGTCCGCCATTCGGGCCATAAAAGGCCTAAGAATTGACGTAAATAACCCGTTCATTCGCACATAGACTCCATTTGGGGTCTAGTTGGTCCTAACGTTTAACCATCCCGATCGCTTTACTCACATAGATGCTGTGGGCCAAAAACGGGCGAAAAAGTGTCTTTTTCGAGGCTTTGAGTGCGACTTACGCACGCCTGGCACGCTTGGCGGTGAGGGAGGTGGAGTGAGAGGAGTCGCCGCGGCACCTAGTGGTGTCTGGGGTGACCAGGGGTGTAGGAGAATGGATATTTATTACTTTTACGTGTTATAATACACCGCGGCACCATGAATGTATGTTTTTTTCTAGGTCATATTTTTGCGTTAATACCAATGCTTTTCCTACGCATATTTAATAACATATCCTCTCGACTTTTCGTACGTACTTAGATAATGATATTATTAAGGCAATAACTATTTGAATAGATAGGAGCTCAAATCGAGAAATATAAGCATGCGGATATAATTATAGAAGTATAGGTTGTGGCAACTCGAAATAGGACACGCCGAGGAGTCTGGACGGGCCTAATGACGTACGCAAGCCAACTAAAACTACAATCATACGCAATTGAACAAATAATAAACCTTTGTGAAATAATTTGCAGCGTTTTTGTTTCTAAATTGACCAATTATGACGATTAACGCTACTTCTTGATTTACTCTTTTCCGCTATGGAATTTTTCAAGATCACTTAAAACTTTTCAATGATCTATAAATTCATGATACTTTAACGAGGAAGCTATGTGCCACACCTAACTTGGCAGAATTTTTTAAATTTCAGTGGTTATTATTAACTTATCAAAATGTTTACCTAACCTACTTAGTCTACTGCCCTTTCTTTTGCTATAAAAGTACACTCGGTGGGACCCAGGTCCTTAGTACATGAATAAATTAATAATTCATCAACACAGCTCTTAACCACCAATCTCCCGTTACCGTTTGGTTGATTTGATGGGACATTAGAAAGTTTTTGGTGACCACTAATGTACCCTTAACGTCACCCTAACGTACCAAAGAGTACCTACGTGACCTTGAGGGGACGTTAGAATGGCTCATTTAACGTCACCCGTTCGGGGACCTAAAGGCACACGACACCAGCCCAACCTTCCTGTAAATGTAACACTACTGGGTATCTCAGAATTACTCGAATACTGGGGAAGTAAATAGTAATAGTTTTTCTGGTCAAATGCCTCATTACCAACTAATTATGTTGATGTAGAGGGCAGCTTTTTGAACACCCCTCAAACTTGGTTATTTTACGTTTCAAGTTGCGTAGAAACCGAATGTGCTATCTGAAGTCCGCCTCCGCTGTCTAGCTTTACTAGCCTTCAACTCGATCGAAAAAATCCGTTCTTTTGCGCACAGGCACTATTTGGTCGATTAGACCAAATCATTTCACATATTTTAAATGAGAAAACTGAGTGAGTTCTTCGCAGTATTGTTCTTAGTGCCTGATATCTCAGCTCTCTTTCGTGAACATTGCGTGAAGTGCTGCCTCCACAGATGATTGTGTCAGGTAAAATCCTGGTTCATTGTCATAGAGATAAATACTTTTTCATACTTGTTGTTCATACCCAATGGAAAATCCAAAAACATGAAGTCCATAACGACTAATGACCTATACGAGCAACTAAACCGCGGTGTTCCACACCTGAGGCTTACTTACTATCTTGGCGTTAAATCCATGCCCTCTTTACGAATTGAAAACTAAAAACAATAAATTAGCCCGTATATGTACTGAAAATTATTTATTAAATTATACGGGCTAAGTATATGTACTGAAACTAACATGAAATTCGAATTCAGGATTGAAAATTGGCGTTTCATATCGAAATTAAGAAGTTGATTAGTCAAGCAGTAGACAACAAGACAGCTGGAGGGAAAATATCGCGTTGCCCAACCACCAATAACGTGACATAAAAATTAAGGATACCTTTCTCCCGGGTCCATTTGGGTTAGCATCTTCATTTGCTCTCTCAAGACTATGGTAACGGGTGGCGGTAAGTTGAAGTCTCCAAAAACTCTTTATTAGAGAGTTTTTGGTGACCACTAGCGTACCCTTAACGTCACCCTAACGTACCCAAGAGTACGTGACCTTGAGGGGACGTTAGCAACGTCGTACGTTAGAATGGCTCATTTAACGTCACCCGTTTGGGGACCTAAAGGCACACGACACCAGCCTAACCTTCCTGTTAATGTAACCCTACTGCTCACCTCAAAATTACTCGAATACTGCTGAAGTAAATATAATAGTTTTTCTTTTCAAATGCCTCATTACCAACTAATTTTGTTGATAGCGGGTAGGTTTTTGAACACCCCTCAAACTAGGTTATTTTTCGTTTCAAGTCGCGTAGATAAAAACCGAATGTGCCATCTGAAGTCCGCCTCCGCCGTCGCGCTTTACTAGCCTTCAACTCGATCGAAAAAATCCGTTCTTTTGCGCACTGGCTCTATTTGGTCGATTAGAGCTTTGTTTTTATTATAATTTCACATATTTTAAAAGAGGAACCTGAGTTTTAAGACACTACTTCTTCGCAGTATTGTTCTTAGTTAGCCTGATCTCAGCTGTTTTCTCGTGAACATTGCGTGAAGTGCTGCCTCCACTGATGATTATCAGGTAAAATCCTGGTTCATTGTCATAGAGATGTAAACTTTTTCATACTTCTTGATATATTACCCAAAAACATGAAGTTTGTAACGACTAAAGACCTAAAAGTGCAACTAAATCGCGGTGTTTCCCACTTGAGGCTTACTATCTTTGCGTTAAATCCATGCCTTGTTTACGAATTGAAAACTAAAACTTAGAAACTATCCCGTATTTGTACTGTGACTAACATGAAATTCGAATTTAGGATTGAAAATCGGCATTTCACATCGAAATAAAGAAGTTGATTAGACAACCAGTAGACAACAAGATAGCTGGAAAAAAATATCGCGTTACCCAACCACCGTTAACGTGACATCAAAATTAAGGCAACCGTTCTCCCGGCTCCTTTTGGGTTAGCATCTTCGTTTGCTCCCTCAAGAAGACTACGGTAACGGGTGACGTTGAGTTGAAGTCGCCAAAAACTCTTTATTAGCTCAGATTGGTGAAACTGGTGACCAATTAATTCAAATAATGACATATAGGGTTTATGTTTCAGAAAAATACCTCTCCACACAAGGATTTACATGTGGGAACTTATACTAATCGGGATATTCGGAGGGGTCGCAGCTACGTACTCTGCCTTCCACGCCATCTTCAGCTCACAGCTCAGCAAGCCCTGTTACGTTTGGTGAGAATGCCGCCCTGGGTAGTGTCTTGCCATCAACGTTGACGCACCGGTTACGTTTTATATTTATTATCTGCTGTGTTTATACGTGTGACGCCACACACTTTTTAAAATTAATGCATACGTCTAACCAACTAATGTGGCGATGCAATAATAGGTAGTTCGCACTTGAAAATCTCAAAGAAAGTGCTACTAGATTGTGATATTATTGTGAAAAATCATAAGAAAACATACCGCATATGGCACTTAAATTCCCAATATTTGGCACAAACGACCTTTTACCTTTTGTTTTCATTCTAATAGCTATAAATATGCACTTTTTTCAAACTGTTATTTCTTTACAAAACGAAATTGTGATATCTCTTGTATAAAATATTCTTCGTAAAAACGTATATCATTATTGTTAAGAATAGGAACGCAGTAAAGAGCCTAGTCTTCTTTCAAACGATGAACAGGGTAAGTACGATAGAATGTAGCACGCAAAATTAGGGTAAAACTGTACAATTTTGATTACTAAGTCGATTTTGGATTAGTTAACTTTTTTAGTTTTAATAGGAATTATTTTTTAGAAAACCCAATGTTGAATTTGGCCTCAGGATATAGTAATACTGCTACCATTTTAATAGTGAAACTCCATTTAAATTATGTACCTGGACCAGAAACTGCATTTTATTACCAATTGCTCACTACTTCATTTTTTTATTTTTGCTTAAAAAGTGTTCGACAATAAATTTTTAATCTAGATTGTATGAAAAAATAGGTATGCTATGTGAGATAAGTTAGTATGTTTTAATGTACAGTGGGGTGCGTAATCCATATTTTGAAGATTTAAAAAAAGCATAATCCAGCTTAATTGATTTCAGGGGTTCAATTGTGCCATCATAAAAGCCCTAGTGTTTAACAAGGAGAAATTGGTTTATTCAATGTTGGCTAACCTGGTGAATTAGGTTAATTTTCCTCTCATAAATGTTTTATGAGAAAGTAAGTTGTGAGTCCCCGAAGCACAGGGGTTCGCTGATGCCTCGAATTGGAACAAGATGACATAGAAACAATTATACCTGCATAGAAAAATAACATCTATTTCCAAGAAATATTTTTTTTACACTGAATACGAACAAATTCGGATTAACAATTTATAGTTAGAAATAACTCAGTTGATTGAATCATATGTTCCTTCCCACAACGTATTTTCAATTTGATGAACGAATGCAATTTCTGCTCGAATTGCAAAGATTGCATTCTCATGAAATCTAAAATCAGTTTAAGGTGCAAAATGAACTTTAGGAAATAAATTCTTAGATTACGTGTGAATAACTCCATTATTTTGTATTATTATGTTGAACCCAAAACATTATGTGATTTTTGAAATTATTTTATTCTAGTGAAGTTTGTTATTTATTAATGTTGAATTATACCTACGTATTTTTTATAATAGACGTGTAAATTTTATCCCTGATGCATCTTCATATATCAAGAAAATATGTCTTCGTATCTTATAGATATCTTTTATCTTATAGATATCTTCGTATATCAAGAAAATTTGTGATTAATGAATTATTTTTTCAAGGGAGTAGTAGTAGTCTTGTAAAACCCGCTAACTTCGCACGCTTAGGTCTTTAGTACATTTTTTAAATGTATTAAAAAGCGAAACTAATTTGACTAATACAAAATGGGGATAAAACATCAATTTAATTAGGATTAATAAATGAGACATTATTAATTTCTAAATGTGGCACCTTCAAATGGTCAAAGTAGGTAGGTCCCTAATGCTGATTTGATTAAGATATGGAACGCTTAAATTGGTCAAATTTATATTTCTTAAGCAGAATATCGCTCAAATAAAGTTCATTAACTATAAAATAGAACATTCAAAAATTGATTCACAAAATTAAGCTGAAAAATGTACTTTGATTTCATTAAAATTATAAAAACTGCCAAAAAATCTAAAACTATTTTTTGAATAGTAGATTATTATTTAGAATGCGTTTTTTCCCATAAAATCAATAGTTGACAATTTCTTTGCATTCAAAAAGCTAAAAATTTCAAAACGTCATACGATATAATGTACGAAAATGCGCTCTTACAAACATGCTGCGTGACCAGAACCATATTTTACTATCTTACCAATCCGAAATACAACGTCATGTATTGTGAAAATTGATGTATTTAAAAATTCGATTGTTAATCGATTGGTCGATCGAAACAATCGATTGTTGGCCACAATCGACTATTTCTAGTAGGTAGATACTTCGACTTCTTAGCCTTCAGAGAAGAATTTGTTACCTACTTGATTCGTAATGTGTTTGTTACCCATTTATGTTCGTGTTTCTTTGGAAGTAACTCCCCGTTCTACGTGAGAGGGAAACTAGGCGATCTTGGCTTGTAGGCACAGGTTTCTGGAGGGCAATGAAGGTTTTCTCACGAACACGATCTGCCATATTGACGGGGAATCGTAAAAAATATCCCCAGGAAATAGAAAAACCTTAGGTACCCCTAAATCGTACCTGTAACTAAACGTGATTTTTTGATTGATTGTCTATGTAGTTTCTATACGAACAAATCCCTGAATTATGTTAAAATTTCAGGGATTTATATCCAGCGCCTTTTTCTTGTTTGTAAAACAGAACCTTGCAATTGAATTCCCAGTTTCTGAACTTCTAAGAGAATATTTCTAGACATTCTCGACCTTACCGAACTCCGGATATTTGGAATTTTCGAATAAAATCCGCTTTTTAAGCAAAGCGAGTCTGAGTAACTACTTTGTGGTTCTGCTCATATATAATGGCAAAATTAATACTTCACACTATGTTATTCGGAAAGAGAATTTTTCTGGCTAGAATTTCCACTATTTTTGAGCCGAAAAATGTTGTCTTGTTCGAAATATCCCAATTTGAGCCACGAAGAAAAATGTTCACTATGCTTACTCAACCATAAAATTTATAATTACAGACTCATGAGAGAATCACGTTTAGGAACAGTTACGATTAAGGCCGGCTTCACACGAGGCGGTTTGGTTGAATACACTAAGTTGCCTGCCCTTGGCAACTAAGTTGACCGCCGTGTGAACGCTCCTTTCAGACGAGGCAACTTACCAGACAGGCCGCTCGTACTTTCTCTCTTATGAGAGAAGAGCTATGAGCAATCATAACAACACCTACCTTGTTTATAGGTTGCGTGACGTGTTTTCTTTGTGTAACAAAATTTCCAGTTGACCCGTCGACTAGGTAAGACATTAGAGAGTTTTTGTTCTTCCCGTAAGATTTTCTCCCGTTGACGTGAAGAGCAGCGTCTAGAGCAAGCAGCGGGAGATGCTAGCTCTTCACGTGATTTTTACGCGTATTTCTACACGTATACGTGAAAAACCAAACACCTAAATGTTTCAGAAGCTGTTTCATATTCTTTTCGTACAACCTATTCTTATTTAAATAATTAATTGCTTTATAATTATTTATAAATACATAAATTATAAATACATTTATTGCTTAGCTTAAATGGCTGAATTTTGTAGCGGAGCACTTCACTATAACCTCTCGACTTGTTGACCAACCAACGTGTTGTTGGCAACCACAGTGTGGTTACCTTTGCTGGTAACTGCGGTTACCTTGGTCACACTGTGGTTACCTTTGCGTCAGGCTATGATGACTACCCGTAGGCCGAGATTCCAACGAATGCATTTTCCCGTTCGCGTGTAGATAGGCCTTTTTCCCGTACACGCGTAGTTCTACACGTTGACGTGAAGATTCGCACATGCGCAGTTGGTATTTCAGTATTTTCGCGTACACGAGTAGAAAATTACGGGAAGAACAAAAACTCTCTATTTTCAATGTCAAAATCAAGTTGATACTTCGTAATAGGTCTTGGTTGTTGAGATTTGGTAATATAGGTAAAATTCTTAATTTAATAGTTAGGTACCTACTTAAATAATTCAAATAATTTTGATGAAATGTTCTTACTGATTCCACTCTGTTGGGTTGGCTCCACCAAGTCATCAAATGCACCATGACATTTTCTGGCCACTTCCCTCCACGCCTCACTTTTTTAAATTTTATCACCATAATCACTAGATCTCATGTCCCATATCGCGGGACAAATTCGAATGGCTTCAATAAAATTTATAGTGGCTCGAAGTTGACTAAACTAGGCGTCTCGTGTGAAGACGCTCATAGTAGCGGTAGTGTCCTTTGAGTAGAATCAACTAGTGGGGATGAGAACGGTGCAGGCACTGTGCCGGGCTCCCACGTGCACGGGCGGACGAGTTGACCTCGTGTGAAGGGGCTCGGGAAACTTCATTCACTTTCCACAAAGCTAGTACTCCTTGCACCCGCCCGTTCAACTGGTGTAATAAACTAAACCGCCTCGTGTGAAGCCGGCCTTAGGGGTAAGGTTTTTCTATTTCCTGGGGATGTTTTTGACGATTCCCCGTCAATATGGCAGATCGTGTTCGTGAGAAAACCTTCACTGTCTTCCAGACACATGTGTTGGGCAGGTTCAGCGTTTGTTGTGGGGGCGGGCGATTTTCCTACCAAACCATGACAACAGTGGCGTCTTGTGTGTCCACGCTCTATCGCTATTCACTGTCACGCACACACTACTCGCAGCTCGAAATAAAACCAGTTTGATTATTTCTTGCTACTCGCTCTACAAACGCACGATTGTTCGTGTTTACCTTCTATTCGGTTATTGTTCGTTCCTCCACAGAAATCGGATCATGAAAATTTGTCGAATGCTGTCTGGTCTAATGCTCTTCCTTCTACTTCCATTCTTGGTTAGGATCTGAAAAGGTCTCTGCTCTTTCAGCAATTGTAAGTAAAGATGGTGGAATTCCCGAATTCGCTCCTTGATAGATAAATTTCAATGAGACGTTCGCGAACAATCAATTGAGACACACGAGACTTGTTCAATCTAAAACTCCCGCCAACACAGGTGCCCCTCGGTAGGTGCTGCACTCTACAGGAACTACTGCCTAACCTGGCAGACGAGGACTTCCGCGAGAGACATCATTGTTATTGTGATCGTCGTCGAGCATTGACCTCTCTAAAGTTGTAATTTTTCGTGTACAATACGTACCTACTTTGCCTAGAGAATTACTTTTGGAATTGTGTTGTTTAGTTTCACAAATTATAGTTATTCGTTCGTACTCACCATCGAGTGTTTATTCATACAGTCCACTTTCCGATTATTCAAGACTCTAGACCCTGACCAACTAATCTAAATTCTTACTAAGGGATTGACTACTTGTTATGTATTGTTGAGATGCGAGTGTAGCGAGCATCCAGACCACTAATCTAAGCAGAAAACTGATCTGTGTAAAATCTCATGGCGACTGGAGCGCTGGGGATGCCACACAGTGTGTAGTCGAACTAAAGAGCAAGTCAGGGTCTAAAGTCTCGTGTCTCAACTTGATCGTTCCCGAACGTCTCGTTAAATTTCATAATACGGTTGCCACTGCAACCGTCCATTATTACAAATATAATATAGCAGAGGTGGAATGCTAGAGGTCAACATAAATCATTGTTTTAATTTCGAAAAACTATTACGTGCCCTCCTCCACTCGTGACAACGCCTGCACATAGGAAACCAGAGGTCGCCTAGTTACCGTTCACGTAGGAGGTACCGTAACAATTGAAAACTCGGTAATCAACAGATTTTTAGCAGAGTTGCTGCTCTCATCATGTGGTTCAGAACTACACATTGCAAGGGAAACCATGTTTGATAGATCAACACAACTAATTTAGAACAAAATTATATTACGAGCTATTAAATTGAACACTTTCATAACATCACATGACTAAAAAATAAAATACTGATAGGTACATGGGAGTCATTCTTAAAATTATAATTCCACTTTGGAAAACAAACGCAAATTATTGTTAGTTTATGAAAATTTAAGTTTATAACATTTTTCAATAACCTTTCGTTGTGTGAAGTGAAATAAGGTAAATGAGTGGAAAATAAATTGAAAAAAAAAAAAAAAAATGTAATGTTCCTACCTATTTATAGGTACAACTACATTATGTATAGCTAATTTAAAGCTCTATGTATACATTCGTTATCAGATAAGTTTAATGAAATAAAATACGATATCACAATATGAGCTTTGGTTGAGCTCAAAATATACGAAATGTAAATCCGCATCGTTTGGTAAGTACATTGTTACCTGTAAGGTAAGGCAGGTAAGGTTCAGAACAGATATAAACTTATGAATATCTTCTTATATGTTTGTTTATATTAAACTTAGATTTTAAGTTCAAAGTTCATATTATTTAAAATATTAAAGCGGGCGTTCTAACGTTTCACGTGCGTTTCTGAACGATAAAAATTAAGAAATGGATTGCATGTACCTAATTTTCTTTAGGTATGGTGTTTTAATTAAGAATGTGGTTGAATACCTTCTATTAATTTTAGCGAATTTTTGAAGAAAATTATTGCTCTCGCCTCAAAATTTGTAGAATGTGAATTTTTGAAAAAATTTTATGCAGAAATCCGTTTCAGGCTATTGTGAATCATATTCTGAAGTTTAACGCTTTTTTTATGGATGTATGTATGTATATGTGTTTATATGTATGTATGTGTCATTCCAGACGATAACTGTCCGTAGAATTGTGCTAGAAACTTCAAACAAATTTTAAAATGTTAAGGACACAAAACGAAAGTTCAAGTTCGTTGGCCAGCATGATCGGATTACATCTTCGGGTTGAAATTTTCAAAAATGTAGTCTAAAATTTCAAAATAGCCTGTTTTTTGCGATTTGTTGTGCGAAATTATTTTTTCAGCATACTAACATGTGGTATATTCGGAATTAGCGTAAAATTTCCTATTAGAATATGTATCAAGTTTTCAAAAATTCCAAAGTTGAAAAATCAGTCAAAAATCGAAATAATGCCGTTCGCTAGTTGTAAAAATCGGTAATATTTGCATGAAACATTGTCCAAATTCAGATTGAACTACTCTTATGGAAGTATCCCTGTATAACCAATTTTAGAACCATGCTGTTTAAAAAGTAGGTAGTAGGTGCTTAAAAAAAAAAAAAAAAGTAATCACAACTGATGAGTTTACTCTGTGCATGTGTTAATAATTTGATTGCATGTTTGTCTGTCAAAATCATAAACTAAAATTTCTCAACACGATCAATGGCGACTGAAATGTCGAAGATTTCTTCAAAAATTCGCTCATGGGGTCATGCTGCATGACTGGACTTTTTGAGTGTTGAGAAGACATGTTTTGCTACTAGTCTGTAGTCACACTGATGCATACAGAGTAATAAAGTATACGTATGAAGGACTTAGGTAATATCTACTTGAACATTAACATCAGACACATAATGGATTGCCCAAAATTGCATACTAATTATTAAATACTTGAGAATAGGCACATGATAATTATGAACAACAACAGCTTATGCACCGAGTTCGTGACACATGGGGGGGGGTCACCCAACCGAGTCAAAAGTGAAAGGGGCCTTTAGAAATGGAAGAGGGACAACTCGCCCACAACAGATGATGAGCAGAAGTTGACAACAGAAGTGTGATTTTAAGATAAGTAAAGGTGTTATTGATTAATCAGGTTTATCTGCGTTCCTTGTTCAGTTTTATCATGGACTTTTCTTCCTCAAAACGAACAACAGGTGATCTAATGAGAGGTCAAGGGTAATTGTGATATCGGTTTCCTAGGTTTATCTGTTGATTATTTAGTTTCATAATTAGCGCAAAGCTCAGATCTCACTTCGAAGACGAGGAACCTCCAAGCAATGAGCATTACACCCCCAACCCTCCCTGATTTATTTGCTGCGTTGATTTTTGGTTTATTATTTCCAATAATAAGCCTATGTGATCGTATAGCAAAAAATTTTTATAACCCCCCCTCAAACTTTGTCACTTTACGTTTCAAGGTGCGTAGAATCCAAATTTGAAATGTCCGTTCGCCGTCCGCCGTCCATAAAAGGCCTTAGAATTTACTTAAAAAATCTGTTCTTTCGCACATAGACTCCACTTGGGGTCTAGTTGGTCCTAACTTCTCGCCAGCTCGATCGCTCCACTCTCATGGGTGCTATGAGCCAAAAATAGGTGAAAATGTGTATTTTTTGTGTGTATATTTCAAGTTGTATAGAAATTGGAGATTTATGAGTGAAAAGAAAATGTTAGCTATTAATTTTATGGAAAAAAGTATTCTAAATGATACTCTTCTATTCAAAAAGAGATTTTGGATTTTAGGCTATTTTTTGCAGTTTTATAGATTTTTTAAAACAAAATTTAATGAAGTTCAAGTTTTTAGCATAATTTCGTATATAAATTTTTGAATGTTCTATTTCATTGTTGATAAACTTTATTTGACCAATCTTAAGCTAACAAATATCAATTTAACAATTCTTAGCCATTTTCAGTGATTTTGTCAGCACATTTTTTGAAATTTGACCAATTAGATGAAATCAATATACAGTATAGGTAACACTTTTATGTGTTGGAAAGGTGACTTGGTAATAAATTGTTTTGTTTATCAACTGTATTAAAAAGCGTAAAATTGTGAGATTCCGCTGCTGTAATGGATTGAACCCATTTGTGAGGTCCGAAGCTCAGAGTTGCGATACTAAATATACTATTAGCGGCGTTTAATAATTATGGACCAGAGATCTACGTAGAAGGGCTGTCTAATACATAAATAATAAACCTTTGTGTAATAATTTGCAGCGTTTTTCAGTTGATTAAGGAATGACTACGTTAGAGTTTAGATTTTTTAACCTACTAAGACGATTTTTAACTCAGAATGACGTAAGCCATCTGCGATGGCAACAACCAATTTTTAACCACAACAGCAAGCTCGCAGATAGTCCTAAGTCAGAAAAAGTGGGAAGGATAATTGTGTAATACAATATTGTATTCTAACCCATTTGTGAGTAACTCATTACTAACCCCCTTTCTCTCTGATATTGAAGATGGGCGAGTTGGTAGTCCCCTTTAGCAAGCAAGCGGGCCAGTTGTACCCAAGGGGGGGAATTGTCATAGTTTTTCGGTATAGCAGGCGAGATGCAAGCCCCCCCCCCCCCCCCCCCTAACAAGACAGATGAGTGTCTCTTGGAAAACTATCGAACTTGTTCTATATCACATCGTAACACTCACTGGATCGCTCACTGGGATAGGTATCGATTTATAAGTGAAAGCTATATCAACGACCACCAAGGAGATCTGACGATCGCTGCCTGTTGCGCAACAGGCCACGTTTTGTGTGGCCGATCCTTTAATCGTGCGGTTTGAAACTCCAAATGGTGGATGCCGATAAAACCTACTTTCGGAAACACTGGCAATTTAATGCAAATTTCTGGAGTACATTGTTTATCGTAGCTTATCATTATTCGAGATGCAAAGGAAGTAAGATGGAAAGTGTCGCTTGCAATTTCCTTGAAAACTCTGAACCAATGACTCCAACAAGAACTTCTAAACCAGTACACATACGTTGAAATATCCAGATATTTATTAATGGTAAAAGTTGGAAAGCTTTCAAGAATCGTTGGGAAGCTCAATAAGCTAATCTGAGGAATTTTTTTAATTGTTTGAACTTCATTCATATGTGAATTTGCATTTGAGAAATGAAGCTAATTCCTGTCTTCTTTCGAACCCGTTTTGCTGACACCATATATAACCGAGCATTTGGTGATGTTTTTCCAAAACCTGCCACACCATAAACATAAGCTAAAAGGATTATCGAACAAATCTCGAAGAAAAAAAATCAGTTTTGATTCGAAAATTGCGCGTTTTTGCGCACCACAAGTGTCGCATAAAGGCTAGCGCACACTAGTACTGGGGTGGGATGGGCCAAATCAAGGAGAAAAAATAGTATTCATTCGGTTTGGAGTATTGTTTATAGGGATGCGCACACCACAGGTAGGGCAAAGAGGATTGAAACATCACTCACTAGGCTATTCATTCGTAAGCCTCTGCGACCCTCCCACCCTGGCAGCTGTGTGCGATATCCATCTGGATTTATCCGTCAGTGCACAGTGGAAGAAGAAACCATGACGGACTAAACACTGAGCACAGAAGGAAATGGACACATTTTCCCAAGGAGCTGTGGCCCGACTCGCCGATAATATGATCATCAACCTTAATGTGCTGCTTATCAACCTCAAAGGCTAGCAGACACTAGTGCCAGGGCAGGCAGGCCGCATCAAGGGGGAAAAATATGCTTCATTCGGTTTAGGGTATTGTTTAGGTGGATGCGCTCACCACAGCTGGGGCTGAGAGAATTGTGCTCCGAACTAACAAGGTCCGCCGCTAGGAGCGGTAGGGGGCTGAGGAGGACCTAAGGAACATGGTGGTTGACACGATTTTCCCCTGTCCCACCCTGGCAACTGTGTGCGACGTCCAGCCAGATTATCCGTCATCAGTGCACAGCGCAATTTTCGTTTGTTGCAATACGTAAGTGTTTGTTCTTCTTCCATGTGTTCAAATACGGAACAAAGTTCTTTTCAATATCACATCACAACATTTTGATAAGTTGAGTGTATGTATCCTGAAGTACTGGAAAAACTTCCTTACGTCACCCGAAAGAGCGGAAAACAGAGAAATAAACTCTCCAAACACACTTGTTTTTGAACATATATTGCGTTTCTTTTTCCTTGTTTGTGTTCTTCTTCAATAAAAATATTGAAAAATATTAGATCTTCATCCGAAGAATGAGCCCTGGCCCCACCTCTAATATGCTTAACGAAAGTAATGCGCGATGATGCGATGCGACCCAACCCGCTGTGGCAGTAGTGTGCCTTTAAACTTAACGAAAATCATCACCCGAGTTGGGTGTATTGCGAGTTTTGGAAAAGTCTAACAGAAGCTAAAAGCGTGTTAAATAACACTGATATCACACAATTTTCAAATTAAAACCTAATTTTTACCTTCAAAGTCATTCAATTTATACATTTCTTAAACTATATTTTCGCAGTCTAGAAGAAGGTCTTGGTATAACATCTGATTGTCTGTGACATATTTCGAATGCTACAAATTTAATCCCACTCGCCTTAACACAATAATTGTTGGGCAGAGTGGAAATTAACAGGATGCTTGCAGTTCTGAAGCAAAAGGAGGTATTACTGAATTCTGACTGTGGGCAAGAATTTTCATTAGTTTAACTGAAATTCATATTCAGGCTCAGCATCTGTGTCTACCCCTTTAGTAGTAAGATTAGGCAGAGGAAAACCAGTAACAATCGCTTCCAAACATCACATTCAGTTTTGACGAGTGGGAGTGAGAGGACAATCAAATTGTGATCACACATTTTCTCACTCCCTCCCACTCATTTCCGATCCATCAGTATGATAACTGCATTTTCCCACGAAAACTTACCTCGAATTTTATATAATTTACAAGAATACCACAAAAATGCACTATACTTCATAGCCCATTCAACCAAAAGTTATGGTATCATCAATGAAGGCAGCAAGTGATTTGAAGGCCTCGGCCACAAGTTGAGGGTAGTTAATAAGAGTATTCCATCCGTCAGTTCGAGTTATTTCCAATGCATGAGCCTTGATGAAGTCCAAGGCCTGTCGCTTAAGCCAGGTCGCCCTGTGCAGGTCAGCAAGTAGTAAAACGTCGGCAGCATTGTCCACTGATAAGTTAGCACTGATTGATTCTTCGCACATGACCTTCAACCTCTCCAAAGCGTATTTCTCCGCACAGGCCAGAAGACCGCAAGCCACCTTGTCCAAGTTTTCAGCTTTGTCAGAGTACATGAACCGTAGGAGTTCGACGAAAACATCAGGTTCAATGTCTGTGATAACCACGCGATTCATGTTAGCCTCCGTCATGTTTGTTTCAAACATGGATGCAAACACCGGACTACGAGCTGCCAGTACAGCTTTATGAACCATGAACTCCTTCCCGTTCACTTCAACCGTTACATCTACCAATTTCTGGTTTAGGTAAAGCTGCCAAAAATCAACAGCAAGGCTGCTTTCAGGCACAACAACATCACGCGACTCAACGGAAGGCAAGCTATTGTACTCCAAAAACCCTCCAATATGTATGATGCAGTGTATCCTCAATTTGTCATCAACAAGAAGCCCATTCGACTTGTCCATAAGTTCTGCTCTCCTCACGAAAGACGGGAAGCCCCAATTATCATTTACACCAATGAATTTGGACTTGATTTTCTTCTTGGTTTTGCATCTGACATTGAACCGATTTACGATGGACAGTTTGAAGTTTACGTCAATCTCAGCCTTGTTGCAGGACACCAAATAGAGATACAACGAGACATACCTGAAGATAATATTCAAATAATATAGTAAGCACATTATTTATTTATATGTATTTATTTCTATTGTTTTCTAAAAATTTTGATATTTATGTCTTGTTTGAATAGAACTCAATCAATAAATTAAAATGTATTATTTACCTAAATTTCTATGGGCATGAAACTATTTGGCAAATGGTTTTTGTAGGGGATAACATTAAAATATGAAGGGGCGAAGGTAAGTTGAGTGTTACCACCTTATTACTCTGCAAAATTTAGTAGTTACTGTAAAACATGGAGTCAGGGCATTGAGATAAACTATATTATTTGTTTCTCCGTTGTTTCTTAAATTCACATAATCTATTTTATTGCAGAGAGCAGTTGATATAATCTCGCCAGGTACCCAGATATGGTGGGAATTACCTATGCTATTCGACAAAAAAATCATACTACGAAAAACTGCAAAGCTTACCGAGGTTTAATAAACTTATTCTTTAGGTCACAAAAGCTTCGGATAATCCGATATTTCTATGAAATAGTTGAGCAGTTTTCTGTGTAGGCACTTTTGCCATAAAGTCTATGCTTGTGAAAACTACTTTTTCTACACATCTTAAAAAGGATGGAAGAAAGTATTGATAACAGAATTTTCGATAATTGGAAAGAATCACAACCACAAAAGAACTTCCCATTAAAAACAAAAAAAGTTAGATAAGTATAACGATTTTCCTACATGCACTACCAACTCTATTTTACCATTACCCAATAGTAAAGATCTGGGTAAATAGATATCGTTATTATGGTACCTACTGAAAATGAAATAGCTCACCCTTTACAATTTTCTTCTACTCCGTTAGGATACAGCTGGAGTGCCCAGTCAACCTGAAAGCGATCTGCTCCACCAGAAAATATGGGAGATTTGACGATATGGCCCACACGGTCGCTGCAGCCAGAGAAATTGTCTATCGTCCATGTGAAGCCACATTCGACCATAGGATCTGGCCGGTCGCACTGCAAGCCAAGTGACAGCGTGATAACATTAATTCTTTATGCTTGATAAGTGTGTTACAGACATATTTGGAAATTGGAAATCCATGATTGGCCATTAATTGAGCCAACTCTATGCTTAAGCCATAACCTTCCCAATCCAAATAATTTTAAAATTTTGACAAAAATTTGGAATTACCCTCAGAGCTGAGAAATATCCATGCCATATATTCTTTTACTTATATATATACAGCATGGATATTTCTTAAATTTCAGATTTCAAATTTTTGTCCAACAGCAAAAAATGTCCCGCTTATTTTCATCTACAACTAAATTTTTGCCAGAGAGAATATAACTTCCTGATTTTCCGTCCCATAAAAATCGTTCGTCGGATATTTCTTAGCTCTGAGGGTGATTTCAAATTTTTGTCCAACAGCGAAAAATGTCACGCTTATTTTCATCTACAACTAAATTTTTGCTAGAGAGAATATAACTTCCTGATTTTCCGTCCCATAAAAATCGTTTGTTGGTAAGCCGTAAGTTATTTACGAGACTTCACATTTCAACGGTTCAATTTCCCTTACCTTAAAGCCGGTTTCACATGGAGCGGTACGAGGGTAACAACCGGAAAGACGGAAGGCCGGAAAACCCAGTGGAGGGGGCGGCGGAATGCGGCAAGGTGTTCACATGAAGCGGCACCTTGGTGAACGGAATCATAACCTTCCTACTGAAACCCTCTCTGATCTGAAATCTCTACTTGCGGTTATCAACATTCATGTCCAATGAGCTTGCGCTCCGCTCGACAGAAGGCGGCAACGGTATAAAAATTTCTACCGCCGTCCGCAGACCGCCCATTCTGGCAACATGGCAGCCACCATCCTCAACTGTTGACCCAACAGCCAATCAGATTGCGTTCCGTCATTCCGTCTTCCGGACATACCGCTCCATGTGAAACCGGCTTAACCCTCCTGAGAAGTCGTAGCTTATGTACAAACTAAATGTTGGGACTCTCGCTGGATGAATCCACCACTCTGCTGGATTTGCTCCTAGTTCAATACTCTGTTGATGTTTCTTACATGTGGTTTACTACTAGGTGATGCAGTAAACAGAGGAGCCAAAGACATATCCTCTCTCACTCTTTGAACAGTTTAACCACCACTCGATAATTATTTTTGTCATCCGCATAACTCACCTATGAAATAATATGTAGTATGATAAAGTACGCTATTGAAGTTTGATTGTTTAGGAGTTAGAATATACCTAAAAACACTAAATTATTACACAAAGTTTTCATTAAAAAAAATCCCTGATATTTGGTGGTTTTTGCTAAATTCCCTGACATTTCCCTGACTTTTCCCGACGTGGAGCGAATTTTTGAAGAAAATTAAGCTATTGCTCTCGCCTCAAAATTTGTAGAATGTGAATTTTTGAAATATTTTTATGCAGATATCCGTTTCAGGCTATTCTGAATCATATTCTGAAGTTTAACGCATTTTTTTATGTATGTATGAATGTGTCATTCCAGACGATAAATGTCCGTAGAATTGTGCTAGAAACTTCAAACAAATTTTAAAATGTTAAGGACACAAAACGAAAGTTCAAGTTCGTTGGCCAGCATGATCTGATTACATCTTCGGGTAGAAACTTTCAACAACGTAGTCAAAAATTTCAAAATAGCCTGTTTTTTGCGATTTGTTGTGCGAAATAATTTTTTCAGCATACTAACAACATGTGGTATATTCGGAATCAGCGTAAAATTTCCTATAAGAATATGGAATTTCAAAGTTGAAAAATCAGTCAAAAATCGAAATAATGCCGTTCGCTAGTTGTAAAAATCGGTAATATTTGCATGAAACATTGTCCAAATTCAGATTGAACTACTCTTATGGAAGTATCCCTGTATAACCAATCCTAGAACCATGCTGTTGAAAACAAAGGTAGTAGGTGCTTGTTAAAAAAAAAAAAAAGTAATCACAACTGATGAGTTTACTCTGTGAAATATTCCGTCCTCCGATTCTCTCGGTCGCTCTCTTTAATGTTTTACGCTCAACTGTTTTAGGACTTGATGTAGCTTTAATACTGACTGTGGCTTAGAAAATATTCCAGTTTTGGGCCACCCTGAGGAAGTGCGTGGGCCGAGGTCGATGAAGATAACAACGGGTTTCAGCAACAGTCCATACCGCCCCCACAGCAGCTCCGCCAATTATATATATACAATGTATAGGTACAAAATTTGGACGCAGTACAACCAATATTAACGAAAATAGGGTTGCTGAAAAACGTAGCTATCTTCACCGAGCTACGGATGCTGAGACGATTTTTGTCACTCTGTTTTATAGTTGATCACTTTTATATCTATGCTGATTCAAACACGAGATGAGATCAACACGACATGATCAAACACGAGATGATTCAAACAGTGAGATGAAATCACACTTTTTACCAAAAATAGTGTGGTTTTTTTCTTCACTCCACTCAGTAGGAACTAAGAGTACAAGTAAACAGTAGGTACATTAAATACTTCTTAGCTAAAAATCGTCTTACCATCGTCAGTCAAGTTGGGAGAGCTTTGATCGTATGGATACAGAAAAACCAGCAATTAGAACGACAAAGCGAACCCCTCCAATAAAATTTAAAAAAATAAGTACATCTACTTATTTTTGCACAATTAAAACCATTTCAATCATAACCTGGTAAGTAAACAACATGGTAACAAAAACTCTTGAATTATCTCTGTTATCAGTGTTCAATTGGTGCTTTACATTCGGAAAACCTTATCTTGAGCTGTTGTCTGAATAATCCGCTAGTAGCGCTAGCAATCCGTTCTTTTCGTAGAACGACTTGAGACAGTTACTTGTTACCGTTCTTTGTATATGAGGAACAGTAGGTTCCCACTAGATATTATTACATAGATGTTGCAGAGTTGTTTTTTATAGTCAATATCCACAGGCCACTTTAATTTTTTTCCGACCTTAGAATAAATTATTTTGTGATCTAATGGTTCAGCTAGTCTATCTTTTACTTGAAGGGTTGGTTAATGAAATATTAACAAGTTTCAGGTCCTTAGGATGGCCCGGTATCTAAGTTTTTGCGTACGAGGATGCGTATAAGTGTTTCGTAAGGTTTGTATGTACAGTGAGTCCTGGACCTGTTCAGAATCGAACTACGTTCGAAGGAGGACCGACAAGGGAGGGGATGAGAACTGGTTCATTACTCCTCGCAGTCCATACGCGTTTCGAACCAATTCGGAACACACGTATTTTTTCACACTGAATCGAGTAATAACACTTGCAGAGCTCCCCAACTCCGTTATAACAGAGTTTTACACTTTAACTCACGAATTTTTACTTCATTTGTTACGCTCAATTTTATGTGTTTTTAAGGGTGAAACTAGTTAGTTAATGTGTGAAACTGTGTTACGAATGGGGTTGAAAAATCAGGCAATTTATTTTTTAAAAACGAAGAGTTTAGAAGGCAGTGCTTTTCGAGCACCAAAATTTACCTACACGAATAAAAAATAATTTGCTGTAACGATTGAAAAAAGGCCAAAAGTTGTTAAAATTCTGAAATTTGGTTTTAATGCACCATATAATTTGAACAAAGTATCATTTCATATGAATTTCAACGATGGAAATGTTCGAGCACAAACATAATGATCAAATTTAGGCATAATTTGCTAAAAACTGCTCAAAATACGGAAAATTAATTTTAAAAATATATAAATGAAATAACATACAATGCTGTACGTGAAATTCCCACAATATCAGTTACCGAAAATCAATGTAATGACGCAACTGTAGGTTTGTTCGCAGTGACCATCAAACCGGTAAGAAATGGTTGGAAACGCGTTTGGGGCGTTCGCAGTGTCCATTTGAGGAAATCTATGACTGTATAGCATCCATAGTGGCCCGTTCGCAGTGACCACCAAACCAGTTTGAAACGCGTTGTGGATCGGTTAGACCGGTCAGAGAAATTTCTGCTGACCGATCTGACGGTTTGTCCCCCACCACGAAGTAGCCAATCAAATCATTCCACTGTGAGATGTAGGGTAGCGGGAGCTCAGCAAGCTGAGAAATGATAAGCCAGCCGAACGAGATGAGAAAGCTGTCGGACATCTGCATGTCCTGCACTGTTCACTAAGTTCTACCTTTGCATTTGTTATAATATTATTAATAACCCATCAAGTGTTTACGTTGTTGACAGTCACCAAGTTTCAACTTTGTTTATTTCTGTAACCCGTTTCATAATTAAGATGAATTCCGTTCAATAAAGCCTTTCTTAAGGTATTCATTCGTATACTTCTATTTCAGCATTTACCCTCGTTTTAATTCTACGGTTATTTATTGAAAGTTTCCTACTAGTTGTGTGATATGGAAAATCTTATTGGTGACAACGACGTAGAATGGGAATCTTCGTCTGAATAGCAACAAAATACAAAATCAAACAGTAAAATGTTATTACTTAATCTCAACTGAAGAGTTATTTGTAAAGCTATTAACATTAAAAATTAAGAACGACGGTCGACTTCGATTTAAATTCTCCCCGCGAGATAAACAGCACATTCTCTCACAAAATCATCAGCTGGAGGCAAGAAAAGATTGAGCATGGATTTCTTATTCCTGTTGGAAGGTTTGTTCCCAATGAATATTTTTCATTTTTCAACCTGTCTGTTGTCTTGCAGGCCATCTCTTTACGGTTCAGGTTCTTTATTCATACATGAAATGTTTACCTATTCAAAGGATGAGGCGAGCCCACCAAGCAGGTTACAGCTGTTGGAGGCTATGCGACGGTTAATCTAGTCAAACCCGTTCGCAGTGCGGATTTGGTTACAAACGGTTTGAAATTAGGTGGTGTTGGTCACGCATGCGTACTAAACCAATCACAAACCTGGTCGCCAACGATTGGTAACCGTTTCCAACCGGCACTGCGAACAAAGCTTGTATTGCCGAAAACAACAAAAACAAAACCCAGAGGGGAAATCGTAGGGGGCAAATAGTTTACTGCGCATGAGCGGAACTAGAAGTTCCGAAAAAAATCCCGGACCGATAGAACGTGTTCTGAACAGTCCCGCACTGGCTCTGTGAACAGCGAACTAAAAATCCCGAACTCGTTCGGTCGCTGTGCATACAGCCAAAAAGGGGCGTGGTCAGTTCAGAACCGTTCGGGACTCACTGTACATACAAACCTGTAGGTAACTAAGAAAGTGAACCTGCCAACCAACTATGATAATAAATAACTACCTTCCCACGTAACTTCATAGGTTTGTAGGTCGTTAGATAGGGAACCTCTCTGGGGCATTAAAGAGACTACTGAAATAATGGAATCAGCTGAATGTGCTTAATTCTCACTTTAACTTCAGAAGGAACTTGAAATTTTACACAATCTAGAATATTCACTGTTTGGTCCATCGCTGTTGAGAGGTCCGATATTATTTTGCATCTTTGATAGCCCTCACGATGACATCAATGTTTCATATTATGTTCATTTGCAAACATCCAGTGAGGGATACCCGCATGATAATTTCATTTTAGTAGGCAACAGCATAATAATCGATCATTCCTTGCCGTTCGTTGCACCTGAAGACCTGAAGTGCAATCACACAGGATAACGATAGGTACGGACGACGATTTTGAATGATTTTTTGTGAATTCGAAAGATGGTTCCTCATTTTTACTTTCAAGCCACATTTATTCTTTGTGGAACATCCACAATGGAATCTGGAATGAGACTTCCGAAGATCACCCACCTGACAACGGATAAGAGCTGTTACATTGAGCAAGAGCCGCTCGGTTGGCTCTCGCTGCCAAGATCACGTTTTTCGGAGAATCTTTTAGCGAATTTTCGTAAAAAATGAAGCTATTGCAATGGCTCCAAAAATTTTAAAATCAAAATATTCGACAAATGTCTTCATTGAAATCCGTTTTAGGACATTCTCTCCATTTACCCACAAAACGATGCAGAAATTTTAACTCCAATTTCAAGAATGTTTTCTGAAAAAGCTATTAAAAAATCCCAAATAAAGCTAAAATTTCCTGATCTTCCTTGAATTGACAAATTTCAAAACGATCTATTCTAAAACAAAATGTTCTATCGCATAATATAATACGATTATTTACGAAAATTCGCTAATTCGATCAGGCTGCATGACTGGAACTTTTGGTTCGATGCATTTAATCGAAACCAACTAACCAACAAATGATAAGGCCGATAAGCCGGAAGACGCGATAGATAACAAAGATAAGATATGTCAGTATCCGGGAAAACATGGCGGTGGTTAGTCGTTATTTGTTTGTTATTGTATCGTTTTTTATTTCGGGATCGGTTTTTTCAACGGACATTCCTCAAAATAAGACACCTACACATGACAGAAAAATGGAAACTGTTCTAATATCCATTCTAGTCCGAAACAAAGGCCATACTTTGCCGTATTTCTTGACGTACCTCCTCAAGTTGGATTATCCTAAAGACCGCATATCTCTATGGTAAAAAACAATTAGAAAAAAATTAGGCTTTTTATGTAATATATTGTATCATGGAAGATGTGGACACGTGGAGCCCATCTTCCTGAATTACTATGTAGTGTAGTTATAATTAAATGAGGTATTAAATAGTTCTGTGGTCTTAATTAAAAAAGAATTTTTCTAAGGCCCCACAGCTTTTTGCTTCCGGTTTTACAGAAGTGGAAGCATTCTCATTAATTTAGGAAGTGAAAACAAAAGAAACCCAAGAAAATCAACAATATCAGTAGCATTAATTAATTAATTTCAATAGCATTTTAATTAGCCGGATGACTCCAACTGAAAAAGTTTGGAAAAATCGGGAAATGTCAGGAAACTGCATCGAGAAAAGTCAGGGAAATGCCAGAGAATTCGACAGAAACCGTCAGATGTCAGGGCATTTGTTTAATATGAAAAGAATGCAGAGACAAAATCGTTCGCCATAAAGTCAAGCATTCCGAAAGAAAGGAAGATTCGTAGGACAAAACTTTTTGTGTCGTATAAATTGGTCAAATTTCAAACTGTGCGGAAAAAATCAGTGAAAATTGCATAATAGGTAGGTACGGCTAAAAATTGTAAAATTTGTATATTTTTCGACAAAATATTATTCATAAAAATTCCAGTCATGAATTATTATTATTAATTTTTATTAATTATGAATGATCATAAATTATCTTACTATATCGTGTTGAATGGTTTGGAAAATTCAGGAAGTTGAGTATAAAGGAATAAATTGTTAGCAACCAATTTTATGGCAAAAAACTCGTTCTAAATAATATTCGATCATTCAAAAAATTATTTGGATTTTGATCTTTTTTTGTAGATTTTATTATGACTTATTAGTGAAATTTAAGTACATTTTTCATCATAAAATTTGAATGCTTTAGTTTATTGTTAAACTTCTTTTGAATAAAACCCTGCTAAATAATATATAGTTAACGATTTTTAGTGAGATTTTGACCATATTTTTGAAATTTGACCAATTTATTATGCTCAAAAATTTTGGAAACATCCTTTCGTTTGGAAAGCTTTATTTTTTGGCGCAAGAACGGATTTTTCATCTCAATCATGAGGAGAGTTATCGTCCGGAAGTACACATATATATACTCACACACACACACACACACACACACACACACCCAATAATTAATCAACTATGAACTAGAGTATTCAAAATTTTATACATTCCATAGAAATGTGCCAAAAAAATATATAAAAACCGCATAAAATTGTTGATAGTCTTCAAGAACATTGAAAATCTTTGATTAGTTACCAGAGTTTTATCAGAATAATTTGAGTACTCACGCCCTAGTTGTTCAAATTTAGTGGAAAGTTGGGAGAAGACGATTTAAATCATCCCATGTCAATCCCAACACGATTGTATCAATAGTAGCTGCTGCGAATGCGAGATTGAGAAATCCTTGTAAAATAGCTTAATTTCTAGTTTTTATTAGATTTTGCTGACATTTTCAAGGAATTTTAGGAAATGCTGCAGATGGTCCACTATCATTTCCATGATTGTTCACATAGTAGTAAGATACACTTACTTACCGATTTGTTTAAACCACATAAAGTTCATTTTCTTACAAAAATACTTGCACATTGGATGAACCGGCCATAACGCCTTCTGGCCAGTCTCAGGTCTTGAGGTGGCTGGAGAGAGAGAGTCTATTAGAGTTTTATTTTTGCACATTTTGGCTATAGTAGTTGTGCGAAGGAAAGGGGCATCAGGGCAGTCAATATTATGGGGTGAGGGTGGTTCGAAAACAAGATCTGCTACCATGTGACAGTGAGGTGATGGAATGGGATAGTCACCTCTTCCAAGAACTGAGGCGATAAGCCTACAACATCCAGAGAATGCCCTGGATACTTGAATTCCCCAGGAATAACTCCGGGGGTGGGAGTTACAATAAACGGGAAGAGGTTAACTCACATATCCATCACACAACCTGCTTGTATATTATGTGCTAACTCGTATATGTAAGAAGTTCAATAATATTGCATTGTTCCAGTTTGATAATGTGACTTCTGTTAACTTCAAAACAATTGTTTTCTTCAACCAGGATAAGAAGTGACCATAATATCGACGATAGCATAGAGGTGCTTGAAAAGTGGCTGGCCGCTTACAAACACCTTTACCATTCTGTTCACACTGTGCTGGAAAAGCAGGGTACAAGTTTGCGAGGTGAAGAAGGCGTTGCACACTGGCCGCTATCCAGATATCGTCATGTCATACCTCTAAGAGAAAGCGCTCTCCACAATGCCCGGTACATGTGGGCTGATTATTTATGGGTAACATTTGATTTCTTTATTGCGTGCCTCATTAATTTACATTGTGTTCTGTGAACGATCTTCAAATACATAATGAAGAAATGGTGTGGTAACTTTTTTTTTTAGATGTTGGACTGCGATGTGTTTATTACAAATCCTAGCACACTGAAAAATCTTGTGAGCAAGAGGTTTCCAATTGTTGCTCCTGCTCTCCGCTCCGATGGACTATACTCCAATTTCTGGTGTGGGATGTCGAATGAATTCTATTACAAGAGAACTGAAGACTATGGACCTATACTGAATCGAAAAAAGTTAGGTTGGTAGTATGCCCAAACAGTATTTGAACACTATGCATGTACATATATCTACTTACTTATCTACATATTTACTTACCAAACAGTCACTGAAAAGAGTATGTAGA
This sequence comes from Adelphocoris suturalis, assembly GCA_030762985.1. Taxonomy (NCBI): domain Eukaryota; kingdom Metazoa; phylum Arthropoda; class Insecta; order Hemiptera; family Miridae; genus Adelphocoris; species Adelphocoris suturalis. Next base: position 9,642,760 of record CM061043.1, read on the forward strand.
TAACTGTTTCTTTGTGAACCTCCACTCTCCTTCCTTTTAGTGTAGCACCAAATATAATTGCTACATATCAGATTTTTGATATGGAATGGTTGGCGTGACAACGTGCAGTTGGGCACATTTGGGCCAAAAGGGTTTTTTGTGTAAAAACTCAAGTTCAGCTCCATTTTTATTGGAAATTTTGTTCTGTTTCTGAATATACTCCTGGTCCATATACCTAAAGTAGCTTCTTCTACCCAAGACATCATGTTTTGACATTTTTTCTCACTTTTTAGGACGTCTCTCAAAAGCTAGGTCTTACAGGCAAGGCTTCTTATTTAAGAGGGACGACCTATTGGAATTGATCCAGGGGGACAACCCAAACACGAGAGAAAAAAAAACTACCATGTAAAAATCCGTTTCAGACCATTCTAAGACCAAATCCGTGAAAAAAACCATAGGTGTGTGTGCGTGTGTGTGACAAATTTTGTCGACGCCACCCAGTCTACAATTTTCAACCGATTTTCATGATTCTTATTTGGTTCGATTCAAATTTTAGTCTAGTTCTGCAAAAAAACTTTGGAAATTTCGGTTTTACTGTCGAGGTGGGGTGGGGGGTGGAGGGGATAATTTTCGATTCTTTCAGGCGCTGCCCAAGCTACAAACCTCGACCGATTTTCGTGATTCTTATTTTGTTCCATTAAGAATTCGATATAGTTTTGGAACATATGTCAGGAGTTTTAAATTTCATCCTGGGATGGGGTGAATGGAGGGGGTAAAACAGATAAATCGTGGTGTTTTAACAATTCTCGTCCGATTTTCGTGATTCTTTTTTTGTTCAACTATGAATTCGGTCTCGTTTTAGATGGCATATCAGGAATTTCTAATTTCATTATGAAAGGTGAATGGTTGGGTGATAGTTATAAATCATGATGTTTTACCTAATATGGTCAGAGTTTCATGATTTTTTTGTTCAACTAGAAATTTGGTCTTGTTTTGGAAGGTATATCAAGAGTTTCAAATTTCATTATGGAAGAGGATAAATGGAGGGAGTAATAGTAATAAATCGTGATGTTTCAACTATTCTCGTCAGATTTTCGTGATAATTTTTGTAATTCAATTGTTTTTCCTTCCCCTTTAGGTGTACCCTCAAGTGTTATATTGGATATGACCCTGGGGTGTGGGCACACGTGCCTTACTGTCATCCTAGATTAGAGCACCTTATGACTCCATCTCGGATTTAGACATCCCTCAATACGAGGAGAGTGAGAGAGGGATAGGGGGGGGGGGGGAGATGCGGGTGATGAGGACCGGAGAATGGTCCAGAGCCTGCAGCCATTTTTAAAGCTCGAACTTGAAGAAGGCAAAGTGCTTTTTTCCAAGGTCAGCTGTGAATTTTGAAGAGGAATAAGTGCAAAAACAGCGCATTCTGGCGGAATGCAGTTTTATTAAGTCTGTCAGGTTAGGGCTCCTAGGGGGTTTTCAATTGAATTGTTACCTTCCCAAGGGTGACGTTTTAGCATTTTCCGTGTTGAGGTAAAAATTGGAACATGTTCTAATTTTCCCAAGTGAGTTTAAAAAGCTTCGCCAGGATGCGCAATGGTCGAAAAAGCTGACCATGGAAAAAAGCACTTTGCCTTCTTCACGTTCGAGCATTAAAAATATGAGAAAAAAGCTGAAAAAATGCAAGCATGATGCAGCCTTTAGAAATAACTTGGAGCCTAGTAATCCTACGCATAGCAACTGTTGTTAATTGTATGCGAAGGTTCGCTACAAAAGTCTGTCAGTATCGCATGTGGTATTTTTTGTTACATAATTTGTTTCAGTTTTAACTGGTTGGTGTTCGCAAAACCACATTCTGTGTTAAAATCTGGTGAAACTGGACCTCTTCCCACTTTTTATCAACTAAGAACAAACTGAGAAACGAAGGAAACAACGTTGAAATTGAAACTTTTTTGGGGGGTTTAATCTAGCCCTGCTCCACTGTGCGACGCCAACTCACTCTATTAGTCGGTTGTGGAACTAATCAGTTTAATGGAGAGAGTAAATATCTGTTTCTGTACGAATTCTACATACTCACCTCTGATTACCGATTTATAATTTTAACAACTTATTGCAACATTGGTAGTTTATAAATGAAGATAGGTATGATTTTCAAATAATTAACAGGGTAATGGGTAATAAATCATATAGAACTGTTTTAAGAATAAGAATAAGAATTGATTGGCACTTGTTACATAAGCCTCATGGGCTCTCTTAGTTGTAACATAGAGAATTAACTTATTAAATAAATACATTCTTGGGCCTTAAACTGAAACACTGTAAATGTTTTTATTGGCGGTACAGGCTGTTTCACCGTTCCGATGGTCCATTCATCGGTTTTGGTTGACTTGAGGGTGGCTGCGACTGATAACCTGACCTACGACCCTCAGACACTTCGAGGCTATTCCGGACCCATCGATGACATCATAACGTTCGCAAGGTCCGCAAATATGTCAGGTAAGCAAAGGTTTATAGCTTTAAAAAGACGTAATGGCGTGCTTGTACCTGACTAACTCACCTTCTAGTTCTTGTCATGCAGCATGATTGTACGAGCGAATTTTTGTAGATTTATTACAATAATCCGGCGCTAGCTTAAATAATAGAGTTACTTACTTGGGTATTCGAAGAAGAATCCGTATCGGATAATCTGTTGGTACCTAAAGCTGATATACTGATTTGCAGAATGAGTACTTACTCGATGAGTTGAATAGAAATATCAGAATCAACTTGCATACAAGTCTGCAACACATTGGGACATTTTATGTCTTTAGTTGCAGACTCGTATCATCAGAATTTAACAAGCTGTTGCAATTATGTTCACAATATCAATTATTGAGAATGATCACCTGATTGTACACAATTATTCAAAAAACCATGCTCATAACTCAGCTTGTTAGCCACGCACTTCGCAGTAGTTAACATAATATGGTTGGTCCAGAGCTTTCGAAGGAATGGTCAAGGAATTTTGTGGGATGAAAAACGACGAAGTACCGTTTCCCTAGCAAAGACTCGGTTGTAAGCAGAAATCGTCAGAATATTTTCGTGAGCAATTTCTGTGACTTTTTTTAGTTTATGTGCCATAGCAAAGACATAAAATGTCAATATCTACACAGTTCTCTATATTCCGTCAAACGCAAAATTACAAAACTGAGTAATACGAGAGAAATATGTGAGAACATGTGATCTAATAATATTATGTAGGAGTCTCTTCTTTTCGTCCTCATGGCTAATCGTGGATGACAATCGAATTCAGGTGGAGGGGTAATTTTCTTCTATAGTATGTTACTTTGTTTTAAAATTTGAGCACTTTGAGAGCAAAGGAATTGTTAACCACGAATTTTATGGCAAATGAACTCGTTCTAAATCATATTCTACGATTCAAAACAGATTTTAGATGCTTAACAATTTTTTCAGTTTTTTAAATCGATTTTTCATCAAATATTAATGAAATTCAAGTACGTTCTTCACCATTATTTCGTGAATTCATTTTTAATGTTCTATTTTATCGTTGATAAACTGCTTTTGACTGTAATTATAATAAAAATATAAATTCAACGATTTTTAGACGTTTTTAGTCATTTTTTGAGCACATTTTTTGAAATTTGGCCAATTTAATGTACTCAAAAAGTGTTCTCCATCGAATTCATCCTTTCGTTTAGAAAGCTTGATTTTTTGGCACAATAACGAAATTTCTATCTCAATCCTAAGGAGGGTTATCGTCTAGAATGGCACACATATACACACCGCAAAAGATTAAGGAATTACTTTCTCTTATAGACGCCAAATACCCCAGATTAATTGGGCAAAGTTCACATTGGAGTACTGGTATGAGGGTGGAAGTTAGGCGGCTTCTTCATTTATATATTTTTATTTCTTCTCAACTAGTTTCGCCTATAAGAGGCCTCTTCAGGTGAATTAGGGTAGAAAATGATCCATACAACGCTGTATTTCGTCAAATTTTTGCAGAACATTTAATTCGGTCAGCTAGAGTACGTCTATATGTGGCCTTAGAAAAATCAATCATGGGGGGATTTGTGAAATCCTGCATAGCAGTTAGGGCGGAATTCAAAGACGGGAATTGCATAAACTCTATGCACTCCTGATGATGTCCTGTCTCCCCAAGGAACAAGGATAATAGCATAAAAAGCAAAAATCCAAAGAAAAGGGTAACCTTTGAGAACTGTCATTGATCAGAGTGGAATGTGAGAGGGAATTTTCCCGTCCGTTTTCCCTCAAACCAGGGAAACTTCCCCTACAACATACTATCGGGGCTGCCAACTTAAGTTAAAAAAGCGTTGTGTCCCCTGAGTGCAGTGGCAAACTCGTGTGATCTGAGTGTGCCCCTAACTGTTGAGTGAACCACTCAACTCAACTATGAATTCGAACTGGTGAGTGGAGGGTGACCCTCCATTTAGTTGAGTGCGAGTGAACACACACACTCAGGCTTTGTCTATGAATTCCGCCCTTAATTTCCCTATAATTGATAGGTATTATTACACAATTGTATGTGATTTGTGTGGGTCATGGCTTTTAAAGTAGAGGATAAAATGAAGTTTTATGGGGGAAATACTTTTCACTACAGAACTGATAACACTGATAAGACAAGTGACAGAATGAATCGCGCTTCTTCATGGTTATAAGTTCTGATCCGAGAACGGATTAAGATATCACAATTCTGTCTTCACCATCGTGTTCAGCACTAAAAACCTTCGAAATGAGGCGTCACTCGGTAAAAAATGGAAACATTGTTTTCTAAGTATCCAATAACCCACCTCCCCGTTGAGTAGTCCAAAAAAAGTTTTGAATTTCTTCTGATTTTTATTTGCTTTAAACTTAGTATCAGTTACCCCACAAACGCTCAATTTTCACTTCGATATCTCAAAAACATGCCTTGACGTAATCACAACCAAACTTCAAATCTGCGACTGCATTTTGACGGAACATTCAACATGAATAGGTATATAATATTTTATATTCTATTTTATAATTAATAATAATACACAGGTGCATGCTCTGTCGCTAGAAATTGCTAACAGCCAAGAAACTATCTTGATCATAAAAAAATATATATGTATATATATATATATATGTATATATATATATATATATATATATATATATATATATTTAAAAAAAACTAAAATAAGAGAATTGACAGTATAGAAGAAAATCTAGCATTGTCTGAAAAAATAATACGAAACAGAACCGGCACATGAGCAACAGAAACGATCTTATTCTTTATAACGTTCTAGAAGGGAAAGAAAACATGAATATTCTCAAGAGGAAGGTGATGGACATTTTTAGAACGGAATTAAATTGCGTTCTTGAGGATTATGAAGTTATAGGTATAAGACGTTTAGGCACCATCCAACCTTCTAGAAGTAGACCAGTTCACATTCATTTTGCTAATAATTTCTCTAAATCTAAAGTACGCCAGAACATTTACTAGTTCAAGGGATCCCAATTTAATACATCCGAGTTCTACGACAGACGAACACGGGAATTTAGGAAGCATCTCTTGCCCAAGTTGTTTCAAGCAAGAAAATACGGGAAGCAATCTGTCTTGATTGGAGACGAACTACTGGTTGATGGGAAAAAAACTTATCATTCACTATGGACGAATTACGTTGGAGGATTCTACATCTACTGGATCAGAAGTGAAGATTAATCTGAATACTCCTTCTCCGTCTCCTCCCAACATTTCCAGAAAACACGCCAAGAAGAAGACGAAAATCTACAAGAGATAGAACGAACATCAACACCGCTTTGGAAATTTTGGCAATGACTCGGGATTATTATTGAAATTTGGCAGTGGAGTGTAGGCAGTATTGATTGTGATCTATTAACTACGCAGTGCTCATTTATTATACGTAAATTATGTAAACGTATATAAGAAATTATTTGATACATCATACGTACAAGTCTAACATTGTTTGTTGAGGCAGAAATGAAGGCAAGATATCATGTGCTATTTTTAATATCTATTTCAGGAACTCCTTGTAATACCTACGGGTTATACAATAAAATTGAATTGAATCGTATCCAATAACCCACCCCCTTGATTAGTCCAAAAAAATTTTGGATTTTTTCTGATTTTTATTTGCTTAAAACTTAGTATCAGGCACCCCACAAACGCTCAATTTTCATTTCGATATCTCAAAAATTGTGGGAAAAATTCGGGGATTGGAGGTTACTTCTCTTGAGAAAAATACTCAGATTTCATTCTGTTTTGGCCCAAGTTGGAGCTTGATATCGCTGGTCTTTCTCAGTGTTTGAGATAAAGCAAGAAGAACAGGGTGCATCCCATCTCCACTAGGTACCTGATCATGATGTCGTGAATCATGATTGACACACGAATCAAATGAATGTAATATGAATGTGAATAATTATTAATTGAATGAATAATATGAATAGGTCTACTCTCGTGACACATATATACTTCAAGAGTACTTGAATAATGATTGTCTGAATGAATCTCAGTCCTCCTCTCGGTCTCCAACCACCCCTCTTAACCGTCCCTTTCCTCTCTTAATGAAATAATGATAGTGTTTGAAAGACGTCTCACACCTTGAATATACAGAATATGAATGCTTTGAACTGTATGTCCTAAAAATGTTGCAGGCTGTTTCGTCCTGAGTTTGTATCAACTGTCCAATTTCCTTCATGAGGAGGTCTTTTATGATGATGAGGACGTTGGGCTCTGATCTATGTGAAATCATGGACTGAGCCCTGAGCTCCCATCTGTATGAGATCGTACTGATGAGCTCATGTGTCTGCATTAAACTTGATTGTACTGAGATGGGACTGTTGTGTGCATGTCCACCTCAATGATGTAGAAGTCCGACCCTGTGTGGTGGAGGGCTTTAGACTCCGATCTATGTTAGATCGATTTGCTGAGCTCAGTTTAATATTTGACTACTGAATTTACTGAAAGTATTCCTGGAGTGAGATGGTCTCTATTTTTGTGGATATAACTTTGTATACTGAAATTTGAATGAATTGTCTTATGGAGGACTGAGATTGAAACATATTGATAAATAGTTTGAACATGCAGAATAATGTGGAAGTATGTCGGTATGAATACGACTCACCCTTTAGTCTGGAGGTACGCACCCTTACCGTGAATGGACTTCTCTTGCGCTGACTAGGTCTTGTGCCAAGCTAGGGGATAAATGTGAAACCCAGAACCCCTACTCTCCATTCATACCGCCATTTTGTTTAATGCTAGGTACCTAAAACCTTATCACTTTGGCGACACATGAGATATAATGTAACTTTGTCCGATCGATATGAGGTCTTTGACGTCTACAAAGAAAGGTGATCCCTTAATTCTTTAGAGGTGTGTAAATACTTATGAAAAAGCGTTAAATTTAAGGATTCGGTCCAGAATGTCTCAAAACGGATTTCAATGAAGACATTTTTTCAAAAATTTTGATTTAAAAATTTTTGGAGCCATTACAATAGCTTCATTTTTTTACAAAAATTCGCTAAAATTACTAAAAGTTCCAGTCATGCAGCATGATCGTGTGAATGTTAAATTGTTTTGAAATTTGAGCTTTATGAGTGCAAAGAAATTTACTACTAATTTTATCGTAAACAAACTTATTCTAAATAATAGTCTGCTTTCATAAGTGGATTTTGGATTTTTAGCTTTTTTGGAAGTTTTTATCGACTCTTTAGTACATATTTATGCAATTTAAGTACATTTTTCGGCCTAATTTTGCATATAATTTTTTAAATGTTCTATTTTATAGTAAATAAACTTCATTTGAACAATATTCTGCTGAAAAAATAAATAAATTTAACAATTTTTAGCCGTTTCCCCCATTTTTAAAGATTTTTTGGCGCAAGAACGGATTTTTTTAAATCTCAATTCTTAGGAGTTTGGTATCGTCTGGAATGACATATAATGTATAAATGGGTCATTTCACGCGAACGGCCAAACTTTTAACACAGAATGTGTTTTTGCGATGACCTACCGAAAAAAAATCGTCACAAAAAACCGACAGAAAAAACCGTTATGCGCCTTTTATAATGATTTTCACGTACAACCAAGCCGTTGGTAGGGAAATGGAACTTCCGCAATTTTAATCGCACAGAAATCGTTCACCATTCGTTGGAAAGCTCCTGATTTATCCAACCATATTATGTTAACTACTGCGAAGTGCGTGGCCATCAACCTGAGTTATGAGCATGGTTATTTGAATCAATTGTTTACACACAGATGATCATTCTCAATAATTGATATTGTCAACATGATTGCAACCGCTTGTAAATTTTCTTATGATTTTCACGTACAACCGAGCCGTTGGTAGGGAAATGGAACTTCCGCAATTTTAATCGCACAGAAATCGTTCACCATTCGTTGGAAAGCTCTCAATTTATATAGTATTTTTCTTGTAGTTACATATTTATTTATATAATATTTATAGGGTTTTAGACCAAATTAAATGTCTAACAATTATTTATTTTATTATTGCCAAATATTGTTATTATTCACGTGCAACCAAGCCGTTGGTAAGGAAATAGAATCATCGCAAAAACACATTCTGTGTTCCTATGATTTCATACAGAGTATGGAAAAAGAAATAAACCGGGGGGTGCAGGGGGGCGGAGCCCCCCGCCGAGGCGCAAAGCGCCGAGTTTTTTCGATATTTTTTAAAAGTCCTGATTTTCTAGTATGCTGTACCCATTGGTAATACAAGCTAGGAGCCAAATTTTCAGACCCCTTCTTCGCCCAGCCTTTTCTCTACAACTGTCCGAAGTGTAGGGGGGTGCGCCAAACACTAACTTTTGTTTTAATTGCACTAAAATTTAATTTGAGTTTTCATGAGGAAGCTTAAGTTGTTTGTAAATTTAGACATGACTACCAGAAAGAGCAAACGATTTACCATAAGAATTGGACACCTTACTTATTTTTTTGGGCACAATAACGGTTGAGCAATTAAAACAAAAGTTAGTGTTTGGCGCACACCCCTAAACTTCGGACAGTTGTAGAGAAAAGGCTGGGCGAAGAAGGGGTCTAAAAATTTGGCTCCTAGCTTGTATTACCAATGGGTACAGCATACTAGAAAATCAGGACTTTTAAAAAATATCGAAAAAAAAAGTTTGGCCGTTCGCGTGAAATGACCCAAATATGAAAAAAAGCAAAATTCAGGAATCGTTTCAGAATGCCTCAAAAAGGGTTTCAATGAAGACATTTTTCAAAAATTTTGATTTTAAAAGTTTCTGGGCCACTGCAGTAGTTTCAGTTTTTACGAAAATTCGCTAAAATCGATAAAAACTGCAAAATAGCTGTAAAAATACAAGAATTTGTACTTGTTTCCATAAAATTGGTACCTACTTAATAATATCTGTGCACACTAATTGCTCAAATTTCGAAATAATTTAACAGAAACATGATCGCATCTTACAAAAATTCGCTCATACAATCGTGCTGCATAGTTTTTTTTTTCAAAATAGTTGTAGACTCTATTTACGAAGTTTCTATAACCTTAACTTACTAGTCTTAAGCTGTATAATATTTATCGTTAATTTATCGATTGTATTGGCTTTTCGCTCATTTGTTTCCCTTCTTTTACAGGAATAAACATGACCGTTTGTAATGACATGATGTATGGCTACGTTATGGTTCCTTTGGATAAGGACGACCCTATACATTACGATTTGATTCAATTGAGGAACTTGAAGCTTGAAATAATGAGTAAGTCGGTGAAATAGTAGTTATAGTACGGTCTTTGTAGAAGACTGTTTACTTATGCAGTGACATGTGTGTGTTCCGCACCCGCGGAAACGAGGATTTTTTAAACCCGTTCAATGCGCATAAGCATTTTCCCTCGCCATTCCCTCGCATACGCAAAAAAAAAAAAAAAAAAAAAAAAAAAAAAAAAAAAAAAAAAAAAAAAAAAAAATCCACCAAAATCTCTTAGTTGTGTTATTGACGATAAAATTAAAAAAAAAAATTTTCTTAATTTTTTGGGCAAAAACCAGAGTTTTTGCTCCCCTACATTGGCTACCCTGCGCGCCTCCCCACACTCTGCCATCTTGTGAGATGCGGAATTTCTCGTCATTTTGTACATTCACCTCTGCGCAGCTTGTTTCGCTCCTGATTCTCAGCTTGTACTTTCATATTTTTTCGTTTCAAAATCCCAGTGTTATTCTTTCTTTTCGGTGCCGTTTTGGTTTTGTGTTTGACATTTTTAACTTCGCGTTTTGATGAATTCGATACACAAACGATTGAAATACCGAGTCAAGTCAGAGACACCTCGTGCTGGAGGTTCTGCTTCCTCTGAAATTTCGATCTGTGTTAGAAATTACCGTAGTTCGTCTCCTCAGAGGGAAGATTATTCTACAGTACCAGACTCGAGCCTCCTGGGGGTTCTGTAGGGGCCTGAGGGCTAGGGGGAAGAGCATCCGACCGGTTTCTCCTCTTTAGACAACCCACAGAATGTTCAGTGCGAGCCCAGCAGCTCTCGGAGAACATGAATTAGCAGCTCTACGAATTTGGTGTGGAACCAAGGTACATCTCCAGGGATTACTCAGTCGGAAAAGTCGCCACCCTGTTCAGCTTCCTATCAGTCTTTACAGCATGCCACTTTCCTTCCGACAGCACGTGAAAAGTAGGTCAGGTAAAAAAATTCGTTCAAGACTCTGAACATTCTGTAGGTTGTCTAGAGAAGAGAAACCGGTCGGATGCTCTTCCCCCTAGCCCTCAGGCCCCTACAATATGAACTTTCCGGACAGACCTTTTAAGTGGATGCCTCAATCAATCTCTGACGTGATTTTAAAGCACAACGCTAACTTGTCTGACTCTTGTGGGTCTGACAGAGTACGGGTTAAGAGACGTCGCAAGCATTTGAGGCACTCTCCTTGGAGGCGTCATTGTCACAGCACTGACCAGAGGCCGAAACGGAGGCTTCGTAAAGCCCGATTCATGTCCTCCTCTTCCTCTGCCATCATCTTCAATGTCATCTTCAGGGTCCTCTTCCCCCACGGCCAAGGCTTCCTCCTCTGGGGATTTCAATGGCTTTGAGGCCGAACCCTTCCACCTTCAAAATCTTATGGGACTTAATAACTCACCGGCTACTTCTTTGTGCAAGTCGATTTTCGTGCATCCAACTATGATCGAGAAGTGGCAAACCTCGAGTCGACAGTTTGACTCGACGGTAGCCGTACACCGGCCCGTGGTTCCCTCCTCCACCGCTCAGCGGCGCTAGTCTCCCCTTTTATCAGTCTGGGCTTGTACGATCACTCCGACCAGTAAATTTACAGATTCATCCGTATGCCAAGAAAAAATAGATTTATTGGTGAGGAGATTGTGTACCAGTCAATCCCTTAGTAAAAATGAAGATTAGTTAGTTGGGCATGTAGATCAGAATGCTGTGCATAGTTCGGTGGTCTGGATGCTCGCAAGCTCGCATCTCAAAAAGACATAGCATCAAGTAGTCAATCCCTTAGTGAAAATTCAAACTAGTTGGACATACAGGTCAGAATGACGTTTTAGAAGTATATTTCGGGAGTTGTAGTACGAGCAAAATAAAAGGAGACCAGTCAACAGGAATTGAACCCACCGCATTCATCCCACGAGACCGTTATCATAACCAATGGGCTACACCTCAACTATCAATTCAGGACACAATCACAGTACTTCACCATTCAGTAGGTGGGAGATAAAAGTGGGAGACTAGCGCCACTGTGCGGCGGAGGAGGGAACCACGGGCCAGTGTACGGCTACCGTCGAGTGATAGTTTGTAGAATTTCTTCATTTTTGTCCAAAGGGAGGTATGTTGAATGTACTTAAAAAATTCGAAATTATCAAAAGTGACACATCTGGTAAATGTTTAAATGAGGATATCGCTCAATATATTTCACCACTGATAAGTCCATTTCTATAAAGCTTAGAATTATCCCTTCAAACTGTTGAAACCAGTAATTCTTCCCCTCCTTTCATTTCATTAGCTATTATCCCCTTCACTTAGCTTACACTTAATTGGTTGTACCTCCAGCCCCCTTTCCTCTCTCTCGACCAATGGGATTCAATCTCCCTTCACCTGTGACTATAAAAGCTGTTTCCTTTGTAATGTGTGAATGTGTGTTCAGTTATTGTTTGTTACTGATGATGGCCTAACCGTCGAAATTGATTTAACATTGTAACTCTTAATTTTTCGTGGAAATAGACAACCTTTTTTCACTAACTTCTGTTTTGAAATGGGTTTCCACAACTTCGTCGTGAGTGATTTAGTTCGTACCTGAGTGTCATGCTCCAGCCTTGCTACCCCCCACTCTCGAACCTAAATTAGCCCAATGCTTTCTGTCGACTGCCACTCGATCCAATTCTTCCACACGGCTGGCCCACTTGACCTCACTTCAAGCCCTAATCGATTCAGGTTTTACAGAAAACTTGTTTCAGATTTTACAGTCAGAATGGGCATGACAGGAAAAAAAAGTCTGCCAAGTTGGGTGGACAGTATAACTTCCTCACATATTGTGACATGGACGTACTATAGAATTAGTTGATGAACAAAGTACGTGTCGAAATGATTGATAAGTCGACTTTATAAGAAATTAAAGTTTGCGCATGCGCACAGACTACTATTGCTCCTACGGTAATGAAATTTATGGGGGAACGTCTTAGAGCTAAACCGCACAATTCTTGAAAATCTCATAAAAATCGTTCCATTAGTCTCGGAGTTTTGTCTGTGTCGATGAATTTTAGTTTTGCACATGCCCTATAGTTATTACTTCACCGCGATATAATTCATAGGGAATATTCCTAGAAAATATATCTATCTACTCCCCAAATTTTAACGGAATCGGACCAATGGATGATAAGACATTGACGTTATAGTAAATTAACATTTGCGCATGCGCACAGACTACTATTTTTATGATGGGTATGAAAGTTATAGGGGACCGTCTAGAAGCTATCTCAAACAATCCCTAAAGGTATGTCTACACTTGTGCGCTTTCGTCTTTCAATTTTCAACTTGCATCTTTCAACTTGTGTCTCTCAGCTTGCCTCATGGGGCATGCCTCCCACGCATGCTCGAGAGGCATGCGATTCTTGTCCACATTTGCGCGTCAGTTTCCTTTCAACCTCCTTTCGCGATGGAGTCAGCAGACGATGCATGTTTGCTACTTTCAATAAGTGCGGCATTCGTGGTGATTGAAAAAGCAAGAAAAAAAAAGAAAACGCGGGGGAAGAAGCGATCCATGTGGATGAGTGACTATTTGAAAACTCGGGACTACAAGATTTTGAAAGAAGTGAATGCAGATGATGTTTTGTTCAAATACTTCACTCGACTGTCGAAGGATAACTTTCATTCATTGTTAAATCTGACTTGGAACAAAATTGAAAAAAAACGACACACGTTTCCGTGAAGCTATACTTCCAGAATATAGGCTGGAAATCACGCTGAGGTTTTTGGCCAGTGGTGATTCGATCCAGTCTCTTTTCTATCTATTCAAAGTGTCCAAACAGAGTATATCAGAAATGATACCCATAGTTTTGAAAGCCACAGTTGAAGCTCTACAGGATTACATCAAGGTAAGTGCGAGTGTTTTGAAATGCGAGTGATTTTCTATAATCCTCGATGAACTCAAGCGTTTCCTTCGCGGTATTATTTAAATCCGTGGTGACAGACATCATACAATATATTAACAAACATGAAGACGGCACTTTTCCCCACGAAAACTCACGCGAAATGAACGGTTTGACGCAAAGAATTCCAACCCATGCGGTTCGGCGTGCGCTGCCCCTTTCGCTACGTTCAACACCCCCGTTCATCTCGGAAGAACGGCCTTGGTCTTCATCACGTGCGTCACACCTTGTGTCATGACGCATGCCTCATAACGCACGAAAGTTGAACAAGTGTAGACACACCTTAAAAATTTCATAAGAATCGGACTGAAGCATGGTAGGTATAGTTTTGGGTGGGACAAGGATTTACCAAAGACAGACAGGCACGAAATCAAAATTGATCAGCAAGCAAGCTCTGAAACGCAAAAAGCAAGTGGAAATTTTTATTTTGGAGGACAAAAATTTTTTCGACTTCTATCACGAACATAAAGCTTCCCTGCCTTCGGTAGCGAGGAAGCAAAAATGCCAATCTGCAGACATCTTTTATTCACGAGTACTGGAGGAGATGTGGTATTGCTAGTGAGATGAGTATTGAGTGAGTAGCACAACTAGGGGCAGCAGTTTTCGTTGTTTTTTAATGTATAAATCTAATCTATATTTTAGTGGAAGATCGATGTGGGATTTTGGTATTCCATTGAAACGTGAGAGTAGCAAGCATTGCAATCTCTTGATGTAAATAAATAATCATATTTGTCCAGGTAGTTCCAATCCAATATCATCGCTCTGCGCTGTAGTCTCGAATGCTATTAACCTTGCTTCTCGTTTTAGCGAATTTTCGTAGAAAATGAAGCTATTGCAGTAAATACCGTTTTGAAGCATTTTGAAGCATAGTGCCATAAGCTGTCTTTGCCATAGTTTTAAAGTATTTTTGTACATTTTTCATTAACATGAACAATAATATATAATGAACATGAACAATAATATCGCTCATCCCTGAAAATGTTCAATAAATTGGACGAAACGTTGGCGTAAGGATAATAATGATTTATTTACCTTTAATATATTATGTGTGTGTGTGTGTGTGTGTGATAAAAATCCCGTTCTTGCGCCAAAAAATCAAGCTTTTCAAATGAAAGGACGAGTTTGTTGGCCACCACTTTTTGAGCTAAAACAACACACACTTTTTGAACATGTGATAAAAAAAAATCACTAAAAATGGCTAAAAACGGCCCAAAATTGTTAAATGTATAATTTGTAGCAGGATTTCAGTCAAAAACAAATGGAAGTAAGTGAAAAACGTTGTCTATTTCCACGAAAAATAAAGAGTTACAATGTTAAATCGATTTCAACGGTTAGACCATCATCAGTAACAAACAATAACTATACAAAACTATAACAATGACTACTTATTAACAATAACTAGTTATTGTTTGTTACTGTTGATGGCCTAACCGTTGAAATCGGTGCCGCAAACCGCATTTTTTTAACGGGTTTTTCAGAAAAACCGTGTTTTTCCTTTTAAACTCTAATTTTTCTACTTTACCTCATTTCATTTTAACTTTTTACCTCATTTTTGGAATTAGCGTTAAATTTCCTATAGAAGTAGTGTAATTGGGTTCTTATAAAGTACCGTCCAAAGACGTTCACATCAGCTCAACCATAGACAATTTTGAAAAAACATAATTTCTGAAAATCTTTAAAACTTTACTAGGTACTCTTCCAAAAAAAAATCCTGGAAACTGGCAAACTCATGAAAACTGCTTCACCTAATACTCTTTCCAACGGTACCTATAGTCAGTTTTACTTGTACTTTTTATTTAAGGGAAAAAATCGTGTTTTAATGTTGAAAAATGTGGGTTTTTCAATGTAATCGATGGTTTTCTTGAAATTTGGCTATCTATGACCCTACAAGTATGTTGCCGGTTTCTACGGAGTTTTCCACGCTGAATCGAATGATAACATTTTCAGATCCCTCTAACTCCGTTATAACCAAGTTTTACTCTTAAACTCACAAATTGTTAGTTTGTTTTTTATGCTTAAACGTATGTGTGCTATGGGGTAAAACTAGTTCATTAAAGCGTAAAACTCGATTATAACGTAGTTAGAAAGATCTGTAGGTAAGTTTTATCATTCGATTCAGCTTGAAAACATTCATAGAAACCGACCCGATACTTGTCGGTTCATAGAGGGTCATTTTTCAAGAAAGCCTTCGATTTCATTGAAAAACCCACATTTTAAAACACAAATTTTCCCTTTAAATAACAAAGTAAAAGTAAAATTGACTGTACCGTTAGAAAGAGTATTAGATGAAGCAGTTTTCATGAGATTTGCCAGTTTCCAAGATTTTTTTTTGGAAGAGTTGTAAAGTTTTAAAGATTTTCAGAAATTTTATTTTTTCAAAATCGTCTATGTTTGAGCTGATGTGAAGGTCTTTGGATGGTACTTTTTCAAAACCCAATTACACTATTTTTATTGGAAATTTAACGCTGATTCCGAAAATGAGGCCAAAAGTTGAAATTAAATGAGGTAAAGTGAGAAAATTTGAGTTTAAATGGGGGGAAAAAAAAACAAGTTTTGTCTGAAAAAATCTTTAAAAAATCATATCTCGAGAACGGATTGAGATAAAAATATGCGATTTGCGGCATTTCACTACATGTTTTATGCAGGCTAACACAAAAAATGTTCGTCACTTATCCGGTTCCACCCTGTATATAGGTACTGCAAAAAATCCAAAATGTTTTTGAATCGCTAAATTTTGTTTCGTATGAGTTTTCTGCCATAAAGTTGGTTTTATAAAATTCTTTGTTCTCTAATTGCTCGAATTTCAGTACAATTTGTCATATTATAATACGATAGGTGTTAATTTAAGAAAATTCACTCATACGATCATGCTGCATGACTGGGCAATTTTTCCTTGTAATGTGAAATGCTTTCCTCCTGGTTTGCAGTTGATGGTCCCCCTCCCGAAGTTGACCCGCTTCTGGAGCAGTTTGTTCGGGAAGCCCACGAGCCTCCGATCCCGGTTAACAAATCCTTCATGATCAATCTGAAGCGGAGACCTGATAGGCGCACCCGCATGATCAACTCTTTCAAGGAACTTCGTTTAGAAGTTGAGACGATCGACGCAGTTGACGGCAGGTGAGTTACTTTTTGTTTCATTATTAAAACTTGTATAGGTAGGCTTTTAAAGCAGCAAATGGCCTACGGCTACGGTATTTGTAGAAGACTGTTTACGGATGCAACTCTCGTATAGAAACTGTGTTGCAGTGAATTTCAAAGAAATAATTTGAAAAAACCTGCGAAAGCGCAGTTTTTCAAACAAAAAACGGGCTATTCGCTCCTCCATGTTGGCCACCCTGCGTCTCCCACCTTCCACCATCTTGGCCTGTGCTGCCCCACTTCGTTTTTCACTGTGTTGCGCGTGTCTTACGGCTCTCAAAAGTTTTGATTATTTTCCAGTTTCACGGGAGTTTTTTTTTGTGAGTGAAAGTGCTGCGAAGTGTTTTAATAATCCCCCCGATATTTTTGGACCAGTTTGTGAGGAGAAATCATGCGTCCAGTGCAAAAATTTGCTACAGATAAGGAATCGAGATGGGGCATAGGTACTATCAGGGATTTGGATTCTGCCGTCATCCCTCACGAGTACGCCTGCTTTTTCGAGACGGAATACGAACACACTGCCTTTTATCCTTTCCAGGATGTCAATGTCGATGATATCCGGCGTCAAACTTCGGTACCTCCACTGGGATTGCCCACGAGAACTATCTCTAACCTAGTTGAGTCTTCCAACTCGGACGAGGTTAGATGTTGATGCAGAAAGAAGAGGTCATGGAAGCACTTTCAGGCGTCGCATCTGCATGCAGGACATCACAAGAGGCCGAAGAAGCATCTTCGCAGAGTGAGACATAGGGTCTCCTCCTCATCGTCATCCTCATCACATCATCATCCTCGTCGTCGTCACCTCTTGTGAGCAAGTCTCGCTCAGGGACACTTCATCCTCCTCTTCCGAGATTTTTGCGGGCTTTGCCGCCGTCTGTAGACGAGCAGGTTTCCAGAGTCCTGGCCCTTCGGCAACACTTACGTTCGGTTATGGGAATCGACAAGACTCCTCCAGTGACCACTATTTTATTCACTCCACAATGGAGGAAAAATGACAGAAAACGTTGCGTAAGGGTTTGGAGAAACAAACATATAATGAACTTCAGTCGAAGTATGACCCAAAATCCATGCGGCTGCACTACTGCCCCCACAGTTGGTTCCCAATTTAGTGGATTGCTTTCCCACAGGGGCCGCAAGAGTGGACGAGTTGGCAAGGAAATCGCAAATTTTGTCGGCTCAGGCACTTTTAGCAGTGTCAGATGCCTTGAACCTCGTCTTCTCCCTTCCGGTGCCGGAGACTGAGCATAAACCTATATATTCAGCATTATGGGACGCCTCAAATTTAATCACGGCCAACCTCTTCAGGGAGTTCTGGACAAGAAAAAATAGGTTACTGCAGCATCTGCTACCTGAATATAGGGCTGCAGCACATCACCAGCCCCTGGGTCAGAAATTTTTGTTTGATGAGTCAGCTCCAGAATGGTTGCAGTCGGCCTCTGACAAAGACAAAATTAAAAGATCACAGATCAAACGACCGGGCGGTGCCTCTCCTAGCCATCCGGAAAAAAAGAGACCACAGGTGGCAAGAAACCTGGGACCCTCCAGTTCAGTTCAGGGAAACGCCAGACGTCCCACAGGCCCTCCCTCCAGGGACACCGCCTTCAGGGACTGCAGGAGACAATTCACGGGACGCCCCCTTCTGGAGAGGCAATTCCGGCCACACCAATAACCGCACAGGTCAGTACTATGGATATTAAACTTAATCCGTTTCCTCTCTCTCCCTTTGCAGGGAGACTAACCAGTTTTTTGCGAGCCTGGAATTATATAACGGATTCACCTGATTTATTATCATGGGTTTCTGGATAGGAGTTACTGGGAGTTTGACCATATGCTCCCAAGCCGCTGAAAACAGCCCTATTTCCTCCCGCCTGGGGAAACCAAACTCCCGTTATGCTCCCAGTCCAGCAACCACCCCTGCTGTTATGCTCCCGCCAGTAGCGTCCGTCAGGCCGTTATGATCCCAGCATCCCCCCGGTCCAGGTAGAAAATTTCCTCTCCAAATGGTCGGTAGGCTGATGGAAGGAAATAAGTAAATTATGTGATCGTGCAATAATTTAATGCTAAGTACTTAGGTATATACGGGGCGTAAACCTGTGTCAATAATGCCAAAACAAAAACCATAATCAACCGTCGTCAATAAGGAACAAAAAGCCAATCAAGAAACAAACAAAGTACTTAGGTATATACGGGGCGTAAACCTGTGTCAATAATGCCAATACAAAAACCACAATCAACCGTCAATAAGGAACAAAAAGCCAATCAAGAAACAAACAAAAATGACTATAAATGAGGGCGAAGTTTGTAAGAAATGACTCTGACAAATTTGTAAAGCGTAATTTCATTTGAGTTGAGCTTGTTAATCCATTTGTTTTCATATTCAAGACACTACATTATAGATTCAATGAGAAACTGAGGAATTCCGTGTTAGATTACAAGTTCAACACTCAAGGTTTTATCTCCGGGCAGAGGTCACGGGAAAACAGTACGGGCTAAGCGACTGACTTGATATGATCTAACTCCCGAGAAGATGTTATCTCCGAGCAGAGATCACTCGCTGGGAGCATAACAGTGCTTCGCGTGCAGAGGTTTGGGATCATATCGTCCAGCCCGCCGTTTCGTTCGGGAGGAAATAGTCTTTCCCGCGAGCGGAGTTTTGACCGCTGGGAGCATAAACGTCTACGCCCGAGTTACCTTTTGCCCGGAACCCCTCACCCCCTAGAAGTACCTGTAGCCCGATCAGTGCCTCCGCCTGTGAATGGGCCACGGGTAGCGACCATGGTCAAGCAATTAGTAGAAAAAGGGGTAGTAGAAATTTGGCCAAATGATTCCCCCTGCTTTATTTCACTAATCTTTATTATCCCTAAGATAATAAAGACCGATTAGTTATTAATCTCCGTAAACTTAATAAATTTCTGAATTTAACTCATTTTACGATGGATGACTAGAATCAGAATCAAAATCGTATATATTGTCATAACATGATAGAATGTAGGGCAATTGTCAATGTAATTCGTAGTAGGTAAATTAACATTCCTGTAGCCAATAAAGGTGAGAGAAAAAATAGATTAATTAAAATAATAATAATGAAATGAAATGAAAGAGTGTAGGCTGGTCATTAACCTGCCTAAAAGGCGGCTTGGCCGGGGCTTCCCGACCAAGCCCGGACCCGACCCACCATGGCGGCCTCCTCCCAGGGGCGCCTACCTAATTCTAGGTAAGCACCCCTTGCTGCGAATCATAAATCGCACAACCGAGAATCACCAGGCGAGACCGCCCCCGAGCCAATCGAGAGCGGCAAGCCTAAACAATTGGCTCGCTATAAAGCCATACACTCAATAAATTACAAACACACTAAAACAATAACTCATAAAACTTATAATAAAATAAGAATATTCAACAATTAACAAGTTATCACAGTCATTATAAATATCTAAAAAGCTAACTCGAGTACTTTTATAAAATTCCTCGGTTGCTGACATAAAATTAACAATGGCTACAAGATGAAAACTATTCAACAGTGAATAAGTAGAGTGTAACGTCCCACTAAAAAAAAAAAAAAAAAAAAAAACTACCTAATAAAAAAAATGATAATAAAATAGAAAATAAAATAACAAATAGAAATTATTGCTTAATTTTTGATTGCTTGAAAAATTGACTCCCTACTAATTAAAAATGGTACTTTTCATTTTGAAAAAATCGCTAATGTGGTACATTTCTTGCTCAATGAGTTCACGTTTTATAGTGCGCTTGAAATGTTTGAAAGAAAGCTCTTTAGTCACCTCGTTAAGTAGATTAAACATACGACTTCCCATTTGGTAGGGGTTCGAAATCATTGAAGAATTAAGTCTAACTTGCGGGGGAACTACCGTTCGTTGTTATCCATCCTGACAAAAAGGGATGTTGGATCGAGTTTAGATTTGAAGGATGCAAACTTCATGATCCGAATTGCTCCGGAACATAGAAGATATTTAGTTTTTACATAGGGTAATGTCACATATGCATTCACGGCACTACCCATGGGCTTGGCGTTGGCACCCTTTTGTTTTCCCCAAGCTGCCCCGCCCAGTCATGGCCAAGCTGAGAGACTAAAACATAACAGCTATTAGCTATTTGGATGACAGCCTATTTCTAGCGTCATCAACTGATGCTTACAAATTCTTGAATGCTTACGTTCAATCCAGATAGCAGCATCACTTTTTGCGGACTTAGGTTTCATAATCCATGAAACAAAAAGACAGTTAACGCCAGCCTCAAATTTCACTTTCCTTGGGTTCGAGTTTGATTCTCTTCAGATGACAATAGGTATTACGAATGATAAAGTTTTAAAGCTAAAACGATTGGTTAGGGGAACGTTAAAACCCGATCTATTACCTATAAGGACTCTAGCGAAAACAATACTGTGTCTGGTATCATGCTCTTCAGCAGTACTGTACAGTCCTCTACGTTTACGCCACCTGGAAAGAGTGAAAACAATTGCCCTAGTGCGATCTGCAGGTGACTTCCATGCCCGCTGCGCTCTATCGAGCCATGCAAAACTCGATTTACATTGGTGGCTGAGCGCAATAGATGACTCTACTGAATAGATGGGGGGGCCCCTACCCCTGTCCGGACGGACCATTATGACGAGACTCTCTCGAACGATCAAGTTTGTCCCCCACCCCGGCAACTACTTGGAACCGTTCCCTACAAGAAGAACTGTGAGTTCTTCAATTCCGTTCAACCTGTTTAGCGGACATGTAGGTCAGAATGAAGTGCATAGTTTGGTGGTCTGGATGCTCGCAAGCTCGCATCTCAAAAATACATAACATCAAGTAGTCAATCCCTTAGTAAAAATGCAGATTAGTTGGATATGTAGATCAGAATGAAGTGTATAGTTTCGTGGTCTCATAACACGATCACATAACAGTTTAGAAACGTAAATGTGACTTTTCATTTGTGACTCATGAGCTGCTCCGTGTTGAACGGAATTGAAGAACTCACTGTTCTTCTTGTAGGGAACGGTTCCAAGTAGTTGCCAGGGTGGGGGACAAACTTGATCGTTCGAGAGGGTCTCGTACCATTATGATACCGTTATTTGGACGGATAATTCAGACTCGGGATGGGGAGGCTTTTGCCCCCCCCCCCCCCCCTCACAGTGTCAACGGCTTCTTCTACGAAGACTGTACTATAATTCTACTCAATCTTTCCCACAGGTAAGTTGGGTATTCAATTTTAGGGAAAATAGGAGAATAAAACAAGAAAACAACATTGAAACAATATTTGAACATATGAAAAGGAGGTGATAGAAATGGAGTTGTTAGGTACCCTTTCAAAGGGTAGAGGCGATCTTCCTGCTACACCTAGAGGATATCCTGAAAGCTGAAGATCCCAGGAATTAACCTGCGGCAGTTACAAGAAGTGAGAAGTGTGACAAAATAAAACTAATCTTCAAGAGTGGGGATGAACCCAAGGATATAATATTCAAACATGAACTCTCAAATCTTGTTTTAAAGCGAATTTTATTCCACTAAAATAAAAGAAAATAAATTTGCTTGTTTACAAAAAAACATATATACAGGAAAATCGGAAATACTCAGGATTCGGAATGTCACAGGTATAATAAATGCGGTAATACGGTAAAGATAGGAAGTCAGATTCGAGAAGTTACCTAGGTATTGTACAAAATCACTAGTTCGTGGTAAGGTGTAACGCTGACACTTACTTAAATTCCGACGATCGTGGAAATACTCAACAATATATTATATTTTATACGTTACACTATGCAGTAGGTAAGAACTGTAGGTGAGGAAGGGAAGGACAGAAGGCAGGCTTCCAAATCCGAGAGATAATTAGTCTGTAGGTAGGTACCTAAAACGGTACGGAAGTGGATTCGCCACACGAAGAATTTCTGATCTAGAGTAGACTATCGAGGGCGGTGATGCAGTGAATTTCCTCGAAGAATGCTCTCCACCAGGCAAAAGTCTTGGTCCTTGATGACTTCGGCGGATCTGCTACAGAATAAACGAAATGGTTGGATTCTTGAAGGAAATAAACGCGAGAAGAACAGCCCAGAGTATGGTGGACAATGCTTACCCAAGAGGCGAAGTTGTTCCACCAGAACTCGAGGTTCTCTGAAGTCAGAAGATCGTGGAGACAGCGGTAAGAGAGACTTGCTTTTACGGCAACTAAACTGGTTATTAAAACCATTCAAATTTACGGGAGGATTTTGATATTAAAAAAAAAAGTCCAGTCATGCAGCATGACCCCATGAGCGAATTTTTGAAGAAATCTTCGACATTTCAGTCGCTATTGATCGTGTTGAAAAATTTTAGTTTATGATTTTGATAGACAAACATGGAATCAAATTATTAACACATGCACAGAGTAAACTCATCAGTTGTGATTACTTTTTTTTTTTTTTTTTTTTTTTTTTTTAAAGCACCTACTACCTACGTTTTAAACAGCATGGTTCTAGGATTGGTTATACAGGGATACTTCCATAAGGGTAGTTCAATCTGAATTTGGACAATGTTTCATGCAAATATTACCGATTTTTACAACTAGCGAACGGCATTATTTCGATTTTTGACTGATTTTTCAACTTTGAAATTTTTGAAAACTTGATACATATTCTTATAGGAAATTTTACGCTGATTCCGAATATACCACATGTTAGTATGCTGAAAAAATTATTTCGCACAACAAATCGCAAAAAACAGGCTATTTTGAAATTTTGACTACATTTTTGAAAATTTCAACCCGAAGATGAAATCCGATCATGCTGACCAACGAACTTGAACTTTCGTTTTGTGTCCTTAACATTTTAAAATTTGTTTGAAGTGTCTAGCACAATTCTACGGACAGTTATCGTCTGGAATGACACATACATACATATATACATATATACATACATACATACATGAAAAAATGCGTTAAACTTCAGAATATGATTCAGAATAGCCTGAAACGGATTTCTGCATAAAAGTTTTTCAAAAATTCACATTCTACAAATTTTGAGGCGAGAGCAATAGCTTAATTTTCTTCAAAAATTCGCTAAAAGGTAAAATTGGGAGACGATTCGGCATGTGCGGAGCACAGACGAGAAGACAAAGAAAACGAGCAGTTGTGTCGCGAGTCCTGTAGGCGGCAGCAGCTCTGAGGTGAGAAAATAGTCCCCACGTGTTGGGAAAATAAAATTCTTCATTTACCCACTAGATATAATCTCCGTTCATTTAAACAATAAT
The DNA here is from genome assembly GCA_030762985.1 of Adelphocoris suturalis. Lineage (NCBI taxonomy): Eukaryota > Metazoa > Arthropoda > Insecta > Hemiptera > Miridae > Adelphocoris > Adelphocoris suturalis. The sequence goes on from CM061043.1 coordinate 9,666,739, forward strand.
AAAAAACAAAACGGTACCAGGTTGCGAAGAACTAATTCCATTACAACAGTCCTCAGAATAATTATGGTGGAGCTGTCGCTTGCTGAGTCCCACTATGGGAGGCAGTTGTAGAGGCCACTCTCATACCGCGCAAATTCAAACGTGGCGGGAGATTTAAAATCTATTCACGGTACAGAAGGCGGAACCACCCATTTCCATAACAAACATTCTATGGTCTGAAGTAACTGCTAAATATTGGCAGACTAGAATGGATTCTATTACGCATATTTTTTAATTTGATTAGATTCTCACTGCTTTTCTTCGCAACAAACAAAAACGTTTACAATGACACACCTATATGAACACGAATGCCCCATAGTATGCTGGGTAAATTACATTAAAAACGCAATCTTTTCAAATCACTTTATATTTCACAATGACAAGTAACAGATTTTAAATTCAATACTACCACAATGAAAAAATAATGAGAAAACGAACAATTGAAAGTCTTATTGGCGAATAACACGTTTAACGCTTTCTTTTTAGAGTCACTTTTTCAGCCAATCACTTTGTACAGAATTATTTTTACTAAATGCAATGTCTCACGTTTCATTCCTATCGCTGAGAATTGATTTTCCAATTATAGTAGATATATTGAATCGATTCCTACGTCTATTTGAGCTTCAACAATTTATAGTAACGCAGTCATGATTTTGGAAGAAAACTATGATGTTTCATTCAAGATCTCAAGTTATAACAACATTGAGGTAATTTCGTGTATATAAACGTCTTACAGATATTGTTTGGTTGTTGATTATGAATTATTGAATTCACAAAATTGGATAATTTTTCCCTGCCCAGTTCGGCAACCCCATTATGCTATTAGTAGTTTCTAGCCTTATTGCGCCGGGGTCCGCATATATGCAGAGCTACCTAGGTGAAAGTCACTGCCGGGGTCTGCATATATACAGTCCGACCTTAGATCACCTCCCTGCCGAGCTTATCATATATACAGTTTGCTTTTCGTTTTGTTATGACATCACTCTATTCATTTTTCCTCCCTTCATTCATGGTTTTTCGGACTCAGAGCGGTAGTTTGAAGACTTTGGACTGTGTTTACATTGAACATTCGACATTAGTGGGCGGTGGGGGGGTTACCATTCTCCTCCCAGAAGCTCCAGCACCGCTTGCCCTTTCGTACGAGTTTGTCTTGTATTATTCCATCCATGTTATTTTCTGTGAAATTTGGCAAAGAAATCGCTGTGCTTTCACGAACCAAGAAATAATTGAACTTGTGACGGATGCTAACAGTGATGAAGAGTACAGAGATGAATTATTTTGATTTTCACCTCATTTTTGGAACAAAACTGTTTAGAAAAACGGTTGAATATAGAAAAATACTGGATATTTTTAGATTATTGAATACTATATGATGTAACAAACATTATTTCAAAATTTGGTAAAACTTGAAGGAATTTTGAACCTGTAATGCTTCGTAGAAGCTCGGTGGAACGGAAGAGTGCAAAAACGCAAAATAAGTCAGGGCCGGAGAGCTGTCTTGGTCCGAGTGGGGCCTTTAAATCCTGGACTGGGGAGCCGCGTGGGCATTTAAAAGTCAGGCGCAAAAAGGCTAGTGATACTCAAGTCTTGTTACCCACGTTTTGGTTAGGTACATTAAGGTCCAAGGTCTAAAGGTCAAAATCCTTGATGGATCTGCCATTCGAGCAGTTTTGCTCGTAAAAAAACCTCCCTGAACAGGGTTGCACTGCATTGAATTGATTAAAACCTGCGATCTTACTTTTATACCGATTAAGATGGTAGGAAATTCTGGTAAGGAATCACTATTGGTACATTGTTCCCTCTAAAATTCCATGATTCCTCGTCAGGAACTCAACCCCTGGTCCTTGTTGCATAATATAGCCTAGTAATATATGTAAAAGTTACAACATTACAAGTACTAATATTTTCTGTTGCACAACGGTACCCAAGTCACGAACATTAGAAGAATTTTACGTCTTGGTGCAGAAAATATTAGCCAGCTGTCCTCACGGTGTTGGCAGGGACAACAAATTGTTGAATGTGTCGTTTATAAAGCGCATACGTTCCCGGATCACGACCAAAGTGAGAGGAACCTACCAACCAAGGTTATATTATACGTTTTGGTTCCTATTTTATGCTTTTGCAGGTGTTTATCTTCAAGAATATTTCATTTTAATATTGTATTATACCTATTCGTATATTCAAAGAAAAACAAATGGGTACAATACATTAACATCGAAAGAAAAAGTTGTGCATTATTTAACCTCGAAAACCATCTGTTCATAAGTTCCATTCGTATGGGTCTAGCAGCCTGTGATTCATTGTTTTCTTCGTCTATGGGTAGCACAGCTGGTGACCATCATCCTTCTATTAATATTCATCCCAATAAATTGTTCATCTCTAGGCTTTCACTATCTCCACTTATATTGCTCAGTGCAACACAGCACTTAACTATGTTAGCTGTGTATACGGTGCCCACCCTTTGTTTGATCAAATGCGGGCATTTTTCTTTTAAAATGCCTAGTGCGCATTCTACTTCATTCGTATTCATCTCGTATTTTTGTTTCTGACGTAAATACTCTCAGCTTCATCAAGGGGATCATTATTACACCACTATTTCTAGTTCGATGAGCGAGATGAGAGCACAATTCTTCCACGATCCCCTCCACTTTGACAGGAGACATCCTTAAACCCCTCTTTATACTCAAAATTGCTTAAAAAGTATCCTCATCATAGGCCTTTGAATCGAACAATATGTCTTCCAAGATCTTGGCAGTCTCGAAATAACTTGAGTTTTGAACGAAGAAATCTTGCAATGTATAACATTTTACAGGAGAACTTTAGCTTGTTGAAATATTAGCGTTCACTAATATTTCAATAAACGCTGATAATTTGTTGTCCTTTGTTCAACAGTTACTAATAATATTAGCAAAAATGACTAATAATATTTGTGACTTGCAGTAATGTTATTAGTACTTATAAAATCCGATTGTGCAACACAAATATCGAGTTATTAGAGAGTTCCTAAACGATAAGTCAATTGGGATAAGGTGCTTTGGGATTTTATCATCTGGGGCGAGCCACAGCGTATTCTAACCTGATAAAGTCAAGAGAGTCGAATTAGCATTTCATGTTAGAGTGACGCTACTTAACTTTAAGTAATGCTGAACTACCAAGGGGATTTTCCCGCATATTCCGTGTGTTCAGTTTCCAGCAATTCTAAGTTTCCTAGTTCTTTTCTTATTCACGAACAGGGTTTGCAATGACAGATTTTGAAAATTTATGATTAAGAAAATGAATATAACTTTCATGAACCACGAATACCAACAAGAAATGAATATCACTGTTGTTGGTGTGTAAAGGCCCTTTTACACGAGCGATTTTTTCCGGCAATAATTGCAGAAAAAAGTATTGCACAACTATTTCAAAAAAGTTGGACAACTATTCTCTCCTCGAAAAAGTTGCCGAAGATTGCAAGCAATTAATTGACGGGAGTTGTACAACATTTCAGGCCCACGAGCCCTCTCGGCAACTGTTGCATCGTGTTGAAATGAAGTCCAAGGGGTTTGGAAAATTATTGCACTATTGCGGCAATTTTTCGGCCTTGGGTCGGGAGAGGGAACGAAACAGCCAATCACATTGAGAGTTTATTTGTGCAGCATGGCCTTATGAGCAAATATTGACGTGAAACTGCACTGATGGGGTGTAGCATTGCCTCATGAGAGAATTTTAACGTAGGAAAGATAGGAGTTTATTTGTGCAGCATGGCCTTATGAGCAAATATTGACGTGGAACTGCACTGATGGGGTGCAGCATGGCCTTATGAGCGAATACTGACGTGAAACTGCACTGATGGGGTGCAGCATTGCCTCATGAGAGAATTTTAACGTAGGAAAGATAGGAGTTTGTGTGCAGCATGGCCTTATGAGCAAATATTGACGTGAAACTGCACTGGTGGGGTTCAGCATTGCCTCATGAGAGAATTTTAACGTAGGAAAGATAGGAGTTTATTTGTGCAGCATGGCCTTATGAGCAAATATTGACGTGAAAGAATTTCAGAGGTGAGAGCCAACCCACATTCTCTCTGGCTCAGAAACTGGCGCTGCCAAATTCCCCACTTTTTCCTTTGGTTGGCAGCAGCAGCGACGACCACCTCTTCACCGTCCATGGCGCAAACTGTAGTCGCCCGTGTAAACGAAACAATTGAGCAATTTCTATTGCTCAACTTTATTGGTGCAACACAGTGCAATTAATTCCTTGCAACATCTTGACGCAACACGAGGCAATTTTATTGCTTTGTGTTGCGTACAACTTTTCTAGTGCAATTTTTTTGGAGTTGCGCAACTTTTGTTGCTCGTGTAATCGGCCCTTAAGGTTACTTTGCGATAGGGAGGAAGAGATGAGATAGGTTGGTTAGGGATAAAGCTCCCTATGTTTAGGTGAAATAAATTTGTCTTATTATGATTGTCTCATCTCTCATCACATGAGCAGTAGTGTTTTCCATTAACGATAAGGCCCTATCGCTTTAGGAACTCTCTATTGGTAGGTACTTGTTACTGATAATATTAGTGGAAATCAGCAGTCTGATCGATCTTGGTCGTTTTTCTTCATCTCCTGTGTGTCCCATTCCAGGGGCAGCTACTGATAGGAGCATAGGTGCATGTGCTCCCTCAGCCAATAAACAAAAACATAATATTGTTTCACAATGCCTTGTCCTCATTAGAAGAGTAAGTTGGCTAACGACTGTAGACACGATTATAGGGGCTTTACTAGTTGAATCTACGCACGAAACAGAGTGGAGGGAAGTGGAATGCGGTAGATGGGGGCAAAGGATGGAAGCTCACCCAACCTGACCAATCAGAAGCAGGCTGGAGCACCTGCTCGAGTCTGTGCCTTTTCAGACTATCCTGCATATCACCGGACTGAAGATTTTCAGTTTGAATTGAGGCGGGCATGTGAGATTGACCAATCAGAGAGTGCAAAATGTCCGAGAAGGAGCAGGCTTAGTTCTCTGCTCTGCTGCAAGGGGGCTGCAATGCATTCTTTCTTATCGAAAGCTGATTACAGATTTTTGTCCTTTCGTTTTAGTACTTTGTATGGCCCAGTCGCTAGTCCTGGTCACAGCCACAGCTCAAATTTTCTTGTTTCCTCTTCATGAGTTTTCAAAGTGTTATGAGTGTGGGTACGATGAATAATTCAGTGCAGTTTATCAAAGACAACTATTCCCGTTTGACAGTAGAAGAAAAGTGGCGGCATTGGTCGCGCCATGCCACCACTGCCTGGACTACAGCAGACATTGAAAATAAAAAATCGTGCAGATTCTGCTGTAAGTTCAACGCCAAGTATTATAAAAAGGTAGATTGTCTATTGCAATAAGATACATTTCTTGGGTTTCCTTTGATGATTAAGTATTTCAGAATTTCTGTTTTCCATTAGAGGACATCTTTTGTGTCTATTGTACATATTTAGTAGCGTTTGTAATTTGAAGACGAGAAAGTTACCAAGATTTATTCCATTTGCATATGGTTGAAATATCTATTTGGCTGAGAAAAGTACCTCTTTGATATCCCCTTTGCGATATCCCCTGTTTTTCTCTGTGCACCCCCTGAGTTTCAGGGCAGGAGCCACCACTGTCCCATTCTCAGCAGAGTTCTCATCTCGGGAGAGTTCTCTTTTCTGTCCCCGAGCTAGCCACCATTCTTGATCTTGTCATGGATCACCTTTTCCAGGTTCCATGCACTGCAATCTTTAAGGGGTTTGCCCATAATAGTACCATGAGCGGGTGGGGTTCCAGGCTTCTCTTGTCGGCTGGCTTAGCCTGCCACTGCGGGGGTATGTGGTTTCACATCCTTGTAGATCTCCCCAGGTAATCCGTGGGGGGGGGGGGGGGGGGGGTGGCAGCTAGAAAGCAGGCCTTGATGGGATGCGGGTCACTGCTCTGAAGCAGTGGGACCTGTTAACAGGTCCATCGGTCATGCCGAACTGTCCCATTCTCAGCCGTGTTACCATTGGGCTCTCTCTCTCCCACACATTTGTGATCTTGGAAAATACCGAGTGGTTTTTCTCGTTATTGGAATTTCTGTAACGAAATTCATGTCATTTTTGGACTCTGCCAAGTAAGTAATCATTCCAGTAGGACCTCCAGTCATCACATCACAAGTGACACGTGCTGGGCAGGGGCTGGACCCTCTTCACAAAAATTTCATACTCTAACTCAATGATAATATATATTCGATGTATATTGATATTTCAAATTTAGAGAGTAATAGCCTATTCAATAAAATGATGGTATACTGATATCAGATTAAAAACTTATTTGATCAAATGAAAAATTTAACCAAATGCAATGCTTGATGCTCAGTATCCACTCCCTTTGTACCAGAAGATGTGTACTGAGGTGATTGTTTGCTTGTAAACTCGAAAGATTGTCAATTGAGAAAACTTAAGACATTTGGTCTTTTCTCCTCTAGATTGATCAACCTAGAAAAATAGTAATTTTCTGGCTTTCCAAAATACATGATTTTTGAAGGTGAAAGTGATTAATTTGAAGTTTTTAATTTGATTAACATTACTTTTACATTTAATTACGCTAGACAAATTACTAGAATTCCCTTGTTTCCTTCATTGATTGACAGACACATTTTTAGTTAGTCCAAATGAATTTGCTTATAAACTGTTGAAGTCAGTGTCAAACTCATTGAAAATTTTGATGCTATTTAATCCTTTGCTATTTGCTGCTTCCTTCATTAATTTATTGACTTATTTTTCGTAAGTCCAAATGAATTTGCTTATAAAGTGTTGAAGTCAGTGTCAAACTCATTGAAAACTTTGATGCTGTTTGCTCGGACATTTTTCACTGTTTCCATTTCGACCTTCTTAGTGTACAAATTTGGTAATTTCATCTACAATATTAGCGTCAAAATATCACACAGTGAAATGTTAAGTGAAATAATATATCGTCTATGTATAATGCAGATAGTCAATATTACTTTATACACTTACTCTTAATTATTCACAAGATAAATAAGTACAAGTATGTTTAAGTACGAATACCTGTTGCAAAAAATGCACGGAAATTACACGAAACATTTTGAGGTTTTAAAAAAATATATTACATAATTTAATGTTGAGTTGGTTTTTTACTATTCTAAGAGCTCTCAATCGACCGAACTATTTTCCTTGTACACATCACAGCTTCTTTATACTCTAATCACGAATCCACGCCAATCATTTTGGCAGAGAGCAGCCCAAGTTTACCAGGCTATTCAATCTTGATCATTACAAACATTACGCTTTGAATCTTAGTAAATTATGTACTATGACAATGAAAAGTGTATTGATGAAACACAATTTTGCTAGTAATATCTGTACATCACAGTTACATACAATTAATCCAACTTATTTTCAGTCCTTCTATGAGTCAAGTGCAGTGGTAGATACATATTAGGTATTTGGTGCATCTCATCTCTTCTTTTGAAATGACTTGACCTCCTTGACAAACCTATTTAAAAATTAAAATAATTAGAATTTGTGCGTACTGCAATTGAAATTGAGATAAATTCGTTAACGAGGAAGGTTGAATTCCAACTTTATCACAAAAATTATAATACAGTAACTCAGCTAATGAGTTCATACATTTTCGCACGAATCAGCTTCCAAAAGATTTTTATTTCGCATGGTTCATTCAATATTCATACAGTCTTTCTCGTATAATTAATACCTGTGGCTCCAGCAAACAATAATGAATCAAGTATATTATTTTATTCAAAACTCGTAAAATAATGTTGGGTACCTGCATAAAGAGCAAAAATGCATGTTATAATTTGTAAACCAACCTACCTCCTGGGACAGGTTGATTATAATTATATTAGGAAGAGAAGGGGTTTGGTAATCACTATGCAGCTCTATCTGTTCTGAGTAAAAAAAATAACGTTAAAAGAATTTAACGGAAATCTCCGAATTTCTCGTTAAAAAACGGAAATTTTTCCAAAAATATTCGGAAAACTTGCGCTGTTCTGTTGGTAGTTCCAGGATGCCCAACTCCGCAGTGTGCCTCCATTTTAGCTCATCAAGTTGGAAGTAAGTAAGCTGGTGGTTGCCAGGGCCGGGGAAAGATCCTTCGGATCCATGCCGAGTGAGACCTGAAACCAAGTGCTCCAACAGGGTGGGGACGCTCTTACGAAACCTCTTCCCTTTGTAATATAATTACTAACTCAACTTACCTTCGGAAAAGATTTAGTATGCTTATAGTAGGTCGAGGAGTACATTTCTTGACATTTGACCAATTTATTGTGGGAAGCGGGGTTCCCGTAGCAGTGTTGTGCGGGTTTTGCATATGTACTTTCGACAGCAAATGCGTGCGGCCTAACAGCTCAGCCCACGAGTCGAACCACAGCTGCAGGATGTGGCGGCACGCCCTTACATTCCAAAACGCAAGGGGAAAATCACCCCATTGAAAATACATTGAAGGAGTGGTGTATTACGGCTTCGACCAATTTATCCTATTTAATTGGAAAAATGTCTTGACATTTTCCTTGTGGCAACCTTGGGAAGAAGGGCGTTTGGTTTGGTAGTCGTAGTGAAATAAATTTGGGTTTTTTTTTGGAAATATATTTAAAATCCCAATTTCTGTGGAAACGAAGGTGATTTCGCCTCTCAAAAATTTGATACAGTATTGTTGAAAAAGGTTTGGAAAAAATATGACGCAAACCTTGGTGCAAAATTAATCAAAATGTTTATTGTGTAAAAATGTATTCTTGCCCATCCAAATCGGAAAAAGGAAAATATGAGACTTAACAAATATATAAAGCCCTTTTGTGCACAAAGTCTTATTCAAGGCACGAGGCTTTCAGCACTCTAGTTCTTTGCTTCTCCTGATTTTGTTGAAGAAACTAAATGCAGAAAAGGTTCTTCTGCAAGAGATAGGTACATCTCATCTCCGGATCGATGAACGATCTCAAAGAGTAAAGGAAAGTTTAGTTTCACCTTTACCGCATATGACAAGAAGGTGATGGAAATGCAGTAGTTCCTTCTTCATAGGGGGAGGCGATTAACCTGCTACATCCAGACAATATCCTGAACGCTGGTAGTCTAGGAACAATCCCCTTAGATGCATCATTTGCTAGAATCGAGAAGGAGGAACTGCTTCTATCCATCACACGGGACACATTTTGATTGGATCAGGATAAGAGAACTCACTTTGCCGAGGATACAATGCGGCTACTGTCGATCCCACCTAGCCCTCTCAGCAAGAGGGGGAGAGATGGTCCAAGGAACAACTATCAGAACTGGTGTTCCATAATAAACCCCTTTTGAGCCGACATTCAATGTAACAAACGTGACAGGTCTTGGTGGGCGCCGCACCGCAACTTCAGCCACAGTAGGTACGCTGAAATTCTACCTACCTAAAAGCTTCTATGACATGGGGGCGAGCTTACTAGCAACTAGCCAGCGAGTTCACTAGACGCTAGTCTACTCGCCTTGTGTCCATTGTTTCACTAGTGGACTAGCGCACAGGGGTCGGGATAAGTTGACGACCCAGCTACTTTACTCGCTGCTTGCTGGCTATAGCCTGTCGGTAATGAAAAGAATACGTAGGTGTCGGTGACTGGCGGCGAAGAAGCACATTAAAGCCAAGCGCTCGGGAAAAAAGAGGAACTTTTGTTATTGTGTTGGCGAAACTGGTTCGCCGTTTACGATCGAGGTTTTTGTGTGTGTATGTTATGTGCTGTCGTTTGGATATATTTCCTTGTGTTTGAAAGAGTTGTTTTGTGTTTTGAGAGAGGTGTTTTTTGAGAAATGGAACCATCAGTTACTCCGGGTACTTCACGAGCAGGGAAAAGTGGGAAGGCAGTTCGGTTGAAAGAAGAAGGCATTCTCGGGAAGACTGTTGTGGTGCGAGAGGAAACTGCTAAAGCGACATCGTTTTCCTTGTCAACGGTGAATAGAGTCGTTTCTGAGGGAACCAAAGCCTTGAAGGAAACTGATCCCTTGAAACCTTGAACTGATCATCAGTCTGGCTGGGAGCTTGTCTGATGGTTCTTCTGACGAGAGCGATTTTTTCTCATTAGAAGACGACTGATTTATTTTTTACAAAAGGTTTCTGAAAATAAAAATAGTACCTAGGTGCGTCCTGTAACTAAATTTTCTACTGCTGCTCATTCAAGCTCACCCCTTTTTGTCCTTTCTCTAACGACCTTCACTATGGAATCTAAGGTAAGTTTAGTAATGAGGCATATAAATTGGCGAGCATTAATGTTTGAATTCGTTTTGAGATAGGGAATTACCCATAAATAACTATAAGAGCCGTGCTTATCAATTTTTGCGAGTTGATTCAGTGCTGATGTTCGCAGGGAAGAAAACTCCAGAAAAACCGTGCACGATTTTTCTGGAGTTTTCTTCCCTGCGAACGTCAGCACTGAATCAACTCGCAAAAATTTTCCCGCTTTTTGTTTCACTCCCCCGCCGCCAGGCAGCGACGGCTACGTATTCTTTTCATTACAGACAGGCTATAGCTAGCCTGTGTCAAGACTTAACTAGTGGCGAGAGGGTGTAAAAGCGGCCAGTATTGCATACGAATCGGGAATCGAGTGTTGTGAGGCATGTAGCGAGTTGAATGGAAAGTTTTGTGTGTCATTGACACTATCCAACTATCTGACTCGCCCACTACCAGCTAGTAAACTTGCCCTGTGCAATCGCCACTTTACGAAATTCGATCTTTAATCCAAAATTCTTGCCAAAATGAAAATACATTTTTTCTCTCATAAATAGTTTCTCAGAATGTAATTTTGTACTCTATATTCAGTAGAATTTCACCATCTGCTTCGCTCTTATTACCTTTGATTATCCATGGATTTTCCTTCGAACGTCCTCTAAGCCGAATACCACCACAATCAGAACATGAGTTGGCCTGCGGATCGACAGTCTCCATTCCGAAATTGATCATCTTTGATTCTTCTTTTCCTCGTAAAAGTTGACGACGTCAATCTTGATGTAGTCCAAGCTGCTGGTTGACAGCTGCGTGGAACAGGTGGCCCGCTCCTAGAGGGGAGTGCTGTACTCCCTGTCTCCTGTTCCCCCTCGGCCGTCATGCCTGCAAATTGAACGCTCTGAATTGAAATCGTGTTGTACTTTGGATATTTGACTAATTATAAGTATACAAATAATAAGTAATAATATCATAAGATAATATGATAAGAAGATTTAAGAAATCATAAGAAGAAATAATATAGTAGTAAATAATAAGTAATGCAAATCAATGTGTAATCAAGCTCTTAGTCCGAACATTAAGTACATAATCTCCTAACTTTTACATTTTTGTTCAGTCAAACGGTTGCCATGACCCATAAGCTTCCTCGTATCCGTAACACGAATGTATAGATTGTTACAGTTTTAGCCCATTTTCATCGACTTTACAAAACAAAGTATTATGTTAGGTACCGGTATATCAGCATTTCCTACACGGACAAAACTAGTCCCATCAAAGTTGTGCAAGCCTATTTCAATGAAGAAAACGGAAGTTAGTGACAAACATTCTCTATTTCCATGGTCTATTTTCATTTACCTTTTCTTTCTCAGAACGAAATTCGGGAAAGCGATAGGAAAACGGAAGAAATCAGAAACGCTTGCATACGAGTCTGGAACACATTGGGACATTTTATGTGTTTAGCTGCAGACTCGTATGTGTTGCAAACTCGTATGCAAGATCCAAGAGCCACTTAGCTGATCCGGACCCTGGGCAACGTCAAGTAAATGTCCTAAAGAGGCTACATACGAAATTACAGCTTCCTAAAGTGTAAAGTATAGAAATGACCTATTAAAATAACCTATTAAAATGATTTAACCACCACTTCACAAATCAAACCGTTCTCGCAATAATTGGATCACCTGCTATGAATCAAATCATCGAAACACCAGCTCAATGAAATCATCAAAAATTAACGAGCGGTTGCAATCATTTTCACAGTATCAATTATTGAGAATGATCACCTGTGTGTAAACAATTATTCATATAACCATGCTCATAACTCAGCTTGTTGGCCACGCACTTCGCAGTAGTTAACATAATATGGTTGGATAAATCGAGAGCTTTCGAACGAATGGTCAACGAATTTTGTGGGATGAAAAACGACGAAGTACCATTTCCCTAGCAACGACTCGGTTGTAAGCGGAAATCATCAGAAAACAAACCTTAAGAAACATGTGTAGTTTATTTTTAACAATCTTTTCAACACTTGTAACAACTTGTAACAATCTTTTCAACAAACCTTATTGCTTTTTTTAACGCTTTTATTTAACGCATTTTTTAACGCTTCTTTCGTTCATGTGCCAAAGTAAAGACATAAAATGTCAAAAGGACTTTCTGTAATTAAATTGTTTTTTAAATTAATCTCCAACGTTTCTCCTCATAAACTGGGGGGATTCTTCAGCGAGACAAAATTAAAAATATGAAATTCAAAATTTGTAAAATTAATACTTACCTATCATTTTCTTTTTGTGATAAAAAATCGAATTCAAAGTTATCAGTTTAAGAAAATCAAATTTAAAATTGTTTAAGTTTATGTAGGTAACAATGTTTTTCCGCATGTTTTACCTAGTTCGCTGGTGACGGTAATTATAAATTTAGAGTCCCTCAATCAAATACGAGTAAAGTTTGCTCAAGTTTTGAGTGTCTTTTCGGAAGTCAACTGAATTTGAATTTTTATCTTGACCATTTCTAGAAGTATTCTTTTTTGAAAATTAGATTCCCTTCCTACAATTTTGAAACTGTCGAAAAGACTCGTATTTGATTGAGGGACTCTAAATTGTTATAACCGTCGCCAGCGAACTAGGATACCTAGAGCATATGGAAAAACATTGTAATCCACATAAACATAAACAATTTTAAATTTGATTTTCTTAAACTGATAACTTTGAATTCGATTTTTTATCATAAATTTTGAATTTGATATTTTGAATTTTGTCTCCCTGAAGAAGCCAAGCCCCAGTTCCTGGGGAGAATCATTGGAGATGAATTATATTGTAACGGCTCGGAGAATTTTATAATCAAAATTTTTGAAAAATTTCTTTTGAAATCCGTTTTGAGGTATTCTGTAGTTTAATACTTTTTCATATACCTATATATATATATATATATATATATATATATATATATATATATATATATATATATATATATATATATATATATAATTAACACAAATTTTAGAAAAAACAAAAAGTTACACCACAAACTATTTTTTATATTTCGGCTTAATTAGCCTTTTTCAAAAAATGAAGAACTCCATGGCAAAAGTCTCTCTGCATTACATCAACGTCGAAATTCCCACACAAAATTATTGTAGTTCTTCATTTTTTGAAAAAGGCTAATTAAGCCGAAATATAAAAAATAGTTTGTGGTGTAACTTTTTGTTTTTTCTAAAATTTGTGTTAATTATACATGCTCTTGTAGAGCCACTTCATTGAATTGAATTATATATATATATAATATATATATATATATATATATATATAAAAGAAAGGATGAGTTCGTTGGCCAGTACTTTTTGAGCTCTTTAAGTTGGTCAAATTTTAAAAACTGTGCTTAAAAAAAAAAAAACACTTAAAATGGCTAAAGACGGCCAAAAATCGTAAAATTTATAATTTTCAGCAGAATGTTAGTCAAAACAAAACCGTCAACGATTAACTACGACATTACAAAATGTTTGGACATAATTATGCTGAAAATCGTACGTAAATTTCATTAATATTTGCTAAAAAATCTGTAAAAACAGCAAAAACATCTAAAAATTCAAAATCTTCTTTGAATTGCCTAATTTTATTTAGAGTTTTTTGTTACCGCAAAGTTGGGTTTTAACAATTTCTTTGAACTAAATTGCTCAAATTTCTATTCACTCTAACTTATTATAATACAATAGATGCAGAATTTAAGAAAATTCGCTCATACGACCATGCTGCATGACTGGAACTTTTTTTTTGTAAAGTCTTGTTATAATTTGAATTGTCCAAATAAAGAAACGTTGCAATTTTCGTAGAAACATAAGCTTCAGAAATCATTTCAGAATGTCTCAAAATGGATTTCAAGGAATAAAGTCCTCGAAATTTTTGAGCCATTGCAATAGTTTCATTTCCTATAAAAATTCGCTAGAAGTATGAAGGATTTTGAACACAAATAAAGCACATATACTTTAAATAAAGTATATCTGGCAACCCGAGTTGTAATCCAGGGTTAAATTTATCACCTTCGAAATTCGGGATTGTCCAATGTTGACGTTTCATTACCTACGTGATGAAATGTTGGGTGGTTGAGATGAGAATCGATGTGGACTGTGATTAGCATTCTTGATTAGCGGGGGCACCCAAGTTGATACAGTTTGGGGATAATCTATTCAGAGAGAGACGTGTTGTTTTTTACTGACCTCATGAATTTTAGTCAAGAAGCTTCTCGATTCGGTAACATTATATAGGTTTGTTTCACGTAATTTTATAATATCTCTCCCAGGATATTGTTGTTTAGAAGGGGTCGTGGAAATGAGAGCAGTACAAACTTTATTGTATTTGATGACGCCATTTTGTCATGTACTAGGTTAATTTGAGATAAAACGCACTGTACCTCTGGCCTGAGACTGAACTCGACGACTGATTAAAGAAAACCGCCAACTCTACACAAATCGGGCGCCATCTGCACATTTTCAGCAACGCTTTCTCTTCTCAGTCTGAGGAACTTAAATGCTTGCATACGAGTCTGCAACACATTGGGACATTTTCATGTGTGTTTTCTTATTGTATTTATTACTAGGCAGATCTCACTCGTGCATTGCACGGCGGGGCGTACAGATCAATTAAATGGGCCATAAGAGAAACCGCCCACCCGTGGGTACTTAATTGAATTCGCGATCGTGTTGACTCAGTGTTCCGACACCCGTAAAGGTGGCACGTCCAACCACTCGATTGCTGGCTCGTGAAAAGCGGTAGGCTTTCCTCTTGGGTGGGCTGTCTTCTTCTGCCGTGACCCATTTGGGGCGGTAAGCCACTTCTTGAGGATTGTCGGGCCTGCGACCATTCTAGGCCTAGGGGACTTGAGACGGGGGGGGTTACGATGGGTCTTTTGTCCGGTACCCTGCAAGCTCAAGTTATCAAAATGGTACCACGGGCGGAGGGATGCCCCAGGCCACAGAAGCGTGCCCCAGGGGGAAGCAGACCCCCTGGCCATCGGTAAATCCCCTAGCCAAGGACGGGACACCGAGCAGCAGCCAGCTCCAAGCTTCACCGGCCTGCCCTCCAAATGAGGTTGGACCAACGAGAATAGAAGATACTAGAGTGGCCGTGTGCGCCCGCACGATGTGTCACGCTTCCCCCACCCTCTGATTCCCCAACTTTCTTGGGCCTCCCTGCCTACTGCAGTATCCGCCACTTTGCCACTGTTTTCGTGCTGTTTTTCGCCTCGTTTTCTTTGGTTCTCGTTAGTGTCGTGTCGATCATTCCTGAGTTTGCTGCAATAGAGGAATGAGGAGTTGGTCGTTGGTGGAGCATTTTGTCACTGATGTCACAAAGGGATGAGGAGGGGTTTAGCTCGTCTCCATTACTAGATTGTTAATTTTTGGAAATTAATGGGAAATTGGGAAAATGTCAACTGACGCACATGAGGATCGCTTTATACAAAAGGTCATACAGTATACCAACACTGTTTAGTATACTGTATATTATACTAACACTGTATAGTATACTAACACTCAAAATGTATTGCAAAACATTAAATAAATGAAAAAAATTAAATAAAGGTGTCACTTGTGTGATAATAATTTTTTCTTTCAGATTTGTGAAAATTCATAGAAAATTGAGAACTTATCAAGGGGTGCATAGAGCACAAAAGCGAATAATTACGTTTTGTATTAGTACCATAAAATTGGGACAAAAATCAAGAAAAAACTATGGTTTAGGGCTTCATTCGCGTGATATTGGAAAACTGTGTTTGAAAATTTTTGAAAATTTATGTAAAGTTGAAAAATGGTCTAACTCGCAAACCGTCAGATTATCACTCTAGGATACTTATATTACGCATACATATAGATTCCATGAACTTGAGTTTTCCATATTTTATTCTTTTAGACCACGAAAAATACATTTATATGATAATGACCCAGTTAACAATTTCTACGCACTCAAAGTACACACATTTTCAATTAAAAATCATTCAAATCAACAATGAAATTAATTTCATATTCATTCATTCATTCGTTTTTATTTATTTTTTTTTATAATTCGATAATGTACAAAAACTCGCTCTTACGATCATGCGGGAACTTTTTTCTAATTTGCCTGATTGGAGATTTTGCTCAAACTGACCCTCCATGGAATCTGGAATCTTTAAAGATTATTTGAAATAATGCAATGTTCTAACCTGCATTCATGTCGCGAAAACGAGGAAGCCAAGTGTCACATCTAACTTGACAGACATTTTTGACTATAAACTATACAGATATTTTTTCGACTTCAACACGAATCAGCCAAAACTCAGCCCTTCGGGCCTTGCAGAGGGGCTAACTTTCCGCCTTGAGCCTGCGGCTAAAATGCTAAAACATGGAACAAGCTTTCTTCCCGCTAATACGTAAATGTAAATAAATTTAAAACTACGACATAAATGTTTTACTAATCGAAATTAGAACAGAGTACCTAAGTAGGTAATTTTCTGTTATGGTGTGCGTCTACAATTAACTATAACCAAGATTAACTTCTCAACCAAGTGACAACAAAGCAAGCGGCATTGTTTACTAAACATCAATTTATAACATAAATAAATACCTATAAAACTACGACATGAATAGAAGAACAAGTACGAAAGAAATGCGTGATAAATCGAGAGCTTTCCAACGAGTGGAGAACGATTTTCGTTGGATGAAAACTAACGGCGATATATTTCCCTAGAAACGGGTCGGTTGTAAGGTGGTAACGCTCCGCAGGGCGGGGTTGGGGAACCAAGGGGTTGGGGGGGCAGAGCACACTTTCGGCTCGGCGGCTTGCACGGGAAGGGCCGCTCTAGTATCTTCTATTCTCGTTGGGTTGGACTCGTGGGGGTAGTGAACTCTCTAGTAAGTAGGCAGCAGTCCCCCCTCCCCCATCTCCTGTGCTGATGGGGCCCTCCGGCAGTAGACGAAAGTCAGTTAACCGGAGGGTCTCCAACAAATCAACACAAAATTCCACATGTTCCGACACCCGTGGGTACTTTATTGAATTCGAGCCAGGCTACATCACCTACCCCAGTAGCGTTGTTGTTACACTTGTGTTCCCGGGATAATAGTAAATTAAGAAATCAAATGGTAAGGTTGTTAGTTCATGTACCCAAGCATCAAAATAAGAAAACAGTTGATTGTTCTCTACGCAACACAGTGAGTCTATTTTATTTATTGGTATCGCGTGAGCAAGTTTTCGTGACGATTTTTCAGTTTATGTGCCAAAGCAAAGACATGAAAATGTTAAAATCCGTTTCTTTTTTCGCCGAAAAATCGTTCGTAGGGCAGCACTTTCTGAGCTCATTAAATTGGGCAAATTTCAAAAAATGTAGGTACTGAAAAATCACTAAATTGACAAAAGCGGCTAAAAATGATGAAATTTAAGATTTGTTTGCAGAACATTATTTATATACATTTTTCAACTACGAACTGGAATATTAAAATATTATTCACAAAGTTAGCTGAAAAATATACTTAAATTTCACAGTATATGTGATAAAAAAGTTGATAAAACTGCCAAAAAATGCTTTATACCGAAAATCGTTGTTTGAATAGGTAGCTGACTATTTTTCAATCACAAGTTAAGTGGGCTCAAATTTCGCTAATTCCATAGAATTTAGCATACATGAATAAGAAAGTTCACGAAAATTCGCTCATTCGATCATGCTGCATGAATGGAATTTTTTAAATATTTAAGCCCTTAAATTCTACCCTTTATTGTTTATTTAGGGTTTATCAAAAGCGATGCAGATGTTATTGGCCTGTTCCCGGCCAATGATTTTTGAGCTAAATTTCATAAAGTTTGGTCAATTAGTTTCGGTAAAGAGTTTTGTACAACGTATTTTTTCAATTTAATTTTTTTTTTAAATTCGATTTTAGGATTTTACGCATTTTGAAAGGTAAACAGAAAAATTTTGATAGGGGTTAAACATTTGTTTTCTTGGTAGATTACAAAGGTTCATTATTGCAAATATCGTACCATCTAAATAATAGATAACTAGGGGGCCACCCCCTGCTGGCTTCGCCTGTCAACCCCCGCCATTGCGGCCCGTTTCGGTCCAACAGGCTGACCATTGCGGCCTGACGGGCTACCCCCATTGTGCTCTGACAGGAACCGCCCGCACCTTGGAAGTAGGAGGCAGAAGGAGAAGGTCGCGAAAATCCCTCTCTTCAAACGAAGGGGGCCACCCTTTGTTTTTTGATCTAACTTCGTTTTTTGACACACTTTCGCAATTTAAACGAATATGGTTTGAAATTTTGGAAAACTAAGATTTTTCTGATGGTCAGGAGAGCCAGGGCTTGAATTTGAGTACCAATATGTTAGGGTTCTGTTGAGCTGAAATGGGCGATCTTTTCATCATCATTCTCGCCTTGGAGTTTTATTATTTAGAATTATTGGGCCGTAACGGAATAGGTTTTCTGCGCATGAAACCTTTCAAACCCAAACAATTAAGTTGAAACTCAACCCAATGGAAGGGCAAGATTCACTCAGTGTTCTTTGACCAAAACGAACAATGTATCTCAATTAGAACCTGAGATATTAAAGGACAAAGCTATAAAAATTTGAGTTTTCTGTAAAAGCATCATCATCAGCTGTCCTCCAAATGGAGGATCAGAATTCGTTCTGATGATTTTGCTTAAAGCTAGTCGTTGCCTCGCCCTCTTGAGTGGAGAGGAGTTCGCCGTACAGAAGCGTGAAAATTACTTGGACGTCTGACCTTTACCTGGGCGGTCACCCATCCAAGTACTCACCACGCTCGACGTTGCTCAACTTTGCTGATCGCATGAGAATCAGTTCATTGCAACGCCTAACCCGTACGACTTTGAGTTTTCTGATTTTCAATGATTGATGACAAATCTGCATTAATACCTTTCATTTAAAAATAAAACAAAAAAGAAAGATATTGGCCGGATAGAACGGCCGTACCTACTAACTAACTGTCATTAGATTTCGTAAATTTTTTAATTTATAAGATTGATATGTTGATAAAAAGCTATTATAAATAGATAATGTTCGTCTATTAGTGAAACGAATACGTAAGTATTGTTCACTGACCTGTACATCTTGTTATTTGCGTTAAACCCTTCTCCAGACGACCCACCAAGTTACCAAAACATTCCCTTTGATGGCGGGTGTTCTAATTTACGATCTTAGGACCCTTAACTTGCTCGGTAAATACAGTGAAACTTCCTTACCTGGGAATAGACTGGAGTCGGCAAACGTAGGTTTTCTTGCTCCTTTGAGTGGATCCTCTGCTGAGGAAATGGTTCCTCGTGTACTCGGAATGGAGGCCGTTGATGTCTTGACTGCCGAGTTTGCAGCATTTGGCGGCGATGCTGTACCTCATCCGTCTGATCGCATTCTTTCAACAAACAAAACAGATCGAAACTTATCCAATATTGTTAATCACCTAAGAAGAATTGGGAGGAATTTAGAATTATAGCTCTGCCTACCTTCTCTTAATTCTCCAGAATTCTCTTCTGCAATTTTCAGCCTGATATCTCAGTAATTTCAATCTCATTTTTGTAGTAACCCAAACATTCTAATTACGTTTACACAGTGTAATCAAAATCCGTTTCAGACCATTCTAAGACAGTAAATCGTAGAAAATGAAGCTATTACAAGGGCTCCAAAAATTTAAAAATAATTTCTTTTCTTCAAAGTTATCTTCATGGAAATCCGTTTTCCTAGATGTTAACGCTTTATGTGATTCTCCGAAACTTTTCATATTCTTGTCCCAACCCATTTTGACCCCATTTTGAATTGAAGATTTTCCGATTGTTTGTTATTTAATCATGTTATGTCAAGTCTGGTGAACAATTTCTCACAGTTAATACCTTTATAATCGTATTGATTATATATTTAAAAATCATTTCAAAATGGCGGATTCTCAGTCCCTCACTTGTCCCGGACCTAGAGTTGCTGAGTTTACAAACTATGGTGACGAGCCATTTACTCCTATGAAACTAGGAAAGACGCCATTATCAAAATTAGCTGTCTGCTTTGGCAGGGGTGGAGGGAAATTCATGTAACTTCGACCTAACTAATAAAAAATTGTGGTAATACCCTTGTCCCAAGGGTGTTTGATACATTAGTCCCTCAACAATTTAGAAATATGGCGGAAACTCAGTGCCTATACTAAATGGACGTAGATATTCAATTTGAATGCAATCCACAACCAAGTGATTTCGAGAAAATTGAGATTTTCTGTTTTTGGCTGTCCTGCACAGGCTGATGAACTGTAATTTTGAAAACTTGTGTTATTTGAAACAGGAATACCATTTACGATTTACTAGTATGGTAACAAATGGTTAATATGAGTTTTAATATTTTTTAACAATATTTTTAGTGTGGCTCTTTTTGGGTAAATTGACAAATGGCGGGTTGCTTATTTTTTTACGATTTCGAAGAAACGAGGAGATGTAAATAATTCAAGTACACATACAACGTCAATAGTTCATGTTACATTTTCAGTATAATTTTGTGCATCAACTGGGCGCAATGGGCCTCCGAACTAACAAGGTCTGTCGCTATGAGCGGTAGAGGGGGCGAAGGACCTAAGGAATATGGTGGTTGACATGACTTTCCTCTTGTTGATCTCTTGCGTCACCCCTTTTCGCTCTACAGTTCGTTCCCCTCACCATCAATTGCGTCAATGCTGATAAAAAATGTGAATTACATTATAATAAATAATCAAAATAAAGAAACACACAAACAAACCAAAAACCGACAAAACACCAAGAACAACTTGTGTCGGTCACGACTGCCCTTATCGGGAACAAAAGAATAGCAAATCGGTAAGGTCATTGTTTACGAGCTGCACTCTTAGGTACGAGCTTCTAGTGTTCGGAGCCCCACAACATGCAAATAGCAAAATATCGCGTTTTTGAGGAAATTCAATTGCCACTTAAAGATGGGTGCCTACATGATTTTGGGGTATTTTCGCAAGCTGAATCACGTAGTGGTGTTCATTTATAGATATTCGCAATACCAACTTAGACAATCATCGAAAAAACACGAAATTTTAGTTCACATTACACTGTGGGATTACACTGTGCAATTTAACAATCCTTCCAACGATCTATCTAGTTTTAAGTTTACATTGTAAGTTGGGGGAGATATGGCCATTTTAGTGATGTAAGATCAAAAACACGAAAAAAAGGTTTAAAAAAAGAAAAAGAAAAAATCCAAAAATCTAAGCTTTATAAAAATTGCAAAGAGGAACTTCTTCTTCGAAATTATAGAATCGATCCCTAGGAAGTGAACACTCTGTATAGGTATCTTCATATAGGTACCCTAATACATTCAGGTAGGCTCAATTACTCTGCGCAGTAAGTTCGTATTAATTCACGGACGTTGTACCACCAGTGCGACTTCATCATCATCTCATCTTCATCTCATCATCTCATCTTCAACTCATCATCATCTCGGCGTCCCATTTCACGTAAATGAAATCGCGATCTTAACGGATCCATTAGCCCGGGCGATATGAGTTCCACCCCGGTAGTATGCAAATTCACGGTATCGCATGGAAGGCCATCTAAATGACAATGAGTGGGATGGATTCCGATCCAAATGGGTGTCAAACTGGCGTTGAATTGAGTCAGAGTTGGGCGTAATCGTAATCATAATTACGATAATTACGATTACACTGGTGATTACGGTTACGACAATGATTACGTTCGTAATCAAAATTTTTTCTTTAATTACATTTCTAATTACAAATTTTTTTGCGATTACTATTCTAATCACAAGTTTTTTATGTGATTTTTGGCGTAACAACCAATGTCTTCTATAATTTAGCCCTATACCGCAGATTTTTCCATGTAATTACACTCATAATCATAATTTTTCATGTAATTACGACAGCAGGTGTGGCAGAGTGTGATTGCGACATGCGAAATCACTGTAATCAGTTGACTGTTTGCAGCTAACATTGTTCCTGCTCAATACGTTACATGATAAACCACTCTGATCAGCTGAGTGAGCTCTGCAGCGAATTGTGTTCCTATTCAACTTGAGATTCTGACATTTGAAACGGGGCCTTTTTGGGTATAGCAGAGTGTAATTGCGACATGAGGAGCCTCCATAAATCAGCAATGAGAGCTCTGAAGCATATTTGTTTCTCAACCAACTCGAGAGGCTGAACTTTGGAACGGGTCTTCTTTGGGTGCAATTGAGTGTATTTCAATTTGAGAATCCACTCTGATCAGCTGAGTGAGCTCTGCAGCGAATTGTGTTCCTATTCAACTTGAGATGCTGAACTTTGAAACGGGGCCTTTCTGGGTATGTATGGCAGAGTGTAATTTGCGACATGCCAAATCACTCTAATCAGTTAAGTGTTTGCAGCTAACTTTGTTCCTGCTCAATAAGTAACACGATAAACCACTCTGATCAGCTGAGTGAGCTCTGCAGCGAATTGTGTTCCGATTCAACCTGTGATGCTGAACATTGAAACGGGGCCTTTGGGTATGACAGAGTGTAATTTGCGACATACCAAATCACTCTAATCAGTTAAGTGTTTGCAGCTAACTTTGTTCCTGCTCAATACGTAACACGATAAACCCCTCTGATCAGCTGAGTGAGCTCTGCAGCTATTTGTGTTCCTATTCAACTTGTGATGCTGAACATTGAAACGGGGCCTTTCTGGGTATGGCAGAGTGTAATTTGCGACATGCCAAGTCACTCTAATCAGTTAAGTGTTTGCAGCTAACTTTGTTCATGCTCAGTAACATTATAAACCACTCTGATCAGCTGAGTCGACTCTGCAGCGAATTGTATTCCTATTCAACTTGAGATGCTGAACTTTGAAACGGGGCCTTTCTGGGTATGGCAGAGTGTAATTTGCGACATGCCAAATCACTCTAATCAGTTAAGTGTTTGCAGCTAACTTTGTTCATGCTCAGTAACATGATAAACCACTCTGATCAGCTGAGTCAGCTCTGCAGCGAATTGTATTTCCTATTCAACTTGTGATGCTGAACATTGAAACGGGGCCTTTCTGGGTATGGCAGAGTGTAATTTGCGACATGCCAAATCACTCTAATCAGTTAAGTGTTTGCAGCTAACTTTGTTCCTGCTCAATAAGTAACACGATACCACTCTGATCAGCTGAGTGAGCTCTGCAGCGAATTGTGTTCCGATTCAACCTGTGATGCTGAACATTGAAACGGGGCCTTTGGGTATGACAGAGTGTAATTTGCGACATACCAAATCACTCTAATCAGTTAAGTGTTTGCAGCTAACTTTGTTCCTGCTCAATACGTAACACGATAAACCCCTCTGATCAGCTGAGTGAGCTCTGCAGCTATTTGTGTTCCTATTCAACTTGTGATGCTGAACATTGAAACGGGGCCTTTCTGGGTATGGCAGAGTGTAATTTGCGACATGCCAAGTCACTCTAATCAGTTAAGTGTTTGCAGCTAACTTTGTTCATGCTCAGTAACATTATAAACCACTCTGATCAGCTGAGTCGGCTCTGTAGCAAATTGTATTCCTATTCAACTTGAGATGCTGAACTTTGAAACGGGGCTTTTCTGGGTATGGCAGAGTGTAATTTAAGACATGCCAAATCACTCTAATCAGTTAAGTGTTTGCAGCTAACTTTGTTCCTGCTCAGTAACATGATAAACCACTCTGATCAGCTGAGTCAGCTCTGCAGCGAATTGTATTCCTATTCAACTTGAGATGCTGAACTTTGAAACGGGGCCTTTCTGGGTATGGCAGAGTGTAATTTGCGACATGCCAAATCACTCTAATCAGTTAAGTGTTTGCAGCTAACTTTGTTCCAGCTCAATAACATTATAAACCACTCTGATCAGCTGATTCGGCTCTGCAGCGAATTGTATTCCTATTCAACTTGAGATGCTGAACTTTGAAACGGGGCCTTTCTGGGTATGGCAGAGTGTAATTTGCGACATGCCAAATCACTCTAATCAGTTAAGTGTTTGCAGCTAACTTTGTTCCTGCTCAATAAGTAACACGATAAACCACTCTGATCAGCTGAGTGAGCTCTGCAGCGAATTGTGTTCCTATTCAACTTGTGATGCTGAACATTGAAACGGGGCCTTTCTGGGTATGGCAGAGTGTAATTTGCGACATGCCAAATCACTCTAATTAGTTAAGTGTTTGCAGCTAACTTTGTTCCTGCTCAGTAACATGATAAACCACTCTGATCAGCTGAGTGAGCTCTGCAGCGAATTGTATTCCTATTCAACTTGAGATGCTGAACTTTGAAACGGGGCCTTTCTGGGTATGGCAGAGTGTAATTTGCGACATGCGAAACCACTCTATTCAGTTAAGTGTTTGCAGCTAACTTTGTTCCTGCTCAATACGTAGCATGATAAACCACTCTGATCAGCTGAGTGAGCTCTGCAGCGAATTGTGTTCCTATTCAACTTGAGATGCTGAACTTTGAAACGGGGCCTTTCTGGGTATGGCAGAGTGTAATTTGCGACATGCCAAATCACTCTAATCAGTTAAGTGTTTGCAGCTAACTTTGTTCCTGCTCAATACGTAACAAGATAAATCACTCTGATCAGCTGAGTGAGCTCTGCAGCGAATTGTGTTCCTATTCAACTTGTGATGCTGAACTTTGAAACGGTTCCTTTCTGGGTATGGCAGAGTGTAATTTGCGACATGCCAAATCACTCTAATCAGTTAAGTGTTTGCAGCTAACTTTGTTCCTGCTCAGTAACATGATAAACCACTCTGATCAGCTGAGTCAGCTCTGCAGCGAATTGTATTCCTATTCAACTTGAGATGCTGAACTTTGAAACGGGGCTTTTCTGGGTATGGCAGAGTGTAATTTGCGACATGCGAAATCACTCTAATCAGTTGTGTTTTGCAGCTAGCTTTGTTCCTGCTCAATACGTTGCATGATAAACCACTCTGATCAGCTGAGTGAGCTCTGCAGCGAATTGTGTTCCTATTCAACTTGTGATGCTGAACTTTGAAACGGTTCCTTTCTGGGTATGGCAGAGTGTAATTTGCGACATGCCAAATCACTCTAATCAGTTAAGTGTTTGCAGCTAACTTTGTTCCTGCTCAGTAACATGATAAACCACTCTGATCAGCTGAGTCAGCTCTGCAGCAAATTGTATTCCTATTCAACTTGAGATGCTGAACTTTGAAACGGGGCCTTTCTGGGTATGGCAGAGTGTAATTTGCGACATGCCAAATCACTCTAATCAGTTAAGTGTTTGCAGCTAACTTTGTTCATGCTCAGTAACATTATAAACCACTCTGATCAGCTGAGTCGGCTCTGCAGCGAATTGTATTCCTATTCAACTTGAGATGCTGAACTTTGAAACGGGGCCTTTCTGGGTATGGCAGAGTGTAATTTGCGACATGCCAAATCACTCTAATCAGTTAAGTGTTTGCAGCTAACTTTGTTCCTGCTCAGTAACATGATAAACCACTCTGATCAGCTGAGTCAGCTCTGCAGCGAATTGTATTCCTATTCAACTTGAGATGCTGAACTTTGAAACGGGGCTTTTCTGGGTATGGCAGAGTGTAATTTGCGACATGCGAAATCACTCTAACCAGTTGAGTGTTTTGCAGCTCACTCTGTTCCTGCTCAATACCTAACATGATAAACCACCTGATCATCTGAGTGAGCTCAGCAGCAAATTGTATTCCTATACTTATATATCATATTTGTGTATCACTTTGGAACGGAGCTTCTATGGGTGGGGTAGAGTATAATTGCAGTTTATTTTCCTGGCAGTATTGATGCAATTTCTGAAGTATAGAATGGTGCGTTGTCACTTAGGTTGCAGACAAGAGAGCGGTTACATCTATTATATAATATTCCAAATAACAGTGAGGATATATCCAGATAATATCAATTGCTGAGTGAATAGAACGTAGGACACTTTCATGCTCTGGTAGATGAAGCTATGGAGATAATATATTCACTTCTCATCTCCTGCATTCTACCTGTCACTCCAGCTGTCGCCTTTTCTTTCTGCGGCTCAACGCCTTAGTCTACCCACTGGTATTTTCACGCCAAGATTTATGTATCCCTTTCCTCGGTATTCGGTCTCTCCGTACTAAAATATATTCGAGAAAAGAGGCGAAAAAAGACTGAATCCCGAAGAGAGAAGTGCTCGAGGAGAAGTTCTGCTCTTCTGATCCTGGATCTTCGGAGGGGTGGAAACGTAGAGGAAACTGAGTGATGAAGGAGGCAAATAAAATAAGGCAGAAACTTTGCTTATCTTGGTAGAAAACGGGGACAAGGCGGAGCCCAGTGTCAGCGACAGAATAACGGATCTAGCGACGTGAAAGAATGAACAAGGCAACGGTGATGTTGGGTATTGTGTTAGGGAACAGGTGAGAGGGAAGAGGTTGTTTACTTGCCAAACTGCCAAATTATGGAAAAACAATAAATCATTTTGGAAACTTCTGGTGCGAGGCTTCACATCATTTTCCCAACATATGTTTATTTTGACTTGCTATCGGTAGTTTCCTGTCTAAAACCGTACCAATGTTTAACAAAGATTTGAAAGCCACTCCTATTGCAATAGGTTAAAAAAAAAAACACTTTTTTGAATCACCGAATTTTTATTAGTATGAGTCGTTTGCCATAAAATTGGTTTTTTAAACAATATCTTTGTGCTCAAATTCCTCAAATTTCGATACAATTTAACATATTATAAAATGATAGGTAATTTAAGAAAATTCGCTCATACGATCATACTGCATGACTGGAACTTTGGTTTATCGTAGTCTGGAGAGCTAAAGGGTATTGTGAATACCATGAATTTTATTAATTTTCTTCTCATTGTCGTTTGATATTGCTTAATGTCAAATTATTTGATTAATTTCTGCTTTTTATCCACTTTCCAATGGAGCTTCTTCTAGGTAGGAATATTTGATTTCCTTTGCTCATTAGCAAAACGATATATTGACTTGTTCTTATATTCAAGCTATCGTGGATGGGATTTGATTTTGTTTTGGATATGCATTTCATTAAGATTTGGGTTATCAGGTTGTTCTAATTATTTAAGAACTCCCCTACGCAGTCCAAACAATCACGATTACGCCTAACTCTGTTCCATGCCCATCTCCACGATAAGGGGTATTTAAATAAATCGGAGATTTACACAGGCAATTTAAATTTACATACACGCTTTACGCAGTATTGGAAGAGTAAAGTATATGCGACAAGGTGAAAAATAAAATCGTTAAACACAGATGTTTAGTTAGCGGATTTTATTTATCGTGGAAACGTTTACCGGATTAATGTAATTCATTTATTCCACTGGTGTAGCCTGTATGATTTATTCATTCGTCGTTTGAAAAACGGTGGCAGTTTACTGCGTTCAAGTTTCAACTGATCTTCACCGTTTTCCCCTAAGGTTACCGTTCTTTTATATTGACATTCAACTCGTGTTATAAATATGATAATTCTCAGTTCAGAACAAGGTTTTTTGCGGGTTGGCTATATGAATAACAGATACAGACCTACGCACGCGTCATAGATGTATATATGTATATGTTAGCGGTAAATTGTATAATCCGGCATTCTACAGAATACCTAGGCATTTCATATAATGACAAACGAGGGCTGTCTTTGTCAATAATTATATTTACTTTCGCTAGTCAATTCAATTCAATTCAATTTTATTGTATAACCCGTAGGTATTACAAGGAGTTCCTAAAATACATATTAAAAATAGCGCATGATATCTTCCCTTCATTTCTGCCTCAACAAACAATGTTAGACCTTTACGTATGATGTATCAAATAATTACTTATATAGGTCTACATAATTTACGTATAATAAATGAGCACTGCATAGTTAACATAGATCACAATCAATAATGCCTACACTCCACTGCCAAATTTCAATAATAATCCCGAGTCATTGCCAAAATTTCCAAAGCGGTGTTGATGTTCGTTTTATCTCTTGTAGATTTTCATCTTCTTCTAGACCTGTTTTCTGGAAATGTTGGGAGGGGACGGGGGAGGAGTGTAAGGGGAAGATTTGTTCGTCTCTTGATCCCTTAGTTTTGACGAGATTAAAAGGTTCCCGTTTTGGTCTCAATACGCACCGTCAGGCTCGTGAGACACTTGACCATAACCAGAGAGTATACTTCCCCTGTCTCCGCGCTGCTTTAGGAAGAATAACAAATGATACGTGGATTGGTTAATAATTATGACAATTTTGATGACAAGCATGATGACAATTTAGAATTGGTCAACACTTATTTATTATGAATATTCAGACATTTGTTTGTTCTTCAAATACACTAATATGACCAGGTTATGACATATGTTAGTTAGCGCTAGAGAAACTACCTACAGTCCTTTACACACCTATATACACACCTACCTAAGCCTCCAAAATTCACTACTCCGTCTCGCGCAGGTTTATCGGGCACGGCGCGACCAACGAGAATAGAAGATAGGTACTAGAGCGGCCCTTCCCGTGCGAGCCGCCAAGCCGAAAGTGTGCTCTGCCCCCCAACATCTTGGTTCCCCAACCCCGCCCTGCGGAGCGTTACCACCTTACAACCGACCCGTTTGTAGGGAAATGTATCGCCGTTAGTTTTCATCCCACGAAAATCGTTCGCCACTCGTTGAAAAGCTCTCGATTTATCACGAATTTCTTTCGTACCTACTTGTTCTTCTATTCATGTCGTAGTTTTATATTTATTTATGTTATTAAAGGACATAGTAAAAGACGTCGCTTGTTTTGTTGTCACTTGGTTGAGAAGTTAATCTTGGTTTTAGTAATTGTAGACGCGCACCATAACAGAAAACTACCTACTTAGGTACTCTGTTCTAATTTTGATTAGTAAAACATTTATGTCATAGTTTTAAATTTATTTACATTTACGAATTAGCGGGAAGAAAGGATGTTCCATGTTTTAGCATTTTAGCCTGGCGGGGTGAAGAGTTTTGGCTGATTCGTGTTGAAGTCAAACAAATATCTGTATAGTTTATAGTAAAAAAAAGTCTGTCAAGTCAGATGTGAAACTTGGCTTCCTCGTTTTCGCGACATGAACGCAGGTTGGAACATTGCAATGTTTCAAATAATCTTTAAAGATTCCATGGAGGGTCAGTTTGAGCAAAATCTTCAATCAGGCATATTAGAAAAAAGTTCCCGCATGATCGTAGGAGTAAATTTTTGTACATTATTGAATTATTAAAAAAATAAAAACGGATGAATGAATGAATATGAAATTAATTTCAATGTTGATTTGAATGATTTTTTATTGAAAATTTGTGCTCTTTGAGTGCGCAGAAATCGTTAACTGGGTCATTATCATATAAATGTCTTTTTCGTGGTCTAAAAGAATAAAACATGGAAAACTCAAGTTCATGGAATCTGGCCCTGGCCCCATATGTATGCGTAATATACCTAAGTATCCTAGAGTGATAATCTGACGGTTTGTGAGTTACCTATACCATTTTTCAACTTTACATAAATTTTCAAAAATTCTTAACACATTTTTCTAATATCACGCGAATGAAGGCCTAAACCATTGTTTTTTCTTGATTTTTGTCCCAATTTTATGGTACTAATAAAAAACGTGATTATTCGCTTTTGTGCTCTATGCACCCCTTGACAAGTTCTCAATTCTCTATGAATTTTCACAAATTTGAAAGAAAAAGAAGAGTATCACACCTTTATTTAATTATTTTTATTTATTTAATGTTTTGCAATACATTTTGAGTGTTAGTACTAACTGTATGACTTTTTGTATAATGCGATCCTCATGTGCGTCAGTTGACATTTTCCCATTAATTTCCAAAAATTAACAATCTAGTAATGGAGACGAGCTAAACCCCTCCTCATCCCTTTGTGACATCAGTGACAAAATCCTCCACCAACGACCAACTCCTCATTCCTCTATCGCAGCAAACTCAGGAATGATCGACATAAATAGCCATTGTACAAATTAGACAGAAAGGTAAGGAATGTACTTCTTCACTAACGCCTGATGCTTTCTTCTTAGGCTCCTTATTGGTACATCCATATGCTACGCAAACACCCATTCTCGTGAAGAAAAAGAAAAAGAAACGACACTAACGAGAACCAAAGAAAACGAGGCTGATAACAGTGGCAAAGTGGCGGATACTGCGTAGTAGGCAGAGAGGCCCAAGAAAGTTGGGGAACCAGAGGGTGGGGGAAGCGTGACACATCATGCGGGCGCACAGGGCCACTCTAGTATCTTCTATTCTCGTTGGGCGCGACCGAGGGAAACCGCGGGACCTTTTCTTGAAGTGTCTGGGTGTAGGTACTTAAGTGGGTGTCGGAGAGACTGTTTTTTGGCAGTAGATGGAAAAAGGGGGTGTTTGCTTACCGTTGGCTGAACGGCTCTCTGTTGATCTTGAACCCTCCTCAGCATTTGCGTCTCTTGGCTAGGGAGACTCGTTGATCTTCGGCTGCCGATTCTTCTTGGCGTCATAGGTACGCGAGCGCCGAAGAGTGGAGACCCGCGACCGGTCCGTCTTCCATTGCTCCCTCAACGGACAAAATTCCGCCTCCGGACGGGTACACAATTTCAGAAACAAGACCTCGAGCTGATGCTCGTCAAACAGTTTTATTCACTCGTCCAGGGCGTGTCTGCTTTTGGTGGGCCCAATCATCGCCTAACAATTTCCTCCTAGTCGTTCCTTCTAATTGTTCCTTCCGTTCATTGGGTACAAGTTTTCGTGACGTAAGTTACAGAGCGGTCAACGATTCTCCTTACCCTTTTCCAGGGTGCGAGTGGGGGAATCTGGCCTCTTTTCAACGTCACGCCATGTCTCATAATCCGCTGACATCAGCGCAGTCGTGTTTGTGTGAATTGGGTCAGAGAACTGCATATTCAGGACGTCGGCTTATCCTCGTCTCGGGCATTGTCTATTGTCAACTGTGAATTGTCGATTTACGAGTTGACAAGGAGTATTCAGATTAATCTCCACTTCTGACCCAGTAGATGTAGAATCCACCAACGTAATTCGTCCATAGTGAATGATGAGTTTTTTTTTCCCCCCATCAACCAGTAGTTCATCTCCAATCAAGACGGCATGCTTCCCGTCTTTTCTTGGTAGAAACAACCTGGGGAAGATATGCTTCCTAAATTCCCGTGTTCGTCTGTCGTAGAACTCGGATGTATTAAATTGGGATCCCTTGAACTTGTAAATGTTCTGGCGTACTTTAGATTTGGAGAAATTATTAGCAAAATGAATGTGGTCTACTTCTAGAAGGTTGGATGGTGCCTAAACGTCTTACACCTATAACTTCATAATCCTCAAGAACGCAATTTAATTCCGTTCTAAAAATGTCCATCACCTTCCTCTTGAGAATATTCATGTTTTCTTTCCCTTCTAGAAGGTTATGAAGAATAAGATCGTTTCTGTTGTCCGTATGCCGGTTCTGTTTCGTATTTCGCGGTTTTGAAATTCGGTTGTGATTACGTCAAGGCATTGAATTACCTGATGTATTCCGGAGGTCGACATTCTCGAAGTTGCAATTATTCAACGCAATAATCGAGCAGTCGGCTCTTCGAGTGCTGCTGACTAATGAATACGGTATTCGGTCGAGTGGATAGCCCTTTCCCTTCGGTAAACAACAAATCACCCACCAAACCCGCAAAAATGACCTTTTTCCAGAATCTACCCGTTAAAAATTTATGAAAACTGTTATTGCTGAGAGTTAATCAAAGAGCAGCCTCAAAAAACAAAAACTGAAACGAAATTCACAATACAGCCCTGCTAAATAAATACTTAATTCGGAGCTCGCAAAAAAAACACGTGCGCTCGGCTCGGCTACCTGAACTGGAACACCTACTTTCTCTATTCATTGTATACAATCCTGAGAGTGGGCTTGGCAATCTGTTTAATCTCCAGGCGAAGTATGAAATACGGTTAAAAGTTGATATTTTCTTGCTCCTGTACGAAGTTTGTGAGTTAAAGCGAGATAGGAAAAAAGGTTTAGATGTAAAACCACTGCCATTTAATGAATTCAACTCCACGTGCTAAGTGGACTTAATCGATTTTCAGTCGAATCCGCGTAGTCCGTACAACTTTATTATGACTGCAACAAAGCAGTCTCATTATTAGAGAGTTCCTAGTAAATCCGTAAAACACAATACGTCGGGTATTGACAGTCCGGCGCCGTAACTCTGACGCAATGAGTTACGGTGACGCATCCTTCTGTACAGATACGTTAACGGATCGCAATCCGAAAAAAACGTAATCGTCCAAAATTACCCCCTTCCATGGACTCCTATGACCTCCTAGGGATAATTTCCTCCTTCCATGGATTTAGCGTTACAACTAGATCCGTTAAGGACTTCATGTGACTTTAAGATGTGGTGAAGTATCACGTTACAGCACGCCTTTATTGAGACCGACGGATCTGTAGGAACTCTTTATTATCTCTTTCGCAACAAAGCGCTGTAAATGTCGCAAAAATCACGTCACCTGTAACCCAAAATACCGCTGTTCCTCCTGCTCAAACATAACCCTTGGTCAAAGAAAAAACAAGTTGGGTGTGCACATAGCTTCCTCGCTTACCTATCATGAATGATCATTGAAAAGTTTTAAATGACCTTGAAAAATTCCATAGCGGAAAAGAGTAAATCAAGAAGTAGCGTGAAATGTCATAATTGGTCAATTAAGAAACGAAAAAATGATAATCAATATAATTTACGTTCGCGCATACGCACAATGAACTGATTAGTCGGAACAATGAAATAGGTACGGTACCGTCTACAACCTAACCCGCGTATTTACTGCCCATTTCGTCAAATTCGGATGAATACTGTGGAAATTAAGGTTGTTACCAGTATATCATATTAGCGGATGCGCAGTAGCTATTAATGATACAATCATGTTGAAATTGATATGGGGTAATAAAATCGTGTTCTCTCAACGACCATCCAAATTTAAACGAAATCAAACGAATAAGGTGTAAAAAAAGGAGCATAATGGAATATACTTCTGCGCATGCGTAGAGTGAAGTATTGATTTTGCAACAATGAAACTAATAGGGGACCGTCTACACCCTAGCCCGCCCATTCCCTGAAAATTTCATCCAAATCGGATGAAAACTGTAGAAAATAAGCTTGTTACAAGGATTTCACATTGGCGCATGCGCAGAACAATCATTTTGAATTGATATGAGCTAAAATCGTCATTCCCCAACTATCATCTAAATTTGAGCGAGATCGGAACACTAGGCCGTGAGAAAATAATACTTGGTAGAATTTACATTTGTGCATGCGTAGAGTGAAGCATCGAGGGAACGATGAAACTTATAGGAGACCTTCTACATCTACACCATAGCCCGCCCATTCCCTGATAATGTCATCCAAATCGGATGAAAACTTTCGAAAATAAGCTTGTTACAAGGATTTGCGAACACACACACACCACACAGCACACAAACACGGAACCAAAGTTGTTCAGAATGATTGTGGAGACCAAACATTTTTTCTGTCCCGAAAGTGAAAAAATGCTTTCCCTACCTATAGGTAAACTCCGAAGCAGTATAGTGATATCGTACTTCCTACATCATTATACTAATATTTCGTTCAAATTGCACATTTCTTTTGATAATTCGGTTCTTGCATATCAGCTGGTAAACACAGTTCTTTGACTGGCATTCTGCGTATCCTTGACATCTGTAGGCATGTGATGTATTGGCCGAAGTGAAAGTAGCCTCATCAATAACCAAATCGCACAACTTGCACCTCGGACGCCTATATGGAAATAATCCATGTTGATGTGGCTGCAAAGGTTGTGATTGTGGATGGCGATGGGACAAAATGTTCCCTATATTTTTGTTTCTTAATTGACCAATTATGACATTTCACGCTACTTCTTACTTTTACTCTTTCCTCCTTTCCGCTTTAGAATGTTGCCAGATCATTTAAAACTTTTCAGTGATCGATACATTCATGATAGGCAAACGAGGAAGCTATGTGCCACACTCATCTTGGCAGACGTTTTTTGGCTATACTGCCAGGATCTGCATTTACGATGAGCGAGAGAAGCGAGCGGACACTACTATTCCTGTACATGGTGTCTCTCATAAGGTGGTCAGTACTCCAGGGCGTGATTTTAGAGCTTATTTCTGATCGAAAGTTCCTCTTACAGATTACTTGACAACTTGTGGAACCATTCTAATCAGCAGGGTGAGCTCTATAGCAAATGTTGTTCAGCCTATCCAACTTGAGATGCTGAACATTTGAACGGAGCCCCTCTCTGTGTGTCATTTCTTATAATTTCAACATGAGGAATCACCATAATCAGAAGAGAGAGCTCTGGTGCATATTTCTTCACAACCAACTCGAGATGCTGAACTTTTGAACAGGACATATCTGGTCGTGGTAGATCAATATATGTAGTATAATGACAACTCGAGGAACCACTCTCATCAGCCGAGTGAGCTCTTTACCAATTTTTGGTTCCTATTCAACCCAAGGTGCTGAAATTTGGAACACAATTATCTGGGTATGATTGGTTATATTTACAATTTAAGAAACCACTCTAATCAGGTTAGTGAGCTTTGTAGCTAATTTTGTTCCTATTCAACTTTAGATGCTGAACATTTGAACGGAGCCTCTCTGGGTGTGGTTGAGTATAACTGCAACATTAGGGGCATCCATAATAATCAGCAATGAGAGCTCTGAAGCATATTTGTTTCTCAACCAACTCGAGAGGCTGAACTTTGGAACGGGTGCAATTAGGTGTATTACAATTTGAGAAACCACTCTAGTCAGCTGAGTGGACTGTAGTTAGTTTTGATTCTATTTAACTTGGGATGCTGAACATTGAACGGGAATTTCTGGGGGTGGTAGAGCAATATAATATATTGGCAACTTGAGGAACCACTTAAATCGGTAGAGTAAGCTCTCTACAATTTTGTTCCCTATTTAACTTGAGAAGCTGAACTTTTGAACATGACTTTCTGGGTGTGGTAGAGTATAGTTACAATTTGAGAAATCACTCTAATCAGTTGAGTGTGTTATGTTGCTAATTTCATAGCCATTCAACTTAAAATGCTGAACATCTGAACGGCGCGCGGCGCCTCTCCGGGTCTGGTAGAGTATAATATTAGATATTTATTATTTTGATAATAATTATATTTTACCTTGATTTCGTGCATTCTCGCAGCATATATGTATGAGTTGATGAGAGTTTTCAGGATGATGAGGAAGTTGTTGAGAAAGGCTATTAGGATTCGAACCCAGGGGCTCTTCGGCATAGAAATGTAGCAATCGTTGTTGCAGACCAGCATAAACCAGGCGGAGGCCGGGAAAAATCCGATGATGACAGAGCCGACAATCAGCAGAGTTGTTCTGTACGCTTTTTCGTTACTGTGGGCCTGCTGGTTTTCTGACTGCAACAGAACAATAGTGGGCAATTTAATATACTTTAATTCTCGTCGAGAGCTTTCCAAGAAAGAGCAATATGAAGTGTATTGGATAATTGGAAGTGGCGAAATCAGTCGTGTAAAATAACCTAAATGAAGTCATATGACACATAACCAGGATTTCCGGGTGGTATTGGAAAAACAATCAGACACTATGAGGGGGAAAGCAGATTCGAAGAGCTCATTAAAAAATAATGTAGTCATAGTTCGATGCATGAAGCTATATAAGTTATAAGAAGCTATATAAGAAGATATATTGCTTTTTCAGATTGAAGTCAACACTTTTCAAAATGAAGTCAACACTTTTCAAAATGAAGTCAACACTTTTCGAAATGAATTAAACAAGTTTCGAAATGAATCAAACACTTTGGAAAATGAAATAAACAGTTTACAATATGAGTTAAACAATTTACAAAATGAAATAAACACTTTCTTATACGAGTTTCAAAATCATGTAAACAATAACTTAAACGAGTTGACGATTTGGGAAGAGTATGGGAAAGAAGACCGTACATACTCTGTTGATAATCACCCTTAAAAATACGTTAAATAACAAATAAACTCAAAATTCGTGAGTTAAAGTGTAAAACTCTGTTATAACGGAGTTGGGGAGATCTGCGAGTGTTACCATTCGTTTCAGCGTGAAAAAATACGTAGAAATCGGCCCCAAACTCGATTTTTTTTAGAGGGTCATTTTTCCCCAAAACCCTCGATTCACTGGGGAGGGGGGGACCATGTTTTCCAACATACAAACATACTTTTCTCCTCTAATCAGTAAAGTAAAATAAAAATTGATTATGCCGCAATAGCTTAATTTTCTACGAAAATTCGCTAACTATAAGTTTTATAATTTTTTATTGATAATCTTAATATTATAATTTTGTGATATTGAAAAATAAAATTTTTAATTATGGGAGGAGAGGGAGCACGTTGAACTGAGACACTATATATGAATAATACAGATGAATTTCTTCGTATTTAATTCGCTAAACCCGATTGATCGATAGTAATCTAATCCAGCAGGCAGCACTGTTCGAGTGAGTAACTCAATATTCCAGTGGCCCCTGAAAATTATCAATCGGATCGTGTGTCCTCGGAACAGCTCTCTCATTCAAATCCAACGAAGGCAGACTTTTCATCTTGCAGCAAGCGAGAAAATTTGAAAATCTCCCTCCCAAAGAGTCTCTGAAAAAGAAGGTTGCAGAGAACCTTCGAATATCCCAACGGAGGTTCTGATATGGTTTTAATAAAAGTGCTCCGAATGGGGCGAATAAATTGGTTCGTAAAGGTCACATCGGTGGAATCAAGACGCTATCATCAACGCTGGGCTTTTCAATGGTGAATTATCGCAGAACGGAAGGCGTTGAAATCGTGATATAAATAGGAATGCGATTGATCTTTCCGAGCAATCCATTCTAATGCCCCAAAAAAGCCAGAAGACATTCTGTGTGAGGGCGAGACCCAGCGTCATTTTCCAATCCGCGATTTCAAATAAGGATGCGCAGCTTAGCGGCAGAAACATGAAACTTCGTAAATGGGATCACCTATGTTTCTTTGTCATTGTGTACTTTGGTGTCTACTACCTATAAAATAATGTCAAACGAATCGTACTGCAACTTATTTGGATGCAAAATCAATGGTGTAAATATTATGTTTAGCTGCCATCATTTAGCCCAAAAGTGGAAAACGAAATTTGTGGAAACTATACCTAATTATATGATAATCGGACCGCGACATTCTGATAATCGGACGGTATCCTTCAGATTCCGCGACAAAAACCTGCTTCCTCCCCTCCATGTCCCGTTGCCATATGTAATAATCAACTCACGGGTTTACAAGTAAAGGATCATCACAAACAAAAAGGAAAGAAGGACTCCGTAAATCATAAGAAACGCTTGCATACGAGTCTGCAACACATTGGGACATTTTATGTCTTTAGTTGCAGACTCGTATGTGTTGCAGACTCGTATGCAAGCTCTAAGAGCCACTCAGCAGATCCGGATCCTGGGCACCGTCAAGTAAATGTCCTAAAGAGGCTACATACGAAATTACAGCTTCCTAAAGTGTAAAGTATAGAAATTACCTATTAAAATTATTTAACCACCGATTCTCAAATCAAACCGTTCTCCCAACATTCGGATCACCTGCTATGAATCAAATCATCGAAACATCAGCTCAATGAAATCATCAGAAATTAACAAGCGGTTGCAATCATATTCACAATATAAATTATTGAGAATGATCACCTGTGTGTAAACAATTATTCACATAACCATGCTCATAACTCAGCTTGTTGGCCACGCACTTCGCAGTAATTAACATAAAATGGTTGAATAAATCGAGAGCTTTCGAGCAAATGGTCAACGAATTTTGTGGGATGAAAAACGACGAAGTACCATTTCCCTTGCAACGACTCGGTTGTAAGCGGAAATCATCAGAAAACCAACCGTAACGCTTTTATTTAACGCAATAATTTAACGCTTTTTTCGTTTATGTGCCAAAGTAAAGACATAAAACGTCAAAACCCAGCAAGACTCACATCGCTGCACGCAACCACAACGAATATCTCCCAACTACTTAGCTAAAATATCAATATGATTGCGAATATCATGTTGGTTAGTGTGCTATGTAGGTGCCTACCGAAAAAAGTAATGTTTCACGATGAACATTGGAACATACAAGTGTAATATTTTTATTTATACCAAAAATTACCTTTTAGCGAATTTTCGTAGGAAATGAAGCTATTGCATGCATATTTTGATTTTAAAATTTTTGTAAAAATTTTCTTCATTGAAATCCGTTTATATATATACATGTAAACGTCTAAAAATCGATGTTTATATATATCAGAATTTCAGTCAAAAGATGTTTGTCGACGATGAACTAAAACATTGAAAATTTATTCACAATATTATGGTAAAAAATGTAATTAAATTGCATTGATATGTGCTGAAAAACGGTCAAAAAACTGAAAAATTGTTGAACATCCAAAATCCGTTTTGAATCGTAGAATATGATTTAGAACGAGTTTATTTGCCATAATATTGGTGGTTAACAATTTATTTGTACTCGAAGTGCTCAAATTTCAGAACAAAGTAACATAATACAGGGTGTCCCATTTAAACGGGCCCATCGGGAAATTACAGCCTTACGATGCGAGCTATCAAAAAATTGAACTGGACCTTTTTTATTGTATTTTAACTCAGCTTCACGATGCGGAAGTCCGATTTTTATTTTTCCATGTTTTAGAGTCTCAAATCATTGATTGAAACTTACGGTTGCCTCTTGACCCCCCTTTTTTATTGCTTTTTACGATTCTAGGTTGAATTTGGAACAGAAAACGCCTCAATGAAATTTTCTTTTTGGGGCTTCGTTTCTGAGCTATTCCACTTTTTGCGAAATACAGGAAATCGCCGATTCCTTTCAGACATTACCAACACTTTCTTACTATTTTTATCTTAAATTTTTGAGATGTTCACCACACTTTTGAAATCAGCATTAAACTATCATCAGACCCCAGCGTCCATAATCAACAATCACCATCAGGGGGATAACATTACACATGAACCGCCTACGATTTAAAAAAAGTTTTCCAAATCGTCGTTCGGAAAAAAAACCTCAAACTGTTCAGCACACACAGAATCACTGTTCAGAATACAGTTTAAAAATTGTACCACGAGGAGACTTCCAGTCAGTTGTGTTGTGACAAATCGAAAATGCCACCTGGTCCTTCTGCAGCCTCTGCTCCTTCTCCTGCAAACTGTATTCAAGGGTCAAGAAAACAACAGCTTCTTGATACTTATTGTTCAGTCTGCACTATGATCCTAATTATTAAAGAACCTTACATTAGTCCAGAAGACGGCGTCTCATACATTCTTCTAATAAACAAGTAATTGTACTAAACAGTTTGAGGATTTTTTTTTTTTTTTTTTCAAAGGACGATTTGGAAAACTTTTTTTAAATCGTAAGCGGTTCAAGTGTAATGTCATCCCCCTGATGGTAATTGTTGATTATGGACGCTGGGGTCTGATGACAGATAGTTTAATGCTGATTTCAAAAGTGTGGTGAACATCTCAAAAATTGAAGATAAAAATAGTAAGAAAGTGTTGGTAATGTCTGAAAGGAATCGGCGATTTTCTGTATTTCGCAAAAAGTGGAATAGCTCAGAAACGAAGCCCCAAAAAGAAAATTTCATGGAGGCATTTTCTGTTCCAAATTCAACCTAGAATCGGAAAAAGCAATAAAAAAGGGCGGTCAATAGGTAACCATAAGTTTCAACCAATGATTTGAGAGATGGAAAAATAAAAATCGGACTTCCGCAAAAAGTGGAATAACTCAGAAACGAAGCCCCAAAAAGAAAATTTCAACGAGGCATTTTCTGTTCCGAACTCAACCTAAAATCGAAAAAAACAATAAAAAAGGGGAGTCAAGAGGAAACCGTAATTTTCAATCAATGATTTGAGACCCTAAAACATGAAAAAATGAAAATTTGACTTCCGCATCGTGAAGCTGAGTTGAAATACTATAAAAAAAAGGTCCAGTTCAATTTTTCGATAGGCTGTAATTTCCCGATGGGCCCGTTTAGATGGGACACCCTGTATATATGTATGTGTCATTCCAGACGATAACTCTCGATAGAATTGAGATAAAAACTAAATTGAGAAAAAACCAAAATTTCATAACAATTTAACATAATAACACGATAATTTACGAAAATTCGCTCATACGATCATGCTGCATGACTGAAACTTTTTCTTTGAATTGACTCCTTCAGACCCAATCGAAAACAATACCAGGCTAAAAGCAGCCTTCCATTTACGATCCGGCTGAGCTTTGAAAGGAGTCGCTAAAAACGTGCCGGCTGATTGTATAACATTCTTTTGACTCCCGAATCGGTGGGGAGAAAACATCGAGAACCCATAATAATTTACGAATGATGGAAAATCGGAAGTTCGCCGCCAGATTTCCAAGAACGTTGAAGGCGGAATTTAGTGGAAGCGGTATTCACCTTGAAGTGGTTGGCTTCAACTCCCTTACTCTTCTACTATTCTGGCCCGCGTAAGCCCAGTTCCTTGAAATCACGCACAGTTCACATCGTGGTAATTCTTTCGTTGTTACCTAATGATTTTGTGGCTTTATGGATGGATTTATGATCAAGAACTTTTCAATGATCTATACATTCATGATAGGTAAACGAGGAAGCTACGTGCCACACCCAAGTTGTTTTAGCGAATTTTTGAAGAAAATTAAGCTATTGCTCTCGCCTCAAAATTTGTAGAATGTGAATTATGAAAACATTTTATGCAGAAATCCATTTCAGGCTATTCTGAATCATATTCTGAAGTTTAACGCATTTTTTTTAAATGTATGTATGTATGTATATATGTATGTATGTATGTGTCATTCCAGACGATAACTGTCCGTAGAATTGTGCTAGAAACTTCAAACAAATTTTAAAATGTTAAGGACACAAAACGTAAGTTCAAGTTCGTTGGCCAGCATGATCGGATTACATCTTCGGGTTGAAATTTTCAAAAATGTAGTTGTTGTGCGAAATAATTTTTTCAGCATACTAACATGAGGTATATTCGGAATCAGCGTAAAATTTCCTATAAGAATATGTATCAAGTTTTCAAAAATTTCAAAGTTGAAAAATCAGTCAAAAATCGAAATAATGCTGTTCGCTAGTTGTAAAAATCGGTAATATTAGCATGAAACATTGTCCAAATTCAGATTGAACTACTCTTATGGAAGTATCCCTGTATAACCAATTCTAGAACCATGCTGTTTAAAACTTACGTAGTAGGTGCTTGTTTAAAAAAAAAAAAAAAAAAAAAGTAATCACAACTGAAGAGTTTACTCAGTGAAATATTCCATCCTCCGATTCTCTCGGTCGCTCTCTTTAATTTTTTACGCTCAACTGTTTTAAGACTTGATGTAGCTTTAATACTGGCTGTGGCTTAGAAAATATCAGCCATGAAATTATGAAGAAGTTCTATTTATGTACGTACTAGCACGCAGACCCAAGGCCTCGCTCCGCTCGGCCGTCAGTAACGTTAATCTCAAGGCCTCCCTCCACTCGGCCTTCAATACTGACCACATTGGACATCGAAATCTATGAATATTTACCTACATTTGTCTTTAAATCTACAAGATTAGTTTAATAATAATAAATTATGAGTACCTCCTAATTATTTTTAATAATTTGATTCCATGTTTGTCTATCAAAATCATAAACTAAAATTTCTCTACACGATCAATATGTGAGTAGTATAGATCTTGCTGCTTCTAGAACAGGGTCAGAAAGGTCACCAGAAATGGCGAAATTAAAAAATATGAGAGGCTGAGACGGGGTTTGAACTGTGGACGTTCGGAATGCGAACCGACGCCTTAGCTCGCTTAGCTATCTCAACCAGATGGTATATGTGTCGATAAAACTGATTGATACATCTCCGTATTTTTTTTTTTTTCGCGCCCGAGCGTGGGGCGTATGTCATAATCTAATATTATCAGAATGAGTCAATTAACTGCAGTCGGAAGCCGCTCGCATTTCTTGTTTCATATTCAGGAATGGTGAGGGAGTAATATTATTGAGAGGTTATCTTATTGGTTGATCCCTAAACTATTACGTAATATAGGTATATCATCATATATTATCACTCGCCACGACATTGTTTCGAGCGTCTTACCAAATTGATACAAAATTGATTTGTAATATTTATTATAACTGTCGTGGAAAGGTAGGTAATTAGCCCCATAACTTGAAGAAAAAAGGGAGACAATAGCTAACTAGGATAGGATATTGGTTTCCAAGCTTCAGAAGCGTTTACTCAATATGAACCCCTAAAATACGAACAAAATGGACGTCATAATTCATGATCTGAAGAGTGATTGTGAACAGAGTATTGTACCTAATGTGAAAATGAAAAAAACGGGTATAATTCCAACAAGGAAATCCAATTGTTGGGTACCTATGAATAATAATAATAATAATAATAATAATATGAACACATATTACTTAGTTATCTCTGTTCTCTTTCTTTTTCATCTCAAATATCATAAGGGAAAAGGAATAAATAAGGAGAAAAACAACATTCGATAGTATTGATTTTATCAGATCCATTCATTTATTTCCATTGCATTTTTAATGAAGGAAGATCCTTTTACATTAATAATATGTACACAATTTGGATAAAATCTCGCATGCTCCTCCCAAGGACAGTCTTGTAACTTCCAATCTATGATTCTTCCACCACACTCGTAACATTGCACTTCATCTCCAATTTCCAAATAGTAGAAGCCAGCACTGCAGAGCTCAGACACAAGGTGTCGGATAACTTTCGGCCATTTTTTGAAGGTCTTCAATCGTCCATCGTAGGTATTCACTCCTTGAGCGGCTGCACCAGATTCCGTCTGCGTTGCTTGTTCAGCAGAATAGGACTGAGGATTGCAGCACATGTTGATAGGTCAAGTGTCGGTTAACAACTGAACCAAAGTTCAAGTCTCACACAATTTATATACTATCCTCTTGGTATAAGCAAACAATCAGACATCAATGTTATTCAGTCCCATAGCATGCAATAATTCAATACATTTTTCTGTTGCATAATAAATATGCATACACACGCAGGTGTCCACAACATCACAGGCTTCACCACTTCGACACTGAGCCCAAGTGCATGTATTAAAATGTCTCCCATGAGGTGTTTCGACATAGTAAGCTCCCACATTATCACTTTCCATCGTGTAGATTCTCTCAATTAATGCATTCACCTGCACCATATTTTTGTAAAACCCCATTGCTGATACGTAGCGATTAAATTCATGGTATGCAGGTAGAGTCATCAGTTTCAGAAGGCCAGTGTCGCTATTCTTCGCAGGTGGTAGGACTAACTCTCCAGCTTCTTCTGTGAAATTCACCATATTTTTTTTCAAAAAAAAATATTCCAGCTATGAAATGCATCATCAACAGGAAGGTTGTGAAAAATATTGTGAGTGCAAACGAGGTTTGTACTACCATAGTGAGATTGCTTAAAGCAATAGTAATGTTTTTACCACATGCGGTTCCAGCTTGTTGAAGCACAAGGTCAACCGGTGCACCTGTCCCCAGATGGCTAAACCCATCAATGAGAGCTTCAATCGGATGTGTGTTGTCTTCCATGCTTGCTCGTTAACTGGCGTAATTCTAAGATGTCGACTCCTCATAAAAGCCGCCGTTATATGTGAGTAGTGGTGGTGGGGAATGGCTAACCAAGCCATTACTCCCACTAACAGCCGTGAAATCTTTCATCTTGTCCAAAACAGAGTCGATGGTGGGGATTAAATTTATCAAATTTGATGCGGCCTTCGCACTCAATGTGATGTTATATGGCTCAACGTGTAACAATTTATCTAGCCAGCTTGCGTAATAACTCAATATTAGATGCTGTTGCGGTGTACTACTTGCAGACATGTGAGTTCCTTGAAAGAATGTTGAGTCTTGCTTACGATCCAATTGTTGCAGTATGCTACTGAACAGCTCCCAATCGTGAGATGATATGTAAAACGGAATTTCACGCGATTTTCGAATCACAATCACCGTTGTTGTTATGTCAGAAAGACCAATCAATAACTGAAGACTTTTTGTCTTCTCAATCAAGAATGAGCTTGTGAGCATCAACGACTCCATGATGATTACTACTGGTTTGCACACATTGTCAGCTCTTTATAAATGAACCTCCCCTCCCCTTTTCACTGACATTCAGGGCTTCTTTCGTAGTTCATAGTGCTTATTTGCATATTCCATTGTAATAAAATCTTGAGGTGTAGTAGGATCTCCCGTAGTTAGCAGGCGGTATGATCCAAAATGTAAAATTCTAGATTTTTCATTTTTTGTAAAGGGAAGGTAGCCTATTGTTACCGCATCCGACTCATTAATCCCTGGCTTAAGATTAATCAGACGTTTTCTACCAAAATCAACTACTTGAGGTTTAGCTGTTACTATATTTTTTTCAATTAATAACTTCTCTAATGC
This sequence comes from Adelphocoris suturalis, assembly GCA_030762985.1. Classification (NCBI taxonomy): domain Eukaryota; kingdom Metazoa; phylum Arthropoda; class Insecta; order Hemiptera; family Miridae; genus Adelphocoris; species Adelphocoris suturalis. The sequence goes on from CM061043.1 coordinate 9,711,378, forward strand.
TGCATCCAGCTCGTTATTAATTATTTCCTTTACCGTTTCACTCAAATAATTATCAGTGCCTGTCGATCGTGGAGAAGGGGTGGTAGGGTGTGATCCGAATCTGCTGATGGCTGACATGATAATGAGGGCTATATAATAATATTTAATTCTTTTAACTCTTCCAATATGGAATTTATTTCTGGATCATGCACAGTGTTCCCTGCCTGTTTAGAAGCAAACAGCAAACGTAGTCGATCAACTATCTCATTCGGATCATCAAAATAAACATATCTTGGGTAGGCGTTTACTGCTTTGACAAACCCTTTCCCCTTTGGAGGGGGTCCGAGTAATGCCTTCAACAAATTTCGATATTTATATCCTGCTGTATTGTATGGTCTGAATTTTGAGTATCCTTGATGTGCTACATTACTGAACCATACCAGATCTCTGTAATGAGTTTTATCCAAGGGTGTGAACTCAGTTGGTTGGCGTAAGAAAAGTAATTGGAGAAGCCCTTCAGTAATTGGCGCTTTCACTTTATCACCCAGGTAAATGTAGTCACGATCTAAAGTCAACTTTTCATTACCTAAACTCAAGCTACCATCTGCATTAACTTTGGGGCCATATATAGTATCCAATTCATATCCTGATTTATGCCCTGTAATTAATGCGCGTAAAAATGGTCTCATGAAAAGATGGAATTGTTGCAGGTACCTTTCCATCTCATCTTCCCCCTCTGGAGTGCTACTAACCATCTCTAAAGCAGTTTTACCTATACTCCTTCTTTTGGGTGTAACTAATGGTGTGCTAGTTACTCCAATTTGTTGATCTGGATTGGAAACAAAAACTTGCGATCCATCCTCTTCAGTTTTAACGAAGTCACCCACTACATTAGATAGCTCATCTTCTTCTTCTTTTTTGTCTTCATCCTCTCGCGCATGTGCATCTTCTTGTTTTATTGTTCGGACAAACGGTTTGCGGCTTTTTATTATTCTTTTTCGTTTAACTTGGAAACGAGGACGTATGCTGTTTTCGTTGTTGAGTGGTTGTGGGGTTACCTGCTTAAACAACTCCTTTAACGGTTCTAAAGCCACAGCCGAATCAAGTTGAGCTTGCAGTCTACCTTGCTTCATTAGTTTATATTTTTTCCTGATTGCCTCTTGCGCCCTCACAAGGCGGGAAGTAACATGTTTTACCTCCTGCAATGCCATCCTGACTAATTGATGCACTTATGTATCGGGTAATATATATACATCGAATCCCATTCTGTAGCGACCATCTTGCAATTTCTTGTCTTTGTCAATTAATAAAAAGTTATTTTGAGACCAGCACTGTGTACACATGCTTTTAAATTCTTCAAATTTCATATCACCTTGAACATGATCGTCATATATGTGACGAATATTCAACGCATCCATTTTGAACATGACAATCATTGTAAGATTTATTCTAATCAGATTTTTAGGCACCAAAACATAACTATGCGTACAAAAGAATAGATCGAGTGCAAAGTGCCTGGACATGGCGAAGTATTCCCTCAAAATATCGTAGTCTTTAGTTATTATATCGTCAAAAATAACTATAGAATGGGGTTTTATTTCATCAGGTCTCAACAGCTCCACTTGACCATCATCCAACGATGAACCATAGGGGTAATATCCTATATCGGGGGCTAAAGAGTCCAAAACACGTTTTAAAAATTGATACTTTTCCTGGTTTAGCGTTCTTGAAAACACATAAACATTTTCAAATCGTAATCCATTCGGATGTAGCAGCAATGAAAGAATAGTGCATGATTTTCCAGCACCTGAAGGACCGCAAATAAGACCTCTGATGGGGTTTTTACCAAACAGAGGTCCGTGGGGCAAGTACTCTTGTTGGCTGAGTCCCCCCTGCTCCTCCCTCTCCCTCTCAGCTTCATCACTCACCGCTAATTTTACACACTGCTTTAGAAGTCTCATCATTAAAACTGAGCTAAATTCTCATTTTTCACCTAATATATATACCTTGTATAGGAATAAAATAAAAACACGACTACTATTTATAACATCATATTATTTATTACATAATTCCACGTTGTACAACTCTAGTTAATGGTGAATATGTAACGAGGCTGTCTTGTAGCATTAAACAATATGCTGTCGTGTTGGCTGGAACAGGGTCCTTCGTCTCAAAATCGATACGGATATCCAGAATGTTGTTTCCAATGCTTGAATCAATTTGATGACTGCAGTCAACAACGACGATGGGGGCGAGGTCTATAAATTCGTTATATGTCAACATGGGCTGCGGCCATTCCTCTGAGTAGTAAGCTCTCTGAAAGTCTGCATACATATGGTAAAGTACAGGAACCCGTTTAGTATCGAAATCCAGGTTCATTCTACTGTAGGGAAATACTTGTGAACCAATGTGAAGACGGAAGTTAGTCAATTTACAGTGATGGAATAAAGCTATATTTTTATCCACATTTTTTTGTAAATCTGTTTTCAACCCAAAAATGATGTATCGTGGTTTTTCCAATTCTGTGCTAGTTTTCACTGTCCATGAAAACTCTTTATTTGTTGGTAAGGTTGGGTATACAGATAAGTTCCAGCTTCGAAATCCCATTGTAATTGGTTCATTCTGTTCGAGAAGTTCGAGTAAATCTGCCCTTTGGCTATCAGCTGGTCCCACATATGGAATATACCAGATCATTTTCTTAATATTGAGTTCTGGTGAACCGGTGGATGGAGTACCACTGGCTACTGGTAAGCGCGGTATTATAACGTTTGTGTCCGAGGCTGCCCTATTCATTATCAGCTCAACTCTTACATTTACCAAAATTTCTTGATAGTCTTCTGCAAATCCAAGCAAAGTTCTCAACGGTATGCAAACAGAAAAGTTTCCACTATTTTCATCTACGCAAGGATTTAAAGCGGATTTCTTAGACGGTAACATCCATCCAGCTTGTTGTAAACCGTCAACAGTCGCTTTACTAAAACTGGCATAACCTTTCATGGTGGATACTATGCCAGGATAACTTGTTTTGTCAACTAGTTCGCCATTCATAACCAGCTTTATATCATCAAATGCGTGTGCGATTCCATTAGGTCCAAGCGTGTATCGATCATATTTAGATAGGGTACCTTCCACTTGTAAATAGCTTCTCGATATATTTATGTATTCCCCTGGTTGGGAGAAGGGAAATACAATCTCGTCCGATGGGTTGTATCTTGCAGTTGCGAAAGGTTCATGAGCCCGATATTCCAATTTTATGAGACTGTCATCAAAAATAGGTTTTTTACGTACGTTCAACATATTGCCTTGGATTGTAAAGAGGATTCACGTTATATCCCAAATTTTTCAAAAATTTATAATTGATTGGAGTTAGTAGTTGATGTTTACGCTCCTCCGTAGCAGTGAGCGAACTGAATTTATTAGGGGCAGGCGAGCTCTTTTTATGCCAATGTTCAATGATCAACATGTTGTTGCGTAATGGTGAAAATCTGTAGAAAGCAACTCATTTATACTCCTCCTCTTTTAAAATGTAGACGAATGGATATTACTTCATCACCAAAATTAATTAGCTTTCCATCTTGATCGATCACACTCACTGTAATCTCCTCCAATTTGTTACCAATTACAGAATGATATGTAACAGAGTCAGGATTTTCTGACATACGGTATCCTGGTGCTACGCTGGGTGTAAATTGATAAATAACGTGTGATGGTTCTCCATTTCGATAATCTCCTTGACAGCAAGAAACGGAAACACCAATATTTAGTACGTCGAAGACGTGTACAACACCGTTCGACCAGTTCCAAGTATTGCTTGGTAGGATGTTCCCAGCCTCAAATCCCAACAGATGTGAGAATGAATCACTATGATTAAAATCAATTCGTTTTGAACATTTTATACCACAACGTTGCGTGTTCAAGTTCACTTGCATATCAAAATCAATATCCATTTTTTTCAGCTCACTCACTAGTTGCTTGCGTAAGTCAGCCAACTCGTACGTACCAGTGGGAACTTTATACAAGCTTCCAGTGTGGAGAAAATGCTGTTTACCTGCGGGCAGTTCCATACCGAATACATCTTTTTTTAGGCTAGCAGACCATGTCTTTTTTAAAGGCCTATTAGCTTTATATGTGAGAGTGGTAGATCCACGGAGTGTCCCTTTAGCAAACCCTAGAGGCGTAAGAATCGAGTCGTCACTTGTATTAAAAAGTGTTTTACTCGTTTCTATAAGGGCATAATTGTTCTTTATAGTAACCTTTATATCAGGGAATGCTGTTTGCATTAGTTTTTCTATATCTTGAGCATCAACGAAACGCCCACTAGTGTTGTGTACTGGAGCTCCATCATCGAGTAGGTAGAGGGTTGAATTTACATTCTCTACAAGGTTCGGAATAGAGAAGTAAGAATCAAACGAAGTAAGTCCAACCGCCCAATCTGATGAATCTAGTTGAATAGGCGGGAAGAAATTAGCGTTAAGTTCGCTTTTCCCCCGCTCTGTAAGTGATATTGTGAAGGAAGCCATGGGTATACTGATATCAGTACTATTCACGTAGAGACTTTTTATACTGTTCGGATATCATCCAAAGGAACAGAAAACATAAATGACCACAGATTATGCTATCCTTCTTTATTGTTTGGAAATGATTAGTGTTATAGAACACTGTTCTATGAGGACCAAAATATTGTTTCCATTCAAGTGGGGGCTCCAATTCACCATAGCTATCAAAGTAATGTACATTTTTTCCATTGAGCCAATACGCTGTCCAGTGAGTTCCATTCGTACCATCATTGCTTGAGGCCATATTTATTATCGAACACTCAATCTTTTTTGGTGGAGTAGATGGAACTTCATCTCTCATTCTAACCCCATTGAAACCTATAATATCAGCTTTATCACAAAGGCGTTCCAAATCAGAACTTGATAATGCTCGATTTGGAAGCCATAAATTTAGTTTTTTGAACGATTGTTATTACTCCTCTTACGCCCTTTGTATATACCCTTCCCCTGTTTATACGGACGTATATATAACCCTTGCCCCTGTTTGTATGGGCGAATATATAATCCTTGACCAGTTTTACTTGCTTCTTCCATTTTTTGATTGTGTTTCTTAAGTTCATTCAACTCTTCTTGTGACCGCTTTGCATCTATAACTGTCTTAGCAACAGCTGCTCCGCCACCAACTAAGCTACCAACAGCTGATAAGAAAGGGAGTGCGGCTAACAAAGCGGGTAGAAAGCCACCTCTAATAGTTGGTTTCCGACGCTGTTTATTACTGCGATTGCCTCCTTTCTTACTCTTTTTTCGTGGAGATCTTCTGCTTTTCAGTCCTGACCCTTTGGAGGATTTTCCCATTGTTTTTAATTTCATAGCGTTCGTTGTCAACCAAGCTGCAGCTCGTTCAGAAAAAGGAAGGCTCTTGTCCTTGACTAAATCCCAAGCTCCCCACTCCAATTTCTTGTCAGCCTTGTATCGTTGATCCTCGTCTTTTGTAGTGTGATAAGTACGATCGTGAAAATAGCACAAGTTGTCAAGAGCAGAAATTCCGCGTTGCCCCAAATCGTGGCGTTCTTTAAACCGTGTACCCGGACCACAAAATTGGTATGATGGGAGGTGAAGCTCTATTGGTAGCGCGTCAATTGCACGGTTTATAAGTCCACGTCCTTTCTGCTTCTTTCCCATGCCCATACTGAAGATGTGTTGGTGTCAACTCCATCATATATACTCTCGTTAAATGAGTTCTTTTTTATCGATCCAGCTATTGTGCGTGCCATCGAAACCTAACCATTTTACCAATACTTCATCTCCTTTCTTCTTTAATACCTTTTCTACAAGGTATACATCACCTACCTCAGTTTTTCGTATTTCATATTCATAAAATTTTCCATTTAAAATGTTGTTACGGTAATCTTTCAAAGTGTATGTTACGGGAACAGTAGGTTCGATAGAGTGTATAGTAAAGACTTCATTGCTCCAATTTGGAAGGTACCCCTTGTCAAATATTTTTTTATATTTACTGATCCTTACTTTATCACCCACTGTATAGCGGTATTTCTTATCCTTGACAGCATATTGTTGACGATTTTTTAGAATATTTATGAGAACCTCACCTTCATTGTGTGGATTAACCTCACTCGGTTTCATTCCAATGACGCGATGTTTTCTATGATTGTATTCGTGTACAAGAGTGGGTAGTATCCTCACCCAATTGTAACTACCGAGTTCCGTGAAAGATCGATACATCAGAGATTTCAAAGTTCTATTAAACCTCTCAACTATTGTCGCTTTTTTGTCACTATAAGATGAGTAATGTTGTATACCATACTGTTTCATAATCTTTCCAAATTGTACGTTGAAAAACTCTTTACCCCCATCGGTTTGCAAGAATTTCATTTTATTTCTATTAAGAATAGGTTCTATAGCTTCTACAATGGATGAAGCGTGTTTGGATTTCAATGGGACAGCGTAAGCATACTTGCTAAAACAGTTAATCATCGTTAAAATGTATTTGTATCCATTATTAGTGCGAGAAAAAGTGATCATTTCAACGAGATCTGCTTGATATAAATCATTTAATCCTTTCACTTCAACAGGTCTCGTTGGAAAGTTCTTCCTAGCTGGTGCGTGAAGTTCTTTTGCAATCTGTGCTCTAATGCTCATTATGTTCAACTGATATTATTCTCACCTTTCCACACACTTATATATAGTAAAATATGACTTCTGCACTTCTTTTATTGGTGTGAATATTCAAGAACCTTCTGATATTAGTCTAACTAACCATCCCTAACCATCCTAATGGAAAATTACATTTTTTTTCTAGTGAGAGGCATATATTTTGTTATTTTAATTAAAATACCATCAACTGATTTTAACATCCAACCTGATCCTTTCGATTCAAAATTCTCAATTTCCGTTATAATTTGCTCAAAGCTGCGAATTAAATAATTATTTAAATTAGTTGTTTGGTCTAATTCTTCATTTTTTGTTTTAAAATTTCCATCAATTAGTACATCCTCAGCAATCATTAAATTTTGTCCATCAGTATCATCAAAAACCCTAATTTTAAAAAACACGCATTCCAATAGTAAATTTACCTTAATATTCTTCCATTCTGACAAGTATTCATTCAAAACAGATACAAGTTTTCCTTGCAAATTACGTAGAAAAGATTCTGGAAGTTTGATATTATTTATATTTTTGAAATATATGTCAACTGCAGAGTTGCATACTTTTGACAAAACTTTACCACCTTCTAAGGGTACAGCAAACAACCTTCGCAATTTTTGTCCACCACGTCCATGCTCTAATTGTATATCATCATTCCCCCTTTTCATGATTATAACTGAACCATTCCGGTCAAGAGATGTCATTGAACTGCTTTGAACAAGAGTTGTGATCAAACTAAACATTTCCCACACACAACCATGGTTAAATTTCCAAGACCTCTTTTTTTTTTTCATTGTGCACAGTTACATACCTCACTCGGTTATATATTCATAATGTTCAATTGGTATGAACCTTCAGCTTGGAAAAAGGAAAAAAATCAACATGTTAAATATTGTGCATTAAACAAAAGTACAGCCAACTGCTTTAACTTTACATGAAAAAAAGTAGAGGCGCCATACTTTTTTCCAGCTGTCAAATACATTTGACTGCAAGATTGTTCATATTTTTATTAAGCGTGATAATATTTACAATAATGTGGTTACAATAACAGTTTATAATTATTTTATTTATTTATTATTTATAATTTTTATTATTTATTTATAATTATTTTATTTATTATTTTAATTATTTTGTTATACAGTTGAATGATATGGTTTCGTGTGGATCCCATCTTCTAAAATTTCCCTTTTATCATCATGAAAACTTAAGGATTTTTTACATAAATCTACTGTAAAGACATCATGCAATTTCGAATCAATTTTTCTGAAATTTGAGTATAAGTCCTTTTTGGTTTTTAGACAATGTAAATAATCCTCAAATTTTAAATCAGCTACAGCGGTTTTGCCAATTCCTTTAGCTTTCTTGATGACATTATCACCAAATTTTAAACTATACAATTTAGGTCGTAAACAAATAAATTCTTTTACGGGAATAGAGTTGGTTTCATCTTTGATTTTACCAATTACTTTTTTGTTTTCGTTAGAATATAGAGAGTGTGATGATGGGTATTCACTGAAATCAAATATATGGGATAATGATTTTAAATCATTGTACAAATTATTTGTCTTTATCTCCCATATGAAACTATCTGTATCTTGGTAACATATCTTGATTGCGTTTTCTCCAAATTTCGGTAACAAATGTTCATAATGTAGATCATATATTAAAGTTTTTGATAATTCTAATATTGCAAAACCTACATAAAATGGTTTATTGAATACAATTTTTTCATTCGCCAATCGAACGGCTATCAGATTTTCATCGAAAATTGTTCTATCTTGAAAGTTAGGCTTTCTAGCTAATGCAACTAGTTCTTTTTCCGAAGTTATTAATTTCAAATTTATTCGGTTTCTCACAGATTCCATAGTTTTTCCAAACACTGCATTATTTAATAATTTGAAAAAGTCTTTTTCAAAATCATTCTTCGCTTTTTTCCTCATTTCAGTATTCATATTTATGTATGTAGATAACCATTTACTTTGCTGAAATTGCAAAACTCTATTGATTCGAGTTAGAACCAGTCCAGCTTTGATAGCTTGCTGCAATACAGCAATATGAACCACATAATTTGTCTTATCTTCAAAATCTAACAAAAGTTTTTCAACCTTTGAGCCTGGAGGTTTCTTTCGCTCTGGTAAAAAAGGGAAATCCGAATGTTTGTTATGTAAATGCTTAGGATAGTGCACATCAACGTCTAAAATATAACCATATTTTCCACCAGTTTCAATCTCCATTACATTTAAATTTTCAAATTCGGTGAGCCATACAAAATGTCCAAATGGTAAGCTTTGACTCATAGCCCAACCATAAAGGTTATTGACATCTCCATAGAATATGTAAGAACTATCTTTATAAGGGTCATATGTTTCTGGTAAGTGAATATTATTAGCTACTGCGTATCGTTTAACGCTTTGTGTGATTCCACCACGAATTCCTGACTCCACAAACTGTATCATATCTATATCTGTTAGAATTTCAAGCTTGATTTTTGAAACTTTCAGCGCTGCTTTGAAACTAAAACCGGGTGAAGTGAAAAACCAAGCACTATCTAACTGAAAACGATCATAACTCAATTTTCTAAATTGTTCAAAAACTTCACAAAGTAAAATTATGTCTGTTTTTAAGTATAAAATAGTATATTCTTCAAGATTATTAATTTTGAATGCATTCCAAACTTTATGGGCGTGTTTGTAATCCACTTCGCTGACTGGTTGATTAGTCAATTTATTATAAAATTTATCTCGGGATGGTAGAACTGTTTCTTTCAAAACTGAAAAGTCAGTAATGTGTTGATATGGGTAAATGCCTTTTCTCAACACTAAACTTCTTAATTCTGAATCATGAAAATTCTTTTCCATCTCTGGAAATTCCATACATGTTGCAACTAACTTCTCTAAAGAAGCAGGTAAAAATCTAAACGAATCAAGAAATCTACACCACAATTTACATCCTTCGAATCGAATTGAGAAACTAATATATTTCTCTTCCGTTTGAGGAATAACCTCAATTTTTACGTTGAATAAACTCAAGTTTTTAACAATGAAATGGGCATCATATGCTGAGAGGTTATGAAAAAAGATTGGAATGAAAGATGGTTTTTTCAGTTTTTGTAAATTACAAAAGCTGCAACAAGTAAAGCGAAAAAGTCCACTAGCGTGATCGTGATCAGCACATTTAATATTTGTCTCACTAAACTCTATACCACACAACTCACAGTGTGTTGCTGCATCATGCTTCAGTTTTTCATTATCAGTCATTGAACATTGAACTTTAGTTTCATAACATTTTTCAATTTTTAAAACTTGTTCTCTGAGTTCAGCTAGAAATCGATAGACACAATTTTTGGAAGAGAAAATAAATGTTTCATCCTCTTTTAATTCGGGATAATATGATTTTAAATGAAACCCTACACACATTGGAGTATGTAGGTCAATAGGTTTAGTTTTTGGAGCAGCGCTGATACCATTTTCCAAGTCAACTGATTCATCCATATTTGAGGACTTCGTATTCAAAGGCTGTAAAATACACTCTAGATCGGCATAAATGACAAAGCCCACCTTAGTCATAAACTGATAGTCGTTGAATTCAATTGAATTCTTTTTGGGGAACTCATATCTACATGGTTTGAATCTATTACAAAATATTTTATGTTGTTCAAGTCGCTCCTCTGCAGTTTCACCCGTTGTGTAAATAATAGTTTTACGGTACGCTTTAAAACAATTTCTACACATAATAATGGAGCGATTAGGAACTTTGTACAATTGTGAATTAACTAATGACGGTAGGTTAGATATATAACAATAATGGGAGTGATGGGTATTCTCGAGATATAGTAAATCAATAGTTGGTAGCCCTAGATTTACTTTCATAGAAACCTTAAGAGGGTAGAATTTAAATTCATCAGTTCCACCAGACAAACCATAAACATTTACACTCACAGGATTATGTTTTTCAAACCATGCGATGTCTTTAAAAGTAGCGGGGAAATTAACGCCCTCAAAATTGTATGGATGAATCAATTTATTATATTTTGATACGCGATGTAAATTTTTTTGAGCAATACCATTAGTACTAGTCTTCAAATACCAGCTCAATATGGCATACTTGAAACAATAGTTGTCATTATTTTGAACATTTATTATAGATTTGGAAATCTTGAGCTTGTGAGGCAAAGTGAAGAAACATTTTGCTGTAAGAGGAGTGTACTTTGTTATCCTAATTAATACACCATCAATCGATTTTAAGCTCCAACCAGATCCTTTAAATTCAAAATCATCAATTTCTGAAATAATTCGTTGGAAACATTGTATCAAATATGTTTCTATATCTGTAGCCTCCGATACTTCTTCGTTTTTGGTTTTAAAATTTGCATTTATTATCTCTTCACCCCCCATTTGCTCATTATTCTCACCATGATAAATCTTGATTTTATTAAATGTACACTCTAAAAGTAAATTTGTTTTAATGTTTTTCCACTCTTGCACATACTCAATCAATACCAACATCAATTTATCCTGAGAACTGAGTAAAAAACTTTCTGGTAGATTGAAACGGTTTACATTCTTAAAATATATGTCTATTGCAGAGGTACCCACTTTGACAATAACTTTCCCATCTTCTAATGGAACAGCATGCAATCTTTTCAATTTATTTTTACCATATTCTAATTTTGAATCTGATGTTGAATCACTCATGACTGATAGTTGTTGAGAACCATCATGAGCGTATAAGAGCTTTGAATTGAGTGTAGAACTTATGCAAGTATGATTTAAATATTCTAATCTACAACTGAACAACCTATTGCACAAAGAGCATGCTAGTTTTTTTTCTTTTGTCTCTTGTTCATAGAACTAGAATATTGTTTTCTTTTACTCGCTGCTGATGTGGACGGCTGCTGTTCATAATAACTTGTATCTTCATCGGCAGCAATATTATCACCATCATCGCCATCATCATCATCATCATCATCATCATCATCATCACGCATTCTAAATAAGAGGATGAAAGACTCGTCAGACGGATTTTTCCCCTTGAACGTCATGACGTACGATCCCGCTAAAAAATGAAAAATAAACAAGTTGGATGTGGCACATAGCTTCCTCATATTTATCCAATACATGCTTATACAGATCAACATTGGATGGTGAGAAATTCAAGGATTTTAGGTTTGTGCATTGGATGAGACTGTTACTCGTATCTAAGGATTAATCAAAAACAGTTAGCTTACCTTTGTAATTCGAGACACATTCTTTTAATATGTCCCCGTATCTTTTGGGCATCCATATGTTGATTGAGGAGCCGGTCGCCAATGATTTTATTTCGGCCACAATACTGTTTCCGTATTTTCCTTTAATAATCCTCATTGCAGAAATACTGAACTCCTCGTTAATGGGGAGTTTCCCCACCGAAATAGTCTCAAACTTGCGATCTCCAGCATGGTTCAAGCGGGCAATTATTGACTCCATGACTATTCTGCAATAAACACATATTATTATTGGAACTAAGCTCTAGGAAAAACATCTTGTGCGATGTTTCACATACCCAACAATGGGATTTCCTTGTTGGAATTATACCTGTTTTTTTTTAATTTTCACGTTAAACATGTGATGAGCGTACCAATGATGTTTTTGTATGTCAATTTGCTTCACGATGTGATTCATGTATGCATGAATTGTTAGATCAAGCGAATGATTTATCCTTTATCTTAATGTACATGTATATATAAATACTACAGAAATGTACATTTAATATATTCAATGCATATACATTCAACTGTAATGCAATGGGTCTAATTTAAATATTTCATCGTCACCTTCTATTGCATAACTCTTTTTTTCTGCTTCATTCGCTTGATCTAACAATTCATGCATACATGAATCACATCGTGAAGCAAATTGACATACAAAAACATCATTGCTACACTCATCACATGTTTTTAATGTGAGCTCCAAGTCCTCTGAAAATCTTGGAAGCAATTCATGTTTGACATATGTTCTGCCAAGACGTTGAGAGAAGTGGAATTCCTCACTACATGATTTACAATAAATCAAGTTATTAATTTTTAGAAAATTTGATTTTATGCAGATATACAATTTATCAAAGTTTACTACTGCCATAATAATTAAATAAAGGCTTACCTTGAGTTCAGGGTAGGTAGCTGGTAGGTATGTAGGTTGAGAAGGTAGGCTTGAGCTTACGTAGTTGAGCGGTGCTAGCTTTATGACCAGTGAAACTTATCTTAGACGCGCTATTCCTTTTATAGATACAAACATCCCTACCTTGATGCGTTTCATGAGCGAATGATCACGCCACATTTTGGGAATTCGATAAGATGGACGTTGCACTCATTTCGTAACTGCATATCTTACGACCAATATGCAGAAAGAAAAATGAAACAAACATGTAAAAAACTAATAGGAAAAATCTCACTAATCATTTCAAAACACGTTTCATCGTCCCATGCTATTTCGTTTTTAATTAGATTATTATACGCCCCACGCTCGGGCGCGAAAAAAAATACGGAGATGTATCAATCAGTTTTATCGCCACATATACCATCTGGTTGAGATAGCTAAGCGAGCTAAGGCGTCGGTTCGCATTCCGAACGTCCACAGTTCAAACCCCGTCTCAGCCTCTCATATTTTTTAATTTCGCCATTTCTGGTGACCTTTCTGACCCTGTTCTAGAAGCAGCAAGATCTATACTACTTTTGTGACTAATATTGCTAAGTAACCATAATGAACTAATAATGTGTAAAATTAATCATTGTTTAATGATCTGACTGTAGAACAGCGCAACTTCTTCGCAGTTTTGGCCATTGAAAAAGATTTAATAACAAATTTATATTATAAAGATGCAGTTTCTGAGTTTGTCAACAAGAAAGCTAGACGTATAAAGTTTCATTAGCCAACAAATCTAGATTTAGTCCAATTAAGACATGTTTGTTTCTATGATCATGTTTTCAATAAAACTCAAGTTTTCAGTATGTTGTAATCCTATTCCGTTTAAAATATCCAAAGGCAAAGAAAATGACACCTACAAAGATGAATAATGTGTAACTGAAGTGTAAATATTTCCAAATCAAGTATTTAGGTAAGTGAACTGACAATACGTTGAAACGAACTTGACACAATTCTAAATTTTATTGTCAGTGGTGTCAAATTGGGGGGGGGGATTTGTCTTTTGCCCATAGGCGGTGAAAACGTAAATCCGGGCCTGATTGTATTACAGTATTATTTTACTGTATTTTTGTATTTTCAAAATTAATAAATCACCTCCAAAAACTGTTTGTGGAACCGATTCACCCCTTTTTGCGATTTAAGCACCGTTCAGTAAAGCTTATAATAAATTTATTGCTCAACGAAGTTACGTTGAACTTTATACAAAAGAAAGAATTCAACAACTTTCGTAATAACTCAACCTCCCGCACAAAGAGCTTGTATTATCCAATATGTATGTTTCGTTCTTCAACATAATTTTGATAGAAATTCTCATTACCATACCATCTAGTTAACAGTAGTGGGAGGAGAGAACTCGTTTTATTACCCAAGTTGTTATCGTTTAATGGGGAGGTTCCTCCTTTGAACGCCATCTTTCTGCATTTTGCTCTTCTTATCTGCTATCTACACCCCCAACTTTGAAGGGAATTATCCCGTTTGAAACTTTCCTAACTCCTCGGGAACAAAGTTGGTGAAAGGGGGTCCCTTGCGGTAGTCGGGCGGAAAATTATTCAAACAACGAAGTATGGAAAGCGCGACAGGTGATCGAAAAGTTTAGGGCGGTTTTAGGGGTTGTTCCCCGCGGGCGGGATGTGGCACCCAACAAATACGAATGAGCTTACTTTGACATATGTACCTTTCCTAAAAGTTAAAATGTAGTCAGCTACACCATGAGAAAATTACTTCCAGGTGTGTCGATCCCTTTCCCGATAATCTTATCGCATTTTCAATTAGATGAAAAGTTCCAGTCATGCAGCATGATCGTATGAGCAAATTTTCGTAAACTATCGTTTTATATTATGATGAATTTTTTGACATTTTATGTCTTTGCTATGGCACATAAACTAAAAAAACGTCACGGAAAATCGCTCACGAAAATATTAACATGTATCATGTTTTAGCCCTGGGGTCCTAGCAAATTTTGCGAGTCAATTTTTTTCCGCACACGAAACATATAGTGTTACAGTGATTTCCGCCTACAACCGAGTAGATTCGCTAAAAGAGTCAGAGGATCCAGCTTGGCTTGGCCCAAATCGGATGGTAGCATGTATTTCGTGGTTTGGCATCTTTTGTACGCGGATTGTCTTTTGGGTGGATTTATAATGTCACCTGTTAATTTACTGGGAATTTTCAATTACCGGTCAGCCCATCCCAGTTGGTTTATTATTTTCAATAATAAGCCTATGTGATCGTATAGCAAAAAACTTTTATAACCCCCCCTCAAACTTTGTCATTTTACGTTTCAAAGTGCGTAGAATCCAAATTTGCAATGTCCGTCCGCCGTCCGGGCCATAAAAGGCCTTAGAATTGACTTAAAAAATCCGTTCTTTCGCACATAGACTCCACTTGGGGTCTAGTTGGTCCTAACTTCTCGCCAGCTCGATCGCTCCACACCCATGGGTGCTATGAGCCAAAAATAGGTGAAAAAGTGTCTTTTTCGAGGCTTTGAGTGTTACCCAAATCTTCAGATTGTAGAATTATTTTTCGTTTAATGCTTCGTTTATTTCAATTAACATTTTTGTAATTCTATCCTTTCCTTGATTTTAAGCTAAATTTGTTGTAGATTTTCTGTCGAAAAATCGCGCTTCCTTCTTATATTTAAACCAAATAGGACTATCTTGTTCGCTTTCACAATCCTACCACCCTGCATGATTTTCATCACCATTTCATTTTTTTGTTTCTATCTATTCTCCCACTTCTATGCAAAGTATAATTCATGCAGTTAAAACTCCAACCTGCTCAACCACAACTGCGCAAGCTAATATACCACAGTTAGGATAACAATGGGCAATAGGACTTCCCAACAGAACACTTTAGGACCAGATCATGCACGACCACAACTGTCAGATAATAATAATTATTACTCTCATGTTAGGACAAAATTCACTCATCTCAAAATGCACAACTTTCAAATGAATGTTGATGGAAAAATATGAGGGATATGATAGTGTAAGCGTAAAAGGGTGGTGATACTCCGGTTGTGAGGTAACGAGACCGTGTATTGTTTTCGAATTTCATGTTCCTTTGAGGCATGAATGTATGTTTTTGGTTTATTATTTCCAATAATAAGCCTATGTGATCGTGTAGCAAACAATTTTTATAACCCCCCCTCAAACTTTGTCACTTTAGGTTTCAAGGTGCGTAGAATCCAAATTTGAAATGTCCGTCCGCCGTTCGCCGTCCGGGCCATAAAAGGCCTAAGAATTGACTTAAAAAACCCGTTCTTTCGCGCATAGACTCCATTTGGGGTCTAGATGGTCCTAACGTTTAACCATCCCGATTGCTTAACTCGCATAGATGCTATGGGCCAAAAACGGGCGAAAGAGTGTCTTTTTTCAAGGTTTTGAGTGTTAGATTTACGCACGCACGCACGCCTGGCACGCTTGGCAGGGGGTCACGGTGGGTGGAGAGGGGGGGGGGGGTAAGCGGGGGGTGGAGTGAGAGGAGGCGCCGCGGCACCTTGTGGTGGCTGGAGTGACCAGGGGCGTAGCAGAGGGGTGTAGGAGAATGGATATTTATTACTTTTACGTGTTATACCCATATAACACACTGCGGCACCATGAGGTGGGTACGGCGTTCCTTCGAGGCATGAATATATGTTTTTTCTAGGTCATATTTGTGTGTTAATACCAATACTTTTCCTACGCATATTCAATAACATATTCTCTCGACTTTTCGTACGTACTTAGATAATGATATTATTAAGGCAATAGCTATTTGAATAGATAGGAGCTCAAATCGAGAAATATAAACATGCGTATATAATTATAGAAGTTCTATAGGTTGTGGCAACTCGAAATAGGACACGCCGAGGAGTCTGGACGGGCCTTATGACGTACGCAAGCCAACTACGATCATACTCAATTGAAAAATTAATAAACCTTTGTGAAATAATTTGCAGCGTTTTTTTCTAGGTCATATTTGTGTGTTAACACCAATGCTTTGCCTACGCATATTTAATAACATATCCTCTCGACTTTTCGTACGTACTTAGATAATGATATTATTAAGGCAATAATTATTTGAATAGATAGGAGCTCAAATCGAGAAATATAAACATGCGTATATAATTATAGAAGTATAGGTTGTGGCAACTCGAAATAGGACACGCCGAGGAGTCTGGACGGGCCTTATGACGTACGCAAGTCAACTAAAACTACGATCATACTCAATTGAAAAAATAATAAACCTTTGTGAAACAATTTGCAGCGTTTTTTGAGAATCACTTCAATCCAACCCGGTATCCCGTTCAGGTGGAAACAGACAGGAAGCTCGTCTGCTCTCTCAAGTTTCTCACCCAGAGAAGACCCAACCTTTGTCGGGTCCCCCTTTTGCTCCTCACCTTATAAAGTCGGTTAAAAAACGAACGAGGGCTTCGAAACTTTTAATTAAACCCTTTTCACCACCGCTCGAAAACTATCTTTAGTTCCTCTTTCGAGGATCTCCGTAGCTTGAAGGAAAGATTAGCAGTTCAGCCCCTTGGATTCCCAGACAGGCGATCAACGGGGAATCTCCTTTAAATCGCACCTATTGGATTCCACTAGCCAATCACCTTCACACACATTAGAACTGATTACATCTGACAAGAGGATGGGATAACGTCTTTTCGTAACAGTTCCTACATGTTGCTACACATTGTGAATCGAACGTTTTCAATCTCGAGTTTTCACTCACAGTCTTGAATTGGAATTATCTAAATTAGAATCTTGTTAAATCGGGATTAAACTAAGAGCTTGTTGAACCGTTGATTCGAACGATAACTTCACTTACTCCTGATTATATTTCAAAAGTCCCAGTCATGCAGCATGATCGTATGAGCAAATTTTCTTAATTATCGTATTATTTTGTCACATTGTTTAGAAATTTGATCACTTTGAATGCTAATATATTTTTATCTACCAATTTTATTGCAATAAACTCGTTCCAAATAATATTCTTCAATTCAAAAAATATTTGGGCTTCTAAGTTTATATTTAGCAGTTTTTATGCATTGACAGCAAATATTTAAAAAAATTCAAGAAATTTAAGAAAAAAAATTTAAGTACATTTTTCAGCATAATTTTGTAAATAATTTTTTAATGTTCTACTAGTTTAATCTTAATGATTTTTTTTTTAAACTAAACTTCTGCTAAAAAATATAAATTTAACAATTTTCCACCGTTTTAGCCATTTTAGCGAATTTTCTTAGAAAATTGCTATTGCAATGGCTCCGAAAATTTTAAAATTAAAATTTTCAAAAATTTTCTCCATCGAAATCTGTTTTGCGGCATTCTGAAATGATTCCTGGATTTTAACGCTTTTATATATTTATGTATGTGTCATTCCTGACGATAACTCTCGATAGAATTGAGATAAAAACTTCGTTCTTTCGCCAAAAAAATCAAGCATTTCAAAAGGAAGGATGAGTTCGTTGGACAACACTTTTTGAGCACATTAAATTGGTCAAATTTCAAAAAATGTGTTAAAAAAATCACTAAAAATGACTGAAGACGTCTAAAAACTGTTAAATTTATATTTTTATCAGAATCGTAGTCGAAAGAAGTTTATTGACGATGAACTAAAACATTCAAAAATGTATTCACAAAATTATGGTGAAAAAGTCCAGTCATGCAGCATGACCCCATGAGCGAATTTTTGAAGAAATCTTCGACATTTCAGTCGCTATTGATCGTGTAGAGAAATTTTAGTTTATGATTTTGATAGACAAACATGGAATGAAATTTTAAACAAGCACCTACTACCTACGTTTTAAACAGCATGGTTCTAGGATTGGTTATACAGGGATACTTCCATAAGAGTAGTTCAATCTGAATTTGGACAATGTTTCATGCAAATATTACCGATTTTTACAACTAGCGAACGGCATTATTTCGATTTTTGACTGATTTTTCAACTTTGAAATCTTTGAAAACTTGATACATATTCTTATAGGAAATTTTACGCTGATTCCGAATATACCACATGTTAGTATGCTGAAAAAATTATTTCGCACAACAAATCGCAAAAAACAGGCTATTTTGAAATTTTTGACTACATTTTTGAAAATTTCAACCCGAAGATGTAATCCGATCATGCTGGCCAACGAACTTGAACTTTCGTTTTGTGTCCTTAACATTTTAAAATTTGTTTGAAGTTTCTAGCACAATTCTACGGACAGTTATCGTCTGGAATGACACATACATACATACATACATACATACATACATATATACATATATACATACATACATACATAAAAAAATGCGTTAAACTTCAGAATATGATTCAGAATAGCCTGAAACGGATTTCTGCATAAAATGATTTCAAAAATTCACATTCTACAAATTTTGAGGCGAGAGCAATAGCTTAATTTTCTTCAAAAATTCGCTAAAATGTACTTGAATTTCATCAATATTTGCTGAAAAATCGATTGCAAAAATGAAAAATTGCTAAACATCCATAATCTGTTTTTATTGGTAGAATATGATTCGGAACGAGTTTATTTGCCATAAAATTGGTGGTTAACAATTTCTTTGTACTCAGAATGCACTAATTTCAAAACAGTAATATAATATAATGTTACGATAATCTACGAAAATTCGCTCATACGATCATGCTGCATGACTGAGAAAGAGTTTTAGAACGTATTTTTAGAACGTAGTTAACCATTTCTTTTCTTTCAAAGTCCTCAATGTTTAAAATAATGCGATCATAAATAATAACACCCGTTTAAATTATTAATAAATATATAATGAACAAATAATTTATGAAAATCGCTCATACAATAATGCTGCATGGATGGAAGTTCTCGGAAGTGTTTTAATGTTGACATTGTTGTTCGAGGTCAAATCCTAGGTTAGTATCTGTTGTGTCCAGTAGCAAACCGCATGAAAGTCCGCACACTATAAACTCCGTTGAATGCAGAAGTCTGCGAGTGACTGCATGTTGGTTTTCGGAAAACTTTGCTGAAGACTTGACTTTTAGAGACAGAGGTGTAAACATGGATGGAGAAAAGGTAGGAATTAACTCATTGTGAAACGCCGCGACAGCTTGTTTCCGTGTAAATACAGCAAGTTGGCTTATCAAGCAGTCCTGTGGGTTTTCCTGAATCAAGGAATTTATATTTACCGTTCCGCTGCTAGATATGCATAGGAGCTGGAAAAATGTCCGCTCAGCCCAAATGGATTGTTGGTTTAAAAGAAGCGTTCACAGAATTTTTACTTTTGCCAGGTGTGTGCTTAGTTAGTTCATTGAATGATTTAAAACCTGCAAATTATTACAAAAAATTGTATCATTTATGTATTAGGTAGCCCTTGTGAGATAGCCCTTATTATATGTTCATGAACAAAATGATGCTGAAAAATGTACTTGTATTTCATTTATACTAGTCCTAATGTGAATAAAACTGACAAAAATTTAAGATCTTTGTTTGAAAAGCAGATTATTATTTAAAACATGTTTTTCCCCATAAAATTAATGTTTAGAATTTCATTCTACTTTTTGTTCAAATTTCAAACAGTCATCATAAATTTAAATTTATGAAAATTTGCTCATACAATCATGTTGTATAACTGGAACTTTTTTATACTTTTTAGGAAGTCCCTCTGAAGCTATGTTTTATTGGCAAGGCTTCGTTATCAAGAGGGACACCTATTGGAATTGATCCAGGGAGAGGGGGGGGGGGGGGGGGTGAGGGACAACGTAAGCATGAGAGAAAAATAACCACGTACAACTCTGTTTCAGACCACTCTTAGACGGAATCCGTTAAAAAACAATAGTGTGTGTGTGTTTTTTTTCTTTTTTCGTTTTCCCTACTGCAGTAACCCTGCTGTGGGGGAGTTTATTCTTGCATGCACTTCATTTAAGAACAACATGCTTTAACAATTAGATTTAGGTTCAGATACAATATTCTGATACATATTCTTACAATGTCCTTGTTAAATGATTGTGTGTGTGTGTGTTGGGTTGCTGGGGTAGGGTAACTGTTGGTGTTTTTATCTCTTCGGAGCCCCTTCATATCCCTACCCAAGTAATGGTCTTACGTCCCCGTCGTGCAACCCGGGCACCCTCTGGGTGAACACAGGGTGGCAGAATGACCCACTGGCGATTAGGGGGGAATCTCGTGTCAATGAGTCTCCTGTCCCTTTTCCATGTGTCTCCCGTTATGGATACAAACAGCGACGAGACTCATAACCCACGCCTGCCCATTGGCACACGGAGTTCCAGGGGAGGCGCTCGGGGGCGCCCCAGGCAGAGGCGTCGGTCATCCTCCCCCTCATCTTCATCCTCTTCATCCTACCCTTCATCCTCTTCCTCTGCCCTGAATAATGCCCACCAGTGTGCCCATTGTGAGAGAGCCTTCAGTTCCAAGACGCGCCCACGTCTGGCAGAAGCATCCCGTGGAGGCCAACGTTGCAATTGACAAAGAGCGAGAGCGACCCAGGTATGATTCTGAGGATTTGCGGCAAATGGCAGCAGAGGAGGCAGAGGCTGTGCGCAATGGGGTACGTCATATTAATGTATTTTTGCAACAACGTTTTCCCATGCGCACACTATCTGCCATCCAATCTCTTCGCCTGAGGCCCCACTATAAGCAGCTTTTCCAGGAGGCGATCCTGGCAAATAGCCGTGGGGCCTCTCCCGCATCTCCTACAGGCAACAGTCCGCCATTCAGCAATCCTCTCCCGGGACCTCCGGTCTTCTTGAAGACTTGAAGACTGAAGTGTTGAGGCTCGGGGAGCAGGTAGGCCGTATTGATGGTTTTGAGAGTGCCTACCTGCAGGACCTGGTGAGGCGGGCTGTTAAGAGGCCCGAAGGCTTGGAGGACGAGGTTGCAGCCTACATACAGAGGATCTTCCCACGGGTTGAGGACGCGACCGTGACGGGGCATCAGGGAGCAGTTCCTCCTACTTTGGTGCCTAGTGGAGGTCGCAGAGCAGCAAAACAAGCAAGAAGCCAGGAATATCAGCGGGTCCAGAAGTTGTGGAGGAAGCATCCGGCTCGTGTGGCCGCGGAGGTACTGGAACGAGCTGGGGATGAGCAAGTTTTGCCCCCTCTCCAGGAGTTCGTGGACTTTTGGGAGCCACTCATGAGTGCTCCCAGTCACAACCCTGGTGAGCTGGTGGTACCCCCAACTTCCACCAGGGATTCCTTGTGCAGCATCATGTGCATGCCGGTGCTTCATGACGAGGCACATAAGTGCCGTGTCAAGAACTCCACTTCTGCTGGACCTGATGGTGTTTCTGCCCGACGTTGGAACAAGACACCAAAAACAGTTAAGCTACTCATCCTCAACTTACTGCTTCTATCGGGAAGACCCCCGAAAGCGTTGACCTGCACCCGGACAATTTTCATCCTAAAAAAAGGGTTAAGTGGGCCTGGAGGCTACCGCCCGATATCTATATCATCTGTAGTCTTCCGCCATTTCCAAAAGATTCTGGCATCTCGCCTCCAAGCTGCTGGTGTCATAGGTGACGTCCAGAGAGCATTTCGGCCAGCGGATGGCACAGTGGATAACCTTACAGTTCTCCAAACTGTCATTTCGCTGGCCCGTATTAAGAAACGGCAACTCCATCTTGCCGCTCTGGACGTCGCTAAGGCCTTGGACACCGTTAGCCATTTCGCCCTGACCAATTGTCTTCATGGTGTCGGGGCACTTACTCGTTTAATTGAGTATGTTGGTCGCCTGTACCACGAAGGCGTCACGGTCCTCGAGGCACGAGGTGAGACTTCGGGGGATGTTGTCATTGGGCGCGGGGTACGCCAGGGGGGGATCCTCTGTTGCCACTCCTCTTTAAGCTGCCAGCTGAAATAGGGTTAGATCTCGCCCCTGGGGTGCGAGTAGGTGCACTGGCTTTTGCCGATGATGTCATCCTACTCGCCGAAACCCGTGAGGGCTTGCAGATTGCCCTCAATGCCTTTGCTGAGCAGCTAGCCAGGTGTGGTTTGGTGGTTAACCCAGATAAGTGTGGGTCAGTCTCCTTGGCCTCGTCGGGTCGCCAGCATCAGGTGAAGGTGGTGGATGAGGAGTGTTTTGTCATAGGACAGTCACCCATCCCCACTCGATCCATGCTGGAGATTCGGCGGTACCTTGGAGTTGACTTCATGGGTGTGGCCACCATTGCCTCAAGCCGTGTGGACCTTGGTGGAGCACTAGCTTGTATCACCAAGGCTCCATTAAAGCCACAGCAGAAGCTGCGCCTCCTTCGCACGTACTTACTGCCAAAGCTGACCTATGGGTTAGTCTTTGGTTGGCTTACTGCGGGGAGGCTGCTAGAGCTAGATCGTGAAGTTTGCTATGCTGTGCGCTCTTGGCTAGGCTTTCCACCTGGTGTCCCAAGTGCCTATATCCATGCACCGGACAAGGCCGGTGGGCTCCGTATTGTCTCTCTCTCAGCCAGCATCCCATCTTTACGCCGCCAGCGCTTGCTTGCCCTTAGGGGCTCGAGCTGGGAAGTCGCCCGCACTGCTGCTGACCTTGTTTTTGTCAAGCAGCAGTTGTCGTTGTTGTGGTGCGACCGAGCAACACCAACTGCTCCCAAACCCAGCTCATCTGCTGAGTTTGCTGCTGCACTACATGAGTCAGTAGATGGTAAAGAACTCCGACAGTGCTCTGAATCCCCTATTTCTTCCCAGTGGGTGGAATGGGCTTCAGAGGGCATTGGGGCCCGCGACTTTTGCCATTTTCACGCCGTCCGGGTGGCGACATTGGCCACCTAGGTGAGGTGTTCAAGGAGTAGTCACGGGACAGTGTGTACCCTCTGCCGTGCCTTTCGTGGTAAAAATGAGAATCTGTATCATGTGGTGCAGCAGTGTCCTCGTACTCATGGTTGCCAAGCAGATAGCAGGCGCTTTGTCATCCAGCGGTTGGGCTGTTGAGAGAGAGAGAGAGATTATATCACATGCCGAGTGACCGGGGCAAGAAGCCAGATATCGTTGCTGTCAAGCCCGATGGGTCTGCTATAATCCTGGATGTCCAGGTTGTCAGTGGCAGCGTGGACATGGAGCAGACCTGGCGGGCTAAGAAAAGTAAATATGATAGAAATGATCTGTGACAAGCGATATCTGAGTTAAAAGGAGTGGCACCTAATAACATCAAGGTTATGGCTGCGACCCTATCATGGCCCGGGGTGTGGTGCGGGAAAAGCGCCACGGAGTTACTCGGGTTGAGCATCTCGGCAGGAATACTCAGTGGAATCACCACCCGTGTCCTGAGGGGTTCTTACTTGAACTGGTGGTCATTTTATAGGGGCACTTCCTTTCATCCCATTCTGCTTCCTCGTCCTGCAACTTCCCCTATACCTAGAGCCGGCGTCGGGTAAACCTGGGCGTCCTCCCCACTTTTTATTTTATTTGTTTATTTTTAATTTAATGGTGTGCCCCCTCCGCCTTTGAGGGGAATTTTGTAAAAAAAAAAAAAAAGAAAAAAGTGAGTGTGTGTGTGTGTGTGTGTGTGTGTGTGTGTGTGTGTGTGTGTGTGTGTGTGTGTGTGTGTGTGTGATTATTTGTTTATTTTTCAATTTAATGGTGTGTGCCGCCTTTGAGGGAAGTTTTGGTTAATAATAAAAAAAGGTCATTTCAAACGATAACTTTCCTTAGGATTGAGATTAAAATTCCGCTCTTGCGCCAAAAAACCAAGCTTTCCAAATGAAAGGATGAGTTTTTTGGCCAGCACTTTTTGAGCACAAATTGATCAAAATTCAAAAAATGTGCTAAAAAAGTTATTAAAAATGTATAAAAACGGCTAAAAATTGATACATCTATAATTTTCAGCAGAATATTGACCAAAAAACGTTTATAAACAACTAACTAGGACATTAACAAATTTTTGCTTAAAATTATGCTGAGAAATTTGTGCCGCTTGAGAAATCCTAATGCTCTCATGCTTTTACTGGACTCGGAATCAATATGTGGGGAAAAGGAAGGGGAATAGGTGGGGAAGTGCTGGTGCACTTGTATCACTGTACTCAATGATCGTAAGGCCAATAATGGAGTCATGCTCAATCGTATGGTCACCATATTATCAAACTTACAAGGATCGGCTAGATCGAGTTCAGCGGAGATTTGTGAGATACCTGGGTTATAAATTACGCGTACCACAAGAAGAATATAGCCAAAGAACCCTAGCTGATCGCTGCGGACTCACCAGCCTTGAAGAGCGTCGCATTGTATCTGACATGTTGTTCCTTTTCAACTTGTTGAACAACATCGGATATGAGTTCGGGACAGTCAACTTGTTGTTTGTGATTTTGACCTTCTATAATTACACATATACCTGTACTGTCATTTTCTTTCTTCTGAAACACCGATTTTGTTTCCTCATCAAGAGACGAATTTATTTTGTTAATAATATTGTAATTGGGCATCGCCCGTTTTGTAAATAAATAAATAATTAAAGGAAAGGTCGGAGACAAGATCCTGACAGACACCCCCCCCCCCCCCTGATCCTTAACATAAGACAACTTTTCGAGAGAAATGTCTTCGAGGGAATAATTATGAGATATTGACTGATTGACTCTCGGTTTTGAGTAAAGGAGACCAACGACCATTTTCTTGGGTTAAGAAAAAGTTTATTGGCGATATGCCATAACTCCAGTTTCTTAAACCAGCGTGATATAGGCTTATACACTCGCTAATCGTAAGCAGTAGTTTAAACCACGTTTCAAAATTAAACGGCACTCAGATATATTTAAGTTTAAACCTCGCCTCATGTACCCCTGGCCCTTATAGACATTCCGCATCCATCGCGGGTCAAGTTTTCCTCCGCGGACGTCTAGATGCAATTCAAAGTTGTCAGAGAAGTGAGAAGCTCGCGGTCGTTGCATCAGATGCAGAAAACCCCTCCATCTCATCTCAGCAAACTCGGTCTCCAAGTAATTACAAAGCAGGTTCAATGTTTTAAGCTCGGAGTCCTCTCTGTGGGCTCAACATCTGCAAGTTCGATGGAGACCAACTCAAAATTATACAGCGATAAGCCGGAGCTTTCTCTCCCTCTCAGCTACTCCAAGTTGACCGCGAAGTCAATTGTAGTTCCGTTCTTGGATTCCTGTGCGAATTACAAGTTCGAGTTATTTCAGAGAAGTTAACTAACGCTCGTGTATGGGGTTTCCATTGTTCAGTGGAGGTATTGTGTTGAGTGGCTATACTGATCCGACCTGTTGCATTAACCATCTCGAGACTGTAATGTAATATCCATTTACGACGGGGAATAGTTGGAAATTCAGCATAAGATGGGATAACGGTGTTTTACCGGTTAAGGAAGCTGCATTAAGTCAAATCTAAGGGGAATATGGAAATGAACCACTTCCATCGTGAGCTCCACATCTATCTTCTATCATCTATTCTTCTCTATTCTAACATTTCTATCTTTCTCAATTTAACAGAAAATTGATCCCTCCTAACAACCAAAAATAACTGGTTGCTACTAGAACTATATGATGAAGGAGGAGCTCCCTTTAACTCTAAATATAAAACTAACTAAAGCTTTGAAGAGGCCACAGAGATGGCGAAAGTAGATTCAAGATTCAAAGATATTTATTGCATAAAATAAGTTGCACAATATTTTGAGTTCATTTTGGTTTATTATTTCCAATAATAAGCCTATGTGATCGTATAGCAAAAAATGTTTATAACCCCCCCCCTCAAACTTTGTCACTTTACGTTTCAAGGTGCGTAGAATCCAAATTTGAAATGTCCGTCCGCCGTCCGCCGTTCGGGTCATAAAAGGTCTTAGAATTGACTTAAAAAATCTGTTCTTTCGCACATAGACTCCACTTGGGGTCTAGTTGGTCCTAACTTCTCGCCAGCTCGATCGCTCCACACCCATGGGTGCTATGAGCCAAAAATAGGTGAAAAAGTGTCTTTTTTTATGTATATTTCAAGTTGTATAGAAATTGGAGATTTATGAGTGAAAAGAAAATGTTAGCTATTAATTTTATGGGAAAAAAAGTATTCTAAATGATACTCTTCTATTCAAAAAGAGATTTTGGATTTTAGGCTATATTTTGCAATTTTATAGATTTTTTAAAACAAAATTTAATAAAGTTCAAGTTTTTAGCATAATTTCGTACATAAATTGTTGAATGTTCTATTTCATAGTTGATGAACTTTATTTGACCAATCTAATGCTAAAAAACATCAATTTAACGATTCTTAGCCATTTTCAGTGATTTTGTCAGCACATTTTTTGAAATTCGACCAATTAAATGATATCAATATACAGTATAGGTAACACTTTTATGTGTTGGAAAGATGACTTGGTAATAAATTGTTGTGTTTATCAACTATATTAAAAAGCGTAAAATTGTGAGATTCCGCTGCTGTAATGGATTGAACCCATTTGTGAGGTCCTAAGCTCCGAGTTCCGATACTAAGTATACTATAAGCGGCGTTTAATAGTTATGGACCAGAGATCTACGTAGAAGGGCTGTTTAATACATAAATAATAAACCTTTGTGTAATAATTTGCAGCGTTTTTCAAATAAAATGAATAAGTATACTTACAGAAAGAGAACAGTATATAATATTCTTCCCGAAATTAAACATAGCTCTATTCTTTAAATAAATTTCAGGCATTTCTTATTTTTTAATTTCCGATCTTCAGTTCATAAATACACAATTATCTTGACATAGTTCTACAATAATCTATAACAGCAGTAGTACATAGTGTACAATATTACTATAACTGATGGCCCAAAACAATTTAACTTTACAATCCTGCTTCATTTATCAAATTTCCCAAATTGTTCTAACCTTTCTATACGATAGCAAGAATTTCCACAACATAACGGCTTCCTCGTTACTTCTGCATTTTATTATATAAAATATCTCAAATTCGCTGAGTGTTGCCTTCCCGAATACCGCCTGTGGAATGCAAGTTGGGCGCATTCTCCAAGAATGTGCTGAATAGACTCAGCCTTAACAGAGTTACAGAGGATACATTTCTGGAACTGGTCAATTTGTAGATGTGCACCTCTGAAGCTGCATTGAAGGATCCTTTGATCTGACAATCTAAATTGAGCAATTATTATTTTATAAATTATCGGAGTATCAAACATCAGGTACCTCTCTACGTCCATAGAAGTATGCATTTATCTATAAATTGTACTATAAGATGAAGTTAGTATACGTTCTTAATCGTCATACTCATTTTTCAACTTGGAGCAGTGGACAGATACTGCGCTTTGCTCTTATTTCAACAAGATCTTGCCTCCCCCAAACCTCAGCAAAGCCAATCCCAATAATCACTCTCCTAAGTTGCGCAGCCCAATTATATTTTTCGTTGCTAACTCACAAATTAATTGTAGCTACTACCTGCTTATAACAAAAACGCTGCAAATTATTTCACAAGGGTTTATTATTTTTTCAATTAAGTTTGATCGTAGTTTTAGTTGGCGTACGTCATAAGGCCCGTCCATACTCCTCGGCGTGTCCTATTTCGAGTTGCCACAACCTATACTTCTATACCTATAATTATATACGCATGTTTATATTTCTGGATTTGAGCTCCTATCTATTCAAATAGTTATTGCCTTAATAATATCATTATCTAAGTACGTACGAAAAGTCGAGAGAATATGTTATTAAATATGCGTAGGAAAAGCATTGGTATTAACACACAAATATGACCTAGAAAAAAACATATATTCATGCCTCGAAGGAACGCCGTACCCACCTCATGGTGCCGCGGTGTATTATATGGGTATAACAAGTAAAAGTAATAAATATCCATTCTCCTACACCCCTCTGCTACGCCCCTGGTCACCCCAGACACCACAAGGTGCCGCGGCGCCTCCTCTCACTCCCCCTCACCACCCACCTTGACCCCCTGCCAGTCAAAGTCTAACACTCAAAGCCTTGAAAAAGACAATTTTTCGCCCGTATTTGGCCCATAGCATCTATGCGAGTAAAGCAATCGGGATGGTTAAACGTTAGGACCAACTAGACCCCAAATGAAGTCTATGTGCGAAAGAACGGGTTTTTTAAGTCAATTCTTAGGCCTTTTATGGCTCGGACGGCGGACGGACATTTCAAATTTGGATTCTACGCACCTTGAAACGTAAAGTGACAAAGTTTGAAGGGGGTTCATAAAATTTTTTTGCTACACGATCACATAGGCTTATTATTGGAGATAATAAACCAAAAGGGAGTTTCCATTTGAAATAACGAAGTTGATGCCAATTTTGCCAAATTGGCAATGCACAATTTTGTCATTTTTGAGATTCTTACAAAAAACATTAAGACCGGGAAAAATTTATATATATATATATATACATATAAATGATGTAAATACGATGTAAAGTCTGCCCAATTGTCATGGAAGAGGAAACTTTCAGTTCGTCTAACAACACATATATTACATGCAAAGGGTCGGCAGATTGCCAAACAGCAATGTGTGTATATGAGTTGTTGTGCAAGGAATGCCCTGCATTTTATGTAGGAAGAGCCGAGACACAACTTAACCTGCGTGTCAACAACCACAGAGCATCGATGGTTAGAAGAACTGAAGATCTGCCTGTGAGCCGCCATGCTGGCATAAAAGTTTTAAAAAAGATGCCAGGAGAAAATAGAAGAATGCTTCATCAATCTGAAGAGGCACATTCTAATGTTTTGGGCGCGTACGATCCTCCAGGATTAAACATCAGGCGTTAGCCAGGTAACCAACTTCTCCGTGGCAAACGTCTCTCTGCATAATATCAACGTCGAAATTCCCACAAAAAATTATTGTAGTTCTTCATATTATGAAAAAGGCAAATAAGCCGAAATATAAAAAATAGTTTGTGATGTAAATAATTGTTTTTTCCAAAATTTGTGTTAATTATACATGCTCTTGTAGAGCCACTTCATTGAATTGAATTATATTATACTAGCCGCTCCGGCTCGCTACGCTCGCCTCCACGTCCAGCCGGGGGGCAAGCCCCCCGGACCCCCCATTAGATTGCTCGCTTCGCTCGCAAAGAGTGGCATGTAGGGAATGTTGCTCGCTTCGCTCGCAAAGTGTGGCATGTAGGGAATGTTGCTCGCTTCGCTCGCAAAGTGTGGGATGTATACATGCGATATATTACAATTGATACGTGTAGGGGATGTTGCTCGCTTCGCTCGCAAACGGTAGATCCCTAAGGGTAGGTTTAACGTGTGTAGGGGATGTTGCTCGCTTCGCTCGCAAACGGTAGGTCCCTAAGGGTAGGTTTAACCTCTGTAGGGGATGATGCTCGCTTCGCTCGCTTGAGGAAGTTATACTGCCCACCCAACTTGGCAGACATTTTTTTCTGTCGGAAATTCTTACAAACAAATTAAATCTTATAAAACTACGTGGAACCACGAAAAGTTTATTAGGGAATGTTGCTCGCTTCGCTCGCAAGGTATACCTGTATATAGGTAGGAAAAAACCCGTATTTATTCTTTTGAAATAGGCCTGCTCGCAACCTTTGTGAAATACCTGAGTCATCGAACCCTTCACGTCAATTCTTCAGCCGTCTCTCGTCCACGGCACAATAATTTTAATCGCTTCGCCTCGCTTCCACTCGCAGTTTGACCGAGTTCTCCTCACTTTTATCGATATCCGATTTCGGATTCAGATTCGGCGGGATCAAAGCTGTATTTCCCCCGCGAACACCGTCCCGAAAAACGTACGTTTACGGGGTATATTTTAATCGGAAAAAAACGTAGTTTTTCGTCGGACTTTTCGAGAAAACGGGTCCGTACTCTCGCATTTTTTTTACGCATTTCCCGATACTTTTTTCGCGATCCGATCGCGCCGTCGTCTTCCTCGTAGGAAAACCTACGAAACCGGTATTTTTCCGGAATTTTCAACGGCCGTTTGGAGGGGTAGGGGAAGCGGGGAAGTGGAAAAAGCGCACATTAATTCTTACTTCGACCCCCCTCCCGCCCTACGGCCCATGGTTCGGGTGGGATTAGAAAATTTTAAATTCGCTCGCTCCCCCTTTTGGAAAATCCCAAGAAGATCCCACCACTCGTAGACTCCCCCCACTCAGCCGTTTGGCCGTGCATAGCATGGACAGACAGACAGACGGAGTTTCATTCTTATAAATAGTATAGATTATGAATTATGTTTTATATAATTATTTATATTTTTATATAATTATATTTATATAATTTTTATTATAATTATTTATTATGATGAATTAAATGGATTATGTTATATTATATTGAATATATATTATATGAATTATATATATATATAGTTTTGTTGAAAGATGAAAACACTCGCGTGTAATATTATTTTGAGGTATTACAGATGGTAGGAAAAAATAGGAAACACATAAATATTACTTACAAAATTAAGAGAATATTTCGCCGTGTCGGCGTCGTCAGCTTTAGTGAAGAAGTAGTTGAAAATTCTTCTTGTTTCTTGTATTGCTGGTCCGTGTGGTGGTTCTTGGGTCGTAGAATGAGGAGTGGAGGAAGCATGGCAGGAAGGAGTAGGTACAAATGATGGTCTGGAATGATTTTGTGTGTGTGTGTGTGAGTGAGTGAGTGTGTGTTTGTGTTTGATATACCTGAGGGGGTGAAAAGTTCAAAGAGGGTGAGTGTAAAGTGGAAGAAGTGTGATGTATGAAGAGGTGTTTTGAG
This sequence comes from Adelphocoris suturalis, assembly GCA_030762985.1. Classification (NCBI taxonomy): domain Eukaryota; kingdom Metazoa; phylum Arthropoda; class Insecta; order Hemiptera; family Miridae; genus Adelphocoris; species Adelphocoris suturalis. The sequence continues at coordinate 9,742,807 of CM061043.1, forward strand.
TGCCTAAATTGTTGAGGAAAGCCCCCCCACAGTAAAATCACAAATGGGCTGTGATGGGCGCCCCCCAACAATCAGGTGGTGAGTTCACTTCTTCCTATTGAGTCCCGGCACTTGTAATCCTCCCATTACTGCTATGTAGGAGGACTCCCAGGCCAGTCTGTCACATGTCGATGTATTGTTGGCAGCGTTCGGACAACTTGAACCTTGTAGCACTTATCAAAGTTGGTGTCATGGGTCCGAGCATGTTTGGCAATTGGAAGGTGAGGTTTATGCCTAATAGAGTCTCTGTGTCCATTCATGCGGATAGAAAGAGGGGTCATCGTTTCTCCAAGGTAGATTGCATCACAACTCTGGCATTTGAGGTTGTCCACTATATTGGAACTTGTACAAGAGGCTGATGTTCGAATTTGATAGGAATTTGGGGTATTTGATAGTTAATGTAGTCGAATCATCAATTAAGGGGCAGGTTTTACATCGGGGTCGGTTGCAGGGGTGGGTACCAGGGAGTTCATTATCAAAATTATTATTATTATTGAGTATAGAGCCTAAATTTGGGGGTCTTTTGAATGTTATGGAAGGAGGAGAAGTTAGTAAACCTTTGGTTAAGGTATTATTGGAGATAATAGGGAATAATGACTTTAAAATGGGTCTCAATTTTTCGATTCCTGGAAAGTATGTTGTAGTTAAATTTTGAAGTTTGGAGGCTTCTGAAATTTTAGGTCTAGGTTTAAAGGAGGATGTTGCAGGAAGGATCCGTTTTTGAAGTAGATTGGAAGGGTACCCACGATCTAGTAGAGCCTGATGGAGGTTCTTAAATACTCCTGTTTATATTCTACTGTACTATAAATGCGAAGAGCTCTTATTGAAAGGGAAAAAGGTATTGAATATTTGGTGTGGGGGGGATGACAACTATCAAAGTGAAGGTATTGTTGTTTATTAGTGGGCTTTGGATGGATGGAAGAATCTAATTATATATTATTTATCTAATTAATTAATTAATTAATTTTAATTTATTTATTTAATTAATTAATTATTAATTTATCTAATTATTAAACAGGAATTTTTGAGCAATAGTTATTTGAAACCCTTGCTGTGGAAAAGGTATATAGATGATGGATTCTTCCTGTGGCAGCATGGTGAAGAGTCACTCATCTACTTCATGGAAAATTTAAAAAGCTCATATAATATACAATTCACATATAGCTATTCAACGACAAATGTAACTTTTTTAGATATCAATTTGGTCCTGAATAATGATAATATAAAATTAGATTCTTCCATCCATCTAAAGCCCACTAATGAACAACAATATCATTTGTACCTACTCCTTCCTGCCATGCTTCCTCCACTCCTCATTCTACGACCCAAGAACCACCACACGGACAAGCAATACAAGAAACAAGAAGAATTTTCTACTACTTCTTCACTAGAGCTGACGACGCCGACACGGCGAAATATTCTCTCAATTTCGTAAGTTTTATTTATGTGTTTCCAATCTTAGCCGTTTTTAGTCATTTTCAGTGATTTTGTTTAACGCAGATGTTTTGAAATTTTACCAATTTAATGTGCTCAAATAGTGCTGGTCAACGAACTCATCTTTTCATTTGGAAAGCTTGATTTTTTTTTTGGCGCAAGAACGTATTTTTATCTCAATCCTAAGGAGAGTTATCATCTGGAATGACACATAATTATATATATATATATATATATATATATATATATATATATATATATATATATATATATGAAAAAGCGCAAACTTGAGGAATTGTTTCATAATGCCTCAAAACGGGTTTCAATGAAGAAATTTTTCAAAAATTTTTATTTTAAAATTTCCTGAGCCATTGCAATAGCTTCAGTTTCTACGGAAGTTCGCTAATACCACGTTTTCAAGAGATCTTCATCTCAACATGTTGACGAACATGATTCAATTTGCCGAATGCGAGAGGATGTTCCCGGTTGGAGTGTTTTGTTTGGTTCAGCGAGCGATTGCTTCGCTAACAAGAGGCTCACTCCGATGGCGCACAGCGAGGAGTTTCCCCTCATCAGCAGTAATACGACAAACTGGAGGCTCGTTGAATGAGGCTTATGTCGAACTGCACTATAGCGTGGCCGGAACAAAGTTTGCCTCTTCACCTCTATTAGTTCGTTTGAGGTTTATCAAGTCTTTTACTTTATCTTGTTTATTTGTATATATTCACGGGTAATTTGCCCAATTAACATAAATTAATATAAATAGATTTAACATAGCTTAATAACTAATTATACAGAAATTTAAATAATAGAATAAAAAACTAAACACTGCCAAGGACATGGCACAGAAGCTGATTCGTGGCCTTCACAGTATGTCACCATTAAATTTTGAGAAATTACCGATTCACCATGATCATGACGGTAGTGTGCTGGCTATAAAAGATTATTTTTTTGGCCCATTAACGATCTTAGGGGGGGGGGGGGGGGGACGTTTTTGAGAACACCCTGTATGGAACGGTCAAAGCAAATGGGGTCCGTGAATTCCTGGGTATACTTCTTTATAAATCCAAGCATTCTCATGTCTCTAGAACAGATGTCGTCAATATGGTCGGAACTTTTGAGATGACAATCAAAATAACTCCCAGGTCTTTCCAAGACCTCTCCAGCAAAACCATAGCCATTGTCGACTGGCGAGGATGAACGGGACGAACATTTTATATATTAAAGGACAGTTCATTCATCGCACACCAGCTTTCAAGAGCCATCAAGCTTGACTGAAGCCGACTGCACTCCTCCATTGATATTACAACGGCATATATCTTGAGATCGTCACCAAATCTTCTACATACATTTTATATTACCAGTTTGGCGTTACGCCCTTGTTGGACGAAAAAGGCTCTAATATTCTTACTCACCTATTACCTTTTTTATTTCAAGCCCGCTGCTATGGACTACCAGCGTGAAATTTAACATTGAACAGCAGTTTTAACCATGAAAAACATCAGGTATATTGCATCCAGAAGAAGAAAAATATTGACATGACCCAAGATGCAAATAAATAAACAAAGATGCCGGCCAAAAATGAACAAATCCGTCCGCCCAACAAATTGACTCCCATTGACCCGTTCATTGACGCCCTCCTTTTTGAAACTGTATTAATAAAATCCTCAGTCGGTATTTTTCACCGTTTTATTCAGATTCTTATTTTTGATGAACCTGTCAGTTCTTGATTGTATTCAGCGCGCGATATTTGGGTACATGCCTACCATATTCCCGTGTTGGCCGTGTTAGTATAAGGTAGTGGAGGCATTTGATGTCAAAGGGTTAATAACAGTGATTGTTTTCTCGACCGTGTGTAAACAGCCCTTATAGGTTTGAGCTGTCTCTCGAATCCAGTGTTAATTCATGCTGGTCCGCCACGGTGGATTGTTGACTTGATCCTTTGTGTAGATTCACCCCGTCGGAGTAACCTTCATGCGCTCAGTTTCTTTACTGCACTCTACTGTAATCCATCGTGTTTTTTGGTTTATAATTTAAATAAATTTCCAATAATGACGACATGACGGCGATACAGCTCGTACGAGACCTTATCGGCGCTAACTCACTCAATAAAGGGGAGAAAAAAAGACTTCGTGCTCCGCGCAAACGTCATAGTAAATAGATAGACTCGTTGACAGGTTCAATAAAAAATGAGAAACTGTTGAATTATACAAAAGAAATAATACCTACCATGCAGATATTTCGTACTTATGTTCTTCGTACAACCAAAAGAGGGGGCTGGGTCAGCTGATCTTCCAGCGCGTCACAAAAGCGTGTGTCCCAAATTTTAGGGCTTTAAGAAGTATAGGAGACGTTAGTTTTATCACTCATATAGCTGATCTGAATCCTCCCAATCACTTCTAGCGGTCTCCAAGAGGCTGTGTACCAAATTTCAGCACTGTAAGCTGTACAGGAGAGAAGTTATATTAATCTCACGTACAGCTGATCAGACTTCCTCCAATCACTTCCAGCGCTCCCCAAAAGGCTGTGTACCAGATTCAGGGCTCTAGGATGTACAGGACAGAAGTTAGCTTTATCGCTCACACAGCTGATCTGTCTTCCTCCCAATCACTTCTAGTGGTCTCCAATAGGCTGTGTACCAAATTTCTGGGTTCTACGACGTACAGGAGAGAAGTTAGCTTTATCGTTTACATAGCTGATCTGACTTTCTTCCGATCACTTCCAGCGCTCCCAAAAAGGCTGTGTACCAGATTCAGGGTTCTATAATGTAAAGGAGAGAAATTAGCGTTATCGTTCCCACAGCTGATCTGTCTTCCTCCCAATCACTTCTAGTGGTCTTCAAGAGGCGGTATACCAAATTCCAGGGTTCTATGATGTACTGGAGAGAAGTTAGCGTTATCGTTCCCACAGCTGATCTGTCTTCCTCCCAATCACTTCCAGCGCTCCCCAAATGGCTGTGTACCAGATTCAGGGCTCTAGGATGTACAGGACAGAAGTTAGCTTTATCGCTCACACAGCTGATCTGTCTTCCTCCCAATTACTTCTTGTGGTCTCCAAGAGGCGTTTACCAAATTGCAGGGTTCTATGATGTACTGGAGAGAAGTTAGCTTTATCGCTCACACAGCTGATCTGTCTTCCTCCCAATCACTTCTAGTGATTTCCAAGAGGCTGTGTACCGAATTTCAGGGTTCTATGATGTACTGGAGACAAGTTAGCTTCATCGCTCTCACAGCTGATCTGTCTTCCTCCCAATCACTTCTAGTGGTCTCCAAGAGGATGTGTACTGAATTTTATTGTTCTACGATGTACAGGAGAGAGAAGTTAGCTTCATCGTTCACACAGCTGATCTGTCTTCCTCCCAATCACTTCTAGTGGTCTCCAAGAGGCTGTGTACCGAATTTCTGGGTTCTACGATGTACAGGAGAGAAGTTAGCTTCATCGTTTACACAGCTTATCTGACTTTCCTCCGATCACTTCCAGCGCTCCCAAAAAGGCTGTGTACCAGATTCAGGGTTCTATGATGTACAGGAGAGAAATTAGCGTTATCGCTCACACAGCTGATCTGTCTTCCTCCCAATCACTTCTAGTGGTCTCCAACAGGCGGTGTACCAAATTTCAGGGTTCTATGATGTACTGGAGAGAAGTTAGCGTTATTGTTTCCACAGCTGATCTGTCTTCCCCCCAATCACTTCTTGTGGTCTCCAAGAGGCGTTGTACCACATTTCAGGGTTCTATGATACTGGAGAGTTAGAAGTTAGCTTTATCGCTCACACAGCTGATCTGTCTTCCTCCCAATCACTTCTTGTGGTCTCCAAGAGGCGTTGTACCAAATTTCAGGGTTCTATGATGTACTGGAGAGAAGTTAGCTTTATCGCTCACACAGCTGATCTGTCTTCCTCCCAATCACTTCTAGTGGTTTCCAAGAGGCTGTGTACCAAATTTCTGGGTTCTACGACGTACAGGAGAGAAGTTAGCTTTATCGTTTACATAGCTGATCTGACTTTCTTCCGATCACTTCTAGTGGTCTCCAAGAGGATATGTACTGAATTTTATTGTTCTACGATGTACAGGAGAGAGAAGTTAGCTTCATCGTTCACACAGCTGTTCTGACTTTCTTCCGATCACTTCTAGTGGTCTCCAAGATTATGTGTACTGAATTTTATTGTTCTACGATGTACAGGAGAGAGAAGTTAGCTTCATCGTTCACACAGCTGTTCTGACTTTCTTCCAATCACTTCCAGCGCTCCCCAAAAGGCTGTTTACCAGATTCAGGGTTCTATGATGTACTTGAGAGAAGTTAGCTTCATCGTTTACACAGCTGATATGACTTCCTCCCAATCACTTCTAGTGGTCTTCAAGAGGCTATCTTCAGTAACTGCGACCATCAACAGTCAGTTCGGCTGCACAGAATGGATACAGTAATATCTCATATTGAGACGCTAACTCATACTAGTACAGTTCTTCTACGAACAGGTGGAACTTTAATAGATTATCCCTTAGAACATTCCTTAACCAACTACCTAAACTTTCAAATTCAGCTACTGTGACCCACAACAGCCAGACGGCTGCAAAGAATTTATACTGTACTATATTCCATATTGAGACACTATCTCATACTAGTACAGTTCCTGTACGAACAGTTGAAACTTTAATCGATTATTCCCTAGAACTTTCCTTAACCAACTACCTAATCTTTAAAATTCAGTTACTGTAACCATCAACAGCCAGCACGGCTGCACAGAATTTATACAGTACTATCTCATATTGAGACGCTATCTCATTCTAGTACATTTCCTGTTCGAACAGTTGAAACATTAATCGATTATTCCCTAGAACACTCCTTAACCAACTACCTAAACGTTCAAATTCAGTTACTGCGACCATCAACAGTCAGTACGGCTGCACAGAATTTATACAGTACTATTTTATATTGAGACACTATCTCATCCTAGTACAGTTCTTGTACGAACAGTTGAACACTAACTCGTACTAATACAGTTCTTGTACGAACAGTTGGAACTTTAATCGATTATCCCCTAGATCTTTCCTTAAACAACAACCTAAACTTTAAAATTCAGCTACTGCTACCAACAATAGCCAGTACGGCTGCACAGAATTTATACAGTACTATTTCATATTGAGACACTATCTCATACTAGTACAGTTCCTGTACGAACAGTTGAAACATTAATCGATTATTCCCTAGAATGTTCCTTAACCAACTACCTAAACTTTCAAATTCAGTTACTGCGATCATTAACAATAACTACGGCTATCTCACTATTGAGCAGTTCTTGTCAAATAGCGTTGTGTATCCTGCGTATCCAGCTGTTAAAACTTTAATTGATTATTCCCTAACCCTTCAGCATTCTCTTAGGAGTTGAATCTAGTGGCCACCAGCAACAGCGTTCGTAATTCTCTCTCTTCGATTCAATTAATACATCATTACCTTCCTCACCGGTCCAACTATTCTATCCGAGAAGGGTGTCACTCTGATATAAAGGGAGGTTTCAGGTGAAGGGAGTTAACCTTGATCGGAGTTAAAACAGTTTACGTTCGGGAGATGGAAAATCCAGTTACCCCGTTCAGGCTCCCACTTTGCTGTAATGGACGCTCTCGGCGGACCCTCAGGCGCTGCCTTATTGAGTTGATCGCTGAGGACTTCAGAAGGATCACCTAAATGCTCGAGGGTTGACTGTAATAAAAAGTTATGGCTAGGAATCTTCGAATTTTATTTTCTACGGTCTGTCATGCTATCGGTGGGAATTACAGGTTAGGGTTGAAAGTGTCGGTCTTAGGTGGAAATCTCCTTCATCTAAGGCTTCTTTCCGTTTATATTCCCTCTTCTCGTAGTGCCGGTTTGTAAATCTAAATCACATTTGTCTCTCGGAGTCCAATGTGATGGAGGTGATGGGATGGAGCAGTTCAGGGCTTCCCAAACTTTATAGCTGTTGGACTCCTTTTACTGGTGCTCAGTGGCGTAGTTTGAGGAGGGGCAGGGTGGGCAGAGCCCCTCCATAAATTATAGAGGATGCAGAATTTTGTTTTATGGATATAAACAAATTAATAATTTTACGCTTCCAACTTTAGTTCCTAACACCTTCAATTAAAGAATGTAAATAGTAAAACACAACTACTATTATTATACGATTCTGGTTAGTGAGCGGTCTTGAGTCGCTCTTAATAAAGACATTTTATTAGGTTCGTTTGGGTAGGGGCAAAATGGCGTGGATATTGTACAGCCCCACGGAGCATAGTAAAATCACCTAGTCAACAAAACGGAAATGTGGATACTACAAACTGAAATCAAGTCGTTCCCCTCTACCTTCTGGGGCGAGCCCGTATCCGATTTTGCCCTAGAAAAATATCCATTGTTCAGTATCCACCAATTCCCCTATGAACTTCCCCTACTTTTCACTGCCTACTTGATCAAGCTTGGTTGTTCGTTTCAAAACCGTTTCCCGTTGTATTATACCATTAATTTACGAATAAAATCCCAGTTAAAATGAAGCAAGAATACAATAAATAGAAGCCTGCAGTGGTGATTGAAATAGTTTAATAGAAAAGATTGAAATAATCTAGTGTAGCAGTATTTCTATTCTAACCTAGCATATTGCAGGTTTGAGTTTTTTTTTTTTTTTAAAATGTTTCTTGATCTCGGTTTCATGCACTGTATTTCATTTTGCGTAGGTAGGTACCTACTTATATAATACAATTGTATGATATTGACCAGAAAATGTTATTTTCACGCGGAAGTAACAATTGAGGATAAACCTGTAAGACATCAAGTCCACATAGGTAGATATATGAATTTGCATGCAGTAAATCTAGAATAATAGTATAATAAACCTAGGAGCTCCTCAATTCATCGGTAGGTACGTATTCGTATTTATCATGATTTTTCACGTTCTGATTAGTTATTTGGATAATATTTTTTCTAGGTAGTATTATGTTTTAATAATCTATAGGATTGTGAATATGAAAGCGTCCGTGATTTCAGATCATTACAAAAAGCCATTGAGCACCTACCTACTTATATGAATGTTTGGCAGTTTATTAAGAGTCTTCGTATAGCAACAAGCTCTAGAAATGAATAGCAAACCTATAAAATAAAATGAAATCCTCGACTGTTGCCCCTCCATAAGAAATGACTTAGCTACGCCACTGCTGGTGCTCCCGAAAGGTGCGTACACACTGCCGCACAGTGGACCAAAACCGTGAAAAACTGTTTAAAACTCTGCAGCATGCAGAAAAAATTTGCTAGCTATTTCATATTTTGACGAAAATTTATTTTCAGTACATTCATTAGAACAGGTTGGCCCCCAACTGGAAAAGTCGGGGAAAACCTGGAAATGTCAGGGAATTCTTTGCGTCGGGAAAGTCAGGGAAATGTCAGGGAATTTTTTAATGAAAACTTTGTGTAATAGTTTGTTGCATTTTTAGGGATGTTCGAACTCCTAAGAAATCCTACTTCAACGGCATACTTTATCACACTTATTATTTCATAGGTAGGTATACGCATGACAAATGATATCAAGAGTGAAGTATCACCACTGCACGCTGATTCAATGCGACATGTATATATCCTCGGCTCTCCTGTTACTATATCACCTGGTAGTGAACCGTAGGTGAAAAAAATCAACAGTGTATAGAACTTGGGTGCGATCCAGTGAGAGACACAACAACTTGTTGGTGTGGGTATGGTGGTTTGCCTTTCTTACTGGTGAAATTGGTGAGGTTAACTTTTCTGGAGTTTTCATAGTTTTTTTAGCACATTTTAATGGAATTTAAGTACATTTATTTCGCAGCATAATTTTGCACATAACTTTTTTAATGTTCTATTTTATTGTTAATAAACTTTATTTGAGCAATATTCTGCTAAAAAATATAAATTTAACGATTTTTAGCCATTTTTAGCGAATTTTCTTAGAAAATTAAGCTATTGCAATGGCTCCAAAAATTTTAAAATGAAAATTTTCAAAAATTTTCTTCATCGAAATCTGTTTTGCGGCATTCTGAAATGATTCCTGGATTTTAACGCTTTTTTATATGTATATATATATGTATGTGTCATTCCAGACGATAACTCTCGATAGAATTGAGATAAAAACTTCGTTCTTTCGCCAAAAAATCAAGAATTTCAAAAGAAAGGATGAGTTCGTTGGACAACACTTTTTGAGCACATTAAATTGGTCAAATTTCAAAAAATCTATTTTTTAGCAGAATGCTACTCGAAAAAATTAATCCAACATGAACTAGGACATTTAAAAATTTAAGCACAAAATTGTACTGAAAAATGTACTTAAATTTCATTAAAATAAGCTAAAAATCGATAGGAACACTTGAAAAAATTGTAAAAATCCACAAAATCGTTTGTTCATCGGAATATTACTGACAAAAAGTTAGTTTGCTATAAAATGTATAATAAAATTTTTATTTGTCCCCAAAGTGCTCAAATTTCAACAGAATTTAACATAAATGTAATACGACCATTTATGAAAATTCGCTCATACGATCATGCTGCATGACTGGAACTTTTTGTTGCTATTTTTAGTGATTTTTTTCAGTACTTTATTTGAAAATTAACCAATTTAATGTGCTCAAAAAATGGGGCAGCTTGATTTTTTGGCGCAAAAACGGAATTTTTATCTCAATCCTAAGGAGAGTTATCGTTAGCTTGTAGACGGTCCCCTATACCGTTCATTGCCGTAACGTAAATAGTATTGTGTTTGTATGCGCAAACGTTCATTTATTATAACGTCGATTTCTTATCATCTATTTGTCCGATTTCGTTCAAACTCGGGGAGTAGATGGGTATATTTTTCAGGAAATACCCGTATGAATTATATCGCGATTGGCGGAGTAATAGCTGTAGCGCATGCGCAAAACTAATATTGATCGACACAGACGAAACTCCGAGACTAATGGACCGATTTTCATGAAATTTTCAAAGATTGTGCGGTTTAGCTCCTATACGTTCCCCTATGAATATTTCATTGCCGTTGGATTAATGCGTAAGGATTATGCGCACTTATCAATAATTTAAACCTTACTTTGATGTTCAACTATTCTATACGTCCATCTTACAATATGTGAGGAAGGTATACTGCCCACCCAACTTGGCAGACATTGTTTAAAAAAGAAATTCGTCTTTTAGCGAATTGTTGAAGAAAATTAAGCTATTGCTCTCGCCTCAAAATTTGTAGAATGTGAATTTTTGAAAATATTTTATGCAGAAATCCGTTTCAGGCTATTCTGAATCATATTCTGAAGTTTAACGCATTTTTTTAATGTATGTATGTATGTATGTATGTATGTATGTATGTATGTATGTATGTATGTATGTATGTATGTATGTATGTATGTATGTATGTATGTATGTATGTATGTATGTATGTATGTATGTATGTATGTGTCATTCCAGACGATAACTGTCCGTAGAATTGTGCTAGAAACTTCAAACAAATTTTAAAATGTTAAGGACACAAAACGAAAGTTCAAGTTCGTTGGCCAGCATGATCGGATTACATCTTCGGGTTGAAATTTTCAAAAATGTAGTCAAAAATTTCAAAATAGCCTGTTTTTTGCGATTTGTTGTGCGAAATAATTTTTTCAGCATAAGTACTAACATGTGGTATATTCGGAATCAGCGTAAAATTTCCTATAAGAATATGTATCAAGTTTTCAAAAATTTCAAAGTTGAAAAATCAGCCAAAAATCGAAATAATGCCATTCGCTAGTTGTTAAAATCGGTAATATTTGCATGAAACATCTTCGACAATTCGCTCATGGGGTCATGCTGCATGACTGGCCTTTTTTCGTCCCCGTTTCCTCAACCTCAATTCTAACGTTTGCTACGTGAAAAATCTTCCCTATCAAGATTGCTGCAGTTAATAAGGCGTTTTTAATATCAATTCTTGATGGTCTATCTTTACGATCAGAAAATGCTCGGCTCAACCCACCGAAATCGTTTTGGTATCGTTGAATTTGCTATCGAAAGTCCTTTACGCCGGGAACCCACCATGACGATATCTTATATTGTTAATTTAAAAAGAAGTTCCTGCAAAAAGAGATTTTGAATTCTAACTTTTTTGGAGTTCAATCAGTTTTTTAGCACATTATGATGGAATTTAAGTACATTTTTCAGAATTATTTGGCACAATAATTGTTTAATATTCTATTTAATAGTTAATAAACTTTATTTGAGCAATATTCTGCTAAAAAATGTAGATTGAACAATTTTTAGCCGTTTTTTGGTGCTATTATTGGTGATTTTTTCAGCACTTTTTTGTAATTTAACCAATTTAATGTGCTCAAAAAATGCTGGCCAACGATCTCGTCCTTTCGTTTGGAAAGATTGATTTTTTTGGCGCAAGAACGAAATTTTTATCTCAATCCTAAGGAGAGTTATCGTCTGGAAGGACACACAAACGCTCGCTCGCACGCACCCACCCACACACAAACACACACACACACACACACACACACACACACACACACACACGCGGACACGTGCGTAAACGCGCACATACGAGTGCACGCGCGCGCACACACTTCTACGAAAATTCGGTAAAAAATTATCGTTGCTTCTGTCTAATGAAACTGTTGAAGTGAATCAGTTTTTGTTGAAGCAGGAAAAACCAGTTTTTTTTTTTTTTTGATCAGCATTTAGAATGAGGCAAGAAGGTAACGCCGATTTTCAATAAAATGTCGATTTTAAGACTGAAAGAGGTGAGTTGCGAAATTTCTATATAGCCTATCTTTCTCTGTAGTGTTCAAAAGGCATGCTGTAATAATCAGCATCAAACTCGGTATATAATTTTGGTCGCGCATAAAGGCCACACAAACATACATAATTTTTTTATAGATATAGATTTATAGATAGATCAACCTATGGAAATGACATGGGAACGCAAATCAGTCAAATGAACCTCTGAACAGTGTTGTTGCCATGGGGTGGTAATGAAACAAATTGATAGTTGTTTCGATGATTCAGCTGCATACGCCTACGTCACTCTCCGAGCTTATTCAATCAATGCTCGTTATTATGTTCGGCCATCTGATTCGAATCAGTTCCCTGAGAAGTCCGTGTGGCGTAGCTCCCATTGATGAAGATGACCCGAGCGGCTATCGAACGCGTGGGCGTGAAGGCATTGTGATTAATTATTAGCTCATTCCCCTACGTAGTAAATTGGCTTCTCGATCCCAAATACATAATCGGGGATCAAACGAAGGAATTCAATGGAATCTCCCATATCCCGAAATTGCGGTTGGCTCAATATGTAGCGATCCCGACCTACGATCACCGTGGAAACCGAAACCGCTGCGTTCCATCCCATCGAGTTCTGACGTTAATTGGAAATCCAGATAATCGGGTTCGATCACTTCCATCTACCGACAGTTACTGCGGAGTTATAGTGGTATCACATAGAATCCGTTTGCCGTTTTAAATGCAATTAAGCGGGGTTAAGCGAAACCATTACAACTACAGCGCAATATCTAGCATAACTTCTATGAAATTGATTGTGGATTTGTCTGAATACCCATATCCTAGCGGCTGAATATTTATCCTTGCTAAATGAAAACTCAACCAAGTTATATTGCCACTCAACATTGGAGCGAGATTTAAATTGTTTTGTAAACAATTCGTTTTTATTATCATATATTGAAACTGTATCTCCCCAAAGACGTTCCGCGTTCAAAAGATGCTACAAAATGATGATATCATCCAATTTCGGCCAACCAAATACTCGGATTGCCATCTTCTAGAACTGTGCATTCATTCTCTCACTCTTTTTGAATGCGTGAGGGAGTGAGACGCTTCTCCGAGTCTTCAGAGCCCCTTGACCCCGCTGGGGAGACCGCAGACCCCCTTTAGCTTTCTACTTGAGACTAGGCTAAACATTGGAGGAACGCGGAACACGCTCCATTTCAAATTTCAGCTTCATAGGTGGAACAGCAAAGAACTTGGCTCGAGATCTCACTCAGCTGATCTGGGGGGTTCTATACTTCATGATTCGTTTCTAGACGTTCCAATGGTTCTCCATTCCAAATTTTAGCTTCATAGAACTAAATCACTCGCGACGAAGTTGTGGAAACCCATTTCAAAACGGAAGTTAGTGAAAAACGTTGTCTATTTCCACGAAAAAATAAATAGTTACAATGTTAAATCGATTTCGACGTTTAGGCTATCATCAGTAACAAACAATAACTGAACACACAATGGAAAGGACACAGCTTTTATAGTGACAGGTGACGGGAGATTGAACCCCATTGGTCGAGAGAAAGGAAAGGGGGCTGGAGGTATAACTAATAATTAAGTGCAAGCAAAGTGAAGGGGATTAAAGCTAATTAGATGAAGTGAAAGGAGAGGAATAATTACTGGTTTCAACAGTTCGAAGGAATAATTCCAAACTTCATAGAAATGGAATTACCAGAGGTGAAATATATTGAAGGGTATCCTCATTTAAACATTTACCAGATCTGTCATAATTTCGAATTTTTCAAGTATATTTAACATACCTCCCTTTGGACAAAAATGAAGAAATTCTGCAAACTGTCTATCTTTCAAATCAAAATTGTAAGTATGATTGGATTCCTAAGTCAAAAATGAAAAAAAAAGATTTTTTTTAATTAGCTCTAAAAATTCTCTATTAAATGCTGAATCGTTTGATACCAATATGTTAGTGGTTTGGCACTATATAATGACTGTAAACAGCTCTCAAAGTTGAGCATTTCACTCGAGCGCTCCTCTAGAAGCACCTTTCCAAACGCCCTGCTCTACTCTATTCTTCCGAGCTTTTGCTCGGGATTCCAACTTTCGATGTGTGAATAATGAGTGAACTGTAATGAACATGAACCATAGATAGGTACATAAATATATTAACATAAAAAATTTACGTACTTATGTATAAACGAAATTGGAAAAAAAAGTAGAAGCGTTAGTGATTCTTCTTCTGCCTTCCACATTCACTTTTCTCCGCCCACCTTTCCCTTTTCGGTTTTTGAAAACACGACCACTTTTGGGCATCATTTTATAAAACTCAATTCGATTGGAAGAAAGCAATGAGATGAAATGAAAGGCCGAGAAAAAAACAAAACAACGTTCAGACGGAAAAGATAACCATACATGTGAATTCTTCAATTATTGTTGTTGTTGTTTTAGGATAGTAGGAGTACATAGCATCCATGACAGTTCCATGAATTGACAATAATGGACTTAAGATGTGGATGGATATTTTTTCTTCATTGTGAAAGTGAAGCCGTCAGTGGGAGTAGAGCAAGAAGCACGCGGACGACGCAGTTCCACGCCCCCGAAATTTTCTCCCGTTTTCTCGAAACTACGTTTTTATACACGTTCGCCCCTAATTCTCCGAAACTACCGAACCAATCGAGCTGCTTTTTGTTTTGTTTTGTTTTGTTGGGAAATAGCTAAATTCTACACTGAGTTTTTTTCTTCGTCCTAAAAATTGTGTTAAAGGCATAAATGGCTGGAAAACTGAAACACAAAATAAGGGTTTGGGCAAATGAGGATAAAAAATATAACTTATTATTGTTTATATATGAAAAAACTCAGTAAACACAGCAGATCTAGATTTAGGAAACAAAAAAAATTAGGATTCTAGGTCATGTAGTTGCTGAGAAAACGGGTCTCAAAGGAGATACAATTTTACCCTATGACTTAGGAAGGCCCTTAAGATGTTTTACAAATGTAGACTTACCCTTATTTTCCCTGAAATCCTCCTGATGCTCTTCTATCGTTTCCCTGAATTTCCTACCAGTGTGACCGGAATTTTCGTAGCCGCAAGAACATTTTAGTTTATAAACCCTTTCTCTCGACCAATGGGATTCAATCTCCCCTCACCTGTGACTCAAGCTGTGTCCTTTCTAATGTGTGTTCAGTTATTATTTGTTACTGATGATGGCCTGACCGTCGAAATCGATTTTACATTGTAACTCTTTATTTTTCGTGGAAATAGACAACATTTTTCACTAACTTCCGTTTTTTTTAGCTTCATAGGTTGAATAGCAAAGAAATTAGGTCCGGAGCTCTCCCAGCTGATCTGGAGAGCTTCAGAATTTATAAAGTGTCTTCGATTACGAATAAACCGTAGGCGAAATTGATGAGATGTTATTCTTATTAATTAATTAGCATCTACAAAATCCTAAAAAACAATAATTATCAAAATTCGGAACACATGTTTAGCATCTCGTTGCTAGGCTAACGATTGCATTATGAATGGAGTTATAACAGTTTACGATTCGTTTCTAGATGACCCTTGAAAGTAAAAATTTCTCTAAAACTAAGCATTTAACAAGAAAATCTTTAAGAGTTCCTTTCGATAAGAAATGAGCTCAAGAATTGACCCGTGAAGTTTACCGGTAGGTATTGGACACCCTAGAGATCCCTTCTGGATACGTACGCTGGTTTTATCGAGGTAGCTCCGGCGGCGACGGTGTGTCACCTTTTTCGTGCTTATTTCATTAGCATTCTTCAGTTACCTGAATAGACTTTTGTGTGTGGAATAGTTTATGATCCACCTCGTTGATACAACCGACTGATTGGTATTGAATATTTATTGTCGTTTCCTTTCTCTTCTTCTATAAAGTTACGATGAAGCGGCGTGGCGGCTTGTTTTGTATGCATTGCTCCCAACCTCATTCGCCCCGGACTCTGTATTGAGATCAGTCAGCCGACAGTACCGCGTACTGGGGACACGAGCTCCCAATGAATAGGGAGTCGGTATGTGACTTCGGAACCTCTCTCTCACAACGAAAAGGGATTCAAATTATATCAACGAACTTCTCTAAGGATAACACGTGCAAAATACTAAGTAAATGTAGTTACAGATCTCAGACTATCTTGCCATTTCCATTATATTCAGATGGAAGAGTGCAATGTATCGCAACAGGCTGAGAAAATGATTGTTATCCAAAATGAGAAATCTTCCTAACTTTGTGTTTCTCAACTTTTTAATCAATTTATGAGCCTCCGAACAGTATCGGCTGAGGAACTTTATAAAACCACACATTATGCATTAATGGTGGAACAGGACCAGGTTGGGATGGCATAATCTCGGACTTAAACATTCGGGAGTGTTCGTAGCATCACCTCTTACTTAATTCATCAGTCTTAGTCTATAGGTACGTCATGTAAAAGTTCCAGATACTTTGAAAATTGAATCGGTGAGTACAAGAACAGTTCCTAAATCAGCTTTCCGAGATATTTGCGTTTAAAGGACTCGCTATCTGTGAATCACCTTGAATAGGTTACGGCATTTGGAAAACCATCAAGTTTCGTGCTCCCAGGTCCTAACTACAAGGACTGCTATTCATTTGCATAAAATCAAAATAATCAAATGTTTGAAATTAGACAACAAAAATTATGAGCTCATGTATTTGTTGTCAACAAAATCATGGAGAAAATCCCATAAATTATTGCTCAGAAGTTTAGTATTTCTGTATCGTATAGCTCTTCTACGAAGAACCTCTGTCTATATTATATATTAATGATTAGGTAGATATCCAGTGTGTCTGCATAGGAGTAGACGTCTAATGGAGAGAAATTAATAAAATGAAATGATATATCTAAACTTATGTTACCAGCCGTGCAGTGCCGTGAATCGGTAAAACTGCGGCGGCGGCACAAGACTCGCTTGCTGCAAGCCTAACACTATCTAGCGGTCATTGATGAAACTTAGTTAATTTCCCCGAAAAATCATAGGCCACTGCTCCATTACAACTTGAAGTGAGAGAATGGAGAATCATTCGGCTTTCCGGATGATTTCATTCAATTTGTTGGGAAAATGCAAATGAAAATGACAAAAAAAAAAAAAAAAAAAAAAAAAAAAAAAAATTAATTTGAGTTTTCGAGATTTATATTTTTCAGTATTTCAGCCCTCAATTATTACCCTTTAGGGTTGATCAAAATGGTTACGTAAAAGTGTGTGTGTGTCTGTAGGTGTATGTCATCCAGGGTGTTTGTCTGTGGGATTGTTTGTCATCCAGTGGTTGGGATGTCGAAAGGGAGAGACTATATCACATGCCGAGTGACCGGGGCAAGAAGCCAGATATCGTTGCGATCAAGCCCGATGGGTCTGCCATAATCCTGGATGTCCAGGTTGTCAGTGGCAGTGTGGACATGGAGCAGACCTGGCGGGCTAAGAAAAGTAAATATGATAGAAATGATCTGCGCCAAGCGATATCTGAGCTAAAAGGAGTGGCAAATAATAACATAAAGGTCATGGCCGCGACCGTGTCATGGCGCGGGGTGTGGTACGGGAAAAGCGCCATGGAGTTACTCGAGTTGGGCCTCTCGGCAGGAGTACTCCGTGGTATCACCACCCTCGTCATGAGGGGTTCTTACTTGAACTGGTGGTCATTTTATAGGGGCACTTCCTTTCATCCCATTCTTCCTCCTCGTTCTGCAACTTCCCTTATCCCTAGAGCCGGCGTCAGGTAAACCTGGGCGTCCTCTCCACTTTTTTATTTTATTTGTTTATTTTTCAATTTAATGGTGTACCCCCTCCGCCTTTGAGGGGAGTTTTGTTAAAAAAAAAAAAGAAAAAAAAGTGCTTGTGTGTGTGTTGTGAACAGAGGGTGGCAGAATGACCCACTGGTGTTTGGGGGGGAGGCTCGTGTCAGTGGTAAATAATTCCGTTCTTGCGCTAAAAAATCAAGCCTTCTAAACGAAAGGATGAATTTCTTGGCCAACTTTTAGCGTGAATATGCTTTAGCCGTGACCTAACTACCGAAAAATGTCCCACGAGAGTGCAACGAAAGTAGCGCCAATAATTGTGATGATTTCCGCTTACAACCGAGTCGTTGCTAGGGATATGATACTTCGTCGTTTTTCATCCCACAAAATTCGTTGACCATTCGTTCGAAAGCTCTCGATTTATCCAACCATACTATATTAACTGCTGCGAAGTGCGTGGCCAACAAGCTGAGTTATGAGCATGGTTATATGAATAATTGTTTACACACAGGTGATCATTCTCAATTATTGATATTGTGAACATGATTGCAACCGCTTGTTAATTTCTGATGATTTCATTGAGCTGGTGTTTCGATTATGTGATTCATAGCAGGTGATCCAATTATTGCGAGAACGGTTAGATTTGTGAAGCGGTGGTTAAATTATTTTAATAGGTAATTTCTATACTTTACACTATAGGAAGCTGTAATTTCGTATGTAGCCTCTTTAGCCTCTTTCTATAATAAAGTGAATGTTTACTAGCGAGTTTCTATTAGGAGATCATCATCTCACAAGAGCTCAATCGTCGTGATCATTTCTATAATAAAGTGAGAGCGAGGAGCTAAAACATTTTTTTGTTTTGAATGATAAACAGAGTTCAGAGGCCGATGCGGGGTCGGGTTCAGAGAATCGACGAGGAGTGAGTCGTGTACGGCTAAAGCATATTCATGTTTTTTAATTTTAGCCGTCAGGCTCAAAGGAACTGTGGCTTTTTTTTAGCACATTAAATTGGTCAAATTAAAAAACAATTGTACTAAAAAATTCATGAAAATGGCTTAAGATGTCTAAAAACGGTTACATTTGTATTTTTTAGCAGAATTGTAGTCAAAAGAAGTTTACCTATCAACGACGAAGTAGAACATTTAACAATTTATTCTCAAAATTATGTTGAAAAATGTTCCTAAATTCCATTAATATTTGCTGAATAATCGATTTGAAAAACTGAAAAATAGCAAAAATTCAAAATCTGTTTTGAATGGTTTAGAATATGATTTAGGACCAGTTTATTTTCCATAAAATTGGTGGTTAACCATTTCTTGCATTCATAGTGAAATTTCAAAACAAAGTACCTAACATAATTCAAAAGGATAATTTACAAAATTCGCTCATACGATCATGCTTCATGACTGTCACTTTTAGGTTATATTTTCACCTTAAAGTGGAACGGTGGCAAATAGTTCAAGAAAGTCCCCACTTTACTTCGCTGAGCCTCCGTCGAGTTAGTCCACTCATTTATGTCAAAGTAAACTTTTTCCAAGCTTATTCGCCTCAACTCCATCTAGACTTTTCCCTCTCTCTAATGTTCTAATACCAGAAAGTTTGTCCTCCACAACTAATGAACTTCCACTCTAGAGAGCTCATATAGTTCCTGTTGGACCTTTATTGTACTAGTTATATGCAATTTTAGGACGTCCCTCGGAAGCTAGGCCATACAGACAAGCTTTGTATATAAAAGGGATGTCCTATTAGAATTGACCCTGAGAGGTGTGGGATAACCCAAGCAAAATAAAAAGAATAACCGAATGTAAATCCGTTTCACACAATTCTACGACCAAATCCATACAAAAAAAAAAAAAAAAAAAAAAAAACATAGGTAAATGTCTGTGTGTGTGAGACAAATATTGTCAACGCTGCTCAGGCCACAATTTTTAACCGATTTTCCAGATTAATTTTTTGATCGATCCCAATTTTTGTCTAACTATGCTTGAAACCTCGGAAAATTTTGAACTTGTCGGGAGGAATAATGAGGAGGGGATTATCGACGTTTTGACGACATATCCCTTGATTTAATTCGCAACCAATTTCAGTGATTCTTATTTTGTTCTATTTCAATTTTTGTATAACTGTGCAGCTAACCTAGGAAATTTTGAATTTGACGTCAGGAAAGGGGAATGGAGGGGGTGATTGCCGAAAAGGGTAATTTCCAGGGATAAAATTTATACAATAAGCTACATTTACACTATGCCGCCCGGGCTAACGTGGTATTGCGTTCGGGCCAGCACGTCCAGACTGTTTTGCTAGTGGGGATGGGGGTTCGGGCCGTCGCAGCTTCTTCTGGTAATCGTGCTAGTCTCATCATGAGTGACAGAGATGAAGGTATTTTTGCATAGATTTGTCATCAAGCATTGAAAATCAGATAACTCAACTTTTTTGTAGCTTTGTCCTTTGATATCTCAGGTTCTAATTGAGATACATTGTTCGTTTTCGTCTAAGAACACTCAGTGAATCATGCTCTTTCATTTGGTTGAGTTTCAAAGGATTTATGCACAGAAAACCAAATTCGTTTAAATTGCGAAAGTGTGTCAAAGACGTGGTTAGACCAAAAATCAAAGGTTGGTCCTCTTCTTGAAGAGAGGGATTTTCGCGAACTTCTCTCCCTGCCTCCTACTTCCAAGATGCGAGCGGTTCCTGACTTTGCCTGGGCTCCTGCCACCGCCTCCAACCCGTCAGGCCGCAATGAGCGCTCTGTCAGAGCACAATAGTCAAAACAGCCAAAACAGGCAATGGTGGGGGTTGGCAGGCAAAGCCTGCAGGGAGTGTCTCCCATGTAATCATAAATCTTTATAATCGTGGTGGGTGTTGTCCCACAGCCAAGGACAATCCTTGCACAGTTCAATTAATTTTAGAACTTCTACATCGGTAAACTCTTTCATGATCACAAATGAACACGTGCCCGTCAAAGTGCGAATTCGAAATGAAAACTTCCAGTCATTGGTAATTCAAGACTTTGAGTGAAAAGAAGTGGTTAACTAGCAATTTTATGGTAAAAAAGAAAAAAAACTCATTGTCATTCTGCGATTCAAATTAGATTTTAGATTTACTTTTTTTTTTTTCATTTTTATCGATTTTTCAGCAAATTTTGAAATTCAAGTAGGTACATTTTTCAACATAATTCTTTGCAAAAATGTTTGATGTTCTATTTCATAGTTCTAACGCTTTTGGACTAGAATTCTGCATATATATATATATATATATATATATATATATATATATATATATATATATATATATATATATATATAACCATTTTCATATCGCAATCTTGAAATGTGACCTATGTTCTCGAAAATGCTGGCTAACGAACTCATCCAATCGTTTAGAAAGCTTGATTTTTCGGTGCAAGAATGGAATTTCAATCTCAATCCTGAATTCCTGAGGAGTGTTTTTGTCTGGAAAGACCTATGTAAAATCTTTAAACTCTAGGATTCGATTCAGAATGCCACCATTCGGATTTCAATGAAGAAAATTTACTAAAATTTTTATTTTAAAAATTTTGGAACCATTGCAATAGCTTCATTTTCAACGAAAATTCTCTATGACTAGGTATTGAAGCCAGGCACGTCTGCAGTACACATGCCGCGTCGGCTCGCTTTGATCAGTTTTGTCAATTCACGGTACTTCGTGTAAGGAAAGTTTAGGCGTGTTATTAATTTTATTAATTTCTCTTCAGTAGGAGTCTAAACGTATGCAGACACATTAGATACTTACCTAATGATTCATTTAATAATAGAGACAGGTTTTCCGCGTAGAAGAACCACACAATACAGAAATAATAAACCTGTGTGAAATAATTTGCGGCGTTTATAATTTAGCATCGCTGTTTTCCTGGCACCCACCTTTCTGAAAGATCCTGAAAGTATTTTCGATCGCTTACTTGAATGGTTGCTCAAACCAAAATATCAGCTGAGGGCATAGACGTATTACATGAGACAATCTCCCTTTTGTGAATTATTCGAAGCTACGCTTTGATAAGTACCTACGTAATGAAATTCCTCCAACGATCAATTTTGATTTTTCGCTGTAAGTAATCTCCTTTCCGCGCTCTATCGTGCTAAGGATTAATATTTACCCTAGCGAAGTAAACGAAAGATTCCATCGTTACCAAACTTTTCCCATTCCCAGTCACGTCACCTTCGCTAAAATATCCTTCAGTCTTTCCGGCTTCAAATAACTCCCGACTTCCTGTTTCCACACGACCCACTTGCTGTTCACACGAGATAATCCAAATCCCTCTAATTTTAGGCATTCTTTGAAATAAAAGTTGGAAGAAACGCTGAAAAATATTATTAGATTAATTGTTGATATCTTAATTTGGAATAACATCTTTTAGGAATATTATTTCTGTACAGGTCACAGGGCTTCCCGGGTTAATTGGTTCATATTGTTTTCCTTAATCCTTTGAGGGCTCGTTTCATCTCAGAGGGCTGAAGGAGAGTTAATCCAGGGTCGGGAGTTGTCCTTTAAAAACAGCAGTGAGATTAACTCTGGATTAATACTTAATCTTCCGTGGTGGAACGGGCCGTGTACGTAATTAAAATTGGGTAAAGAGATAAATATGATTAGACCAATGAGAGGGCGGGAACTAGGTATCAGTAACGGACCGTTAGGAAGTCAAAGCTTCTCGTGGGAATGAGAGAGTCAATGTTACCTTTTGATCCATTCGATTGCTTCAACAACCTGAAAAGAGAAGAACCTACCAGATGAAGGACGGTTACGAAAGGAAATGTCTCTTGTATAGTACAGTTCCATTATCATGGTATACCACCATAACACTTGTATGTTGTATTGAAGAAATGGTTCAAAATTTTTCCTGGTTCAAAGTGGGATTTCATTGGTGTATGAGCTACTGATGTTGAGAAGATTTGAGCTTCGTTCTCAGTGCGCGTTCTGACAGTTCTCGAACTCATCAGAACTGGGACGGAAAATCACGGGGCGTTCCGGAACTTGTGGAACCGCGTTCTGCACTGCCAACGATTTCAGAACTTGGAACTGGAATGTTTGCAACAAACTCTTCGTCAAACCTTGGCACAGTTTCATCGAAAAAATTCGAGTTTCGTGGATGTAGATGAGATCCAACTACAACTTCAATCTCGTCCTCATCGTTTACAAACCATGAAACTTCACCACCATCATCGAAACTATCGCTTTCCGAACTTAGCAAGCTACTAGTTGACTTTTTGATGAAGAAATTCAAATGAAGAACAGGGAACAACTGAACAAAGCGAAATTTTACTGGGAACTCCCGGCAACCAATGCAGAAGAGAGCGTATTGTTTACTCCACGAGATCCGAAAAATTGTGAAATGCGCATGCGTTAACTTGCGTTCAAGTTCTGACAGTTCCGAAAAAAATCGGGGACTGTTAGAACCGTTTGGAACTGGGTTCGCGAAACACTGCGAACGTCGAACTCGGCGTTCTCGTTGTTCCCGAACTGGGCGCTCTGGCACTGCGAACGACAAAACTCGACTGCGCTTGCCCAGAACCCTTCCGAACGGGCAGAACGCACGCTGAGAACGAAGCTTTGATGGCCAGGCCAAGCAAATCCAGCAGCGCAGTTCCAATGGTGCTATAACCTGCTTGCTAATCGTCTTCGACTGAAGCCTCTTTTGTGGTTATAAGACATATTGGGACGGCACCAGCCCCTTTTGCCTAGTTACATATGCCACTTGATAACTAAAGGTTGGTACTTTTGGTATTGTTAGTGAATTGAGGACTTACTAGGCGCGAAAATGGACCCTTCCTCTTGAGGTTACCGATGCTAGGTTATCCATATTGGAAGATCAATGTTATCTGCATGTTAAAATCCAACTAGGTCTTCCCAAATTGTTCCACCTTTATTTGATGAGAACTAATTGATGTGCACCAAAAGTTGAATGCCTCGACCTAGACCCCACCTATTGATCCCAAATGCTGAGTCTCTTATGGGTGTGAGCCTATCAGCAAGAATACCATGCAAACGAACTTCCTCCCTCACCGTTGCGAATACATCGCACCCTGGGAGTGATACTGGTATAAGTCCAAAAATGGCAGTTTTGAGTTATATATACTACTGTGTACATTTTGACGATCTCTACATGCGGCTAGTATCGGTTTAATCATAGGTCAAAAAGTGACCGGTAGAGAGCAGGATAAACCAGTATGATTCTGGTCAAAGTCTTCATCTAGCGTCGGGGAAAGGTCGGTCTATGTCAGTCATGTTCCAGCTGTCAACGAACGAAGATAGAAAATTCGGTGTTAATAGTCGTTCATCCCGACATAAATCACTATCGATGCGACAAACCAGGTATTTATCCTTTATTTTTACTGCAATACTGGTCTATTTCAAGAAGTACCGCTATTGAACCAAGGATTATCTAGTTTCTTTGTGTTTTTCACTGTTGTACCGGTACATATTTTGCAATGCACCACTATTCGCCAAAAAGATTAGTAGTCTTACTGAGGCAACCTGGTGATTAACTCGCGATGTACCAATATTGTACGTAGGAAAAAATCAAGGTTTGTTGTGTTTTACCGTGTTAGAGGTACATCATAAGATTTTTATAATTATAATTATGTTAATCAAAAACAGAAAGTTGGAGAAGATAATTAGAAGTAGGGCAGTATAGGTAGATGGTATATGCATGACACAGACCAAAAAGAACCGGGAAAATATGAATGGTGTGTCTGTAGTACGCCAACAAAGTCATAAAAAATCTTTAAATGCGATTTCCCAGAATTCATGTTTTTGGACTTATACCAGTATCACTCCCAAGGTGCGACATGGACAGCTGACAATCGAGTTTCTCTTCCTCGGTATTGGTGGACTTCGTGGCAGATTGGTCTTCCCTAATCGTTCCACCTTTCTGTTATGATAACTAAGCAATGTACACCGAAGATTGAATGCCTAGACCTAGACCCCACCTATTGATCCCAAATGCTGAGTCTATTATATGTGAGAGTATATCAGCCTATCCCTCACCGTTGCGAATCCGTGGACAGCTGACAATCGAAATTCTCTTCCTCGGCATTGGTGGATTTGTTAGTAGATTGGTCTTCCTTAGTTGTTCCACCTTTCTTTTAAAATAACAAAGCATTTTGCGCCGTTGTTTGAATGCCTCTACCTAGACCCCACCTATTGACCCCTAATGCTGAGTCTATTATAGGTGTGAGCCTATCAGCAAGAATACCATGCAAACGAACTTCCTCCCTCACCGTTGCGAATCCGTGGACAGCTGACAATCGAGATTCTCTTCCTCGGTATTGGTGGACTTGGCATTAGATTGGTCTTCCCAAATCGGTCCACCTCTGTTTTATGAGAACTAATTAATGTGCACCAAAAGTGGAATGCCTTGACGTAGACCCCCACCTATTGATCCCAAATGCTGAGTCTATTATATGTGTGAGCCTATCAGCAAGAATACCATACCAATGAACTTCCACCCTTACCGTTGCGAATCTGTGGACAGCTGACAATCGAGTTTCTCTTCCTCGGTATTGGTGGACTTGGTATTAGATTGGTCTTCCCTAATCGTTCCACCTTTCTGTTATGATAACTAAGCAATGTACACCATAGGTTGAATGCCTAGACCTAGACCCCACCTATCGATCCCAAATGCTGAGTCTATTATAGGTGTGAGCCTACCAGCAAGAATACCATGCCAACGAATTCTCTTCCTCACCGTTGCGAATCCGTGGGCAGCTGGCAATCAAAAATTTCCTCCTCGGTATCATTGGTGGATTTGATAGTAGATCTATCGGTCTTCCCTAATTTTTCCACCTTTCTTTTATGATAACAAAGCACTGTGCGCCGAAGTTTGAATGCGTAGACCTAGACCCCACCTATTGATCCCTAATGCTGTCTATTATAGGTGTGAGCCTTTCAGCAAGAATACCATACAATCGTACTAGGGGAGGACTCATCGTTGTAAAACCGCGGACAGCTGACAATCGGGATTCTCTTCCACGGTATCGGCGGTTGTGACGAATTTATGGGGGTGAGAGTTGACGGTGGTGTGTGGTAGGCGTGTTGGTGATAGGGGTGGGGGTGGGAGTACGTGTCTAACAGTTGTCACGTCGTTCATCAACGTTTCTCATCTCCGGTAAATCCTCGCCGGCGGCCGGATGCAGCCCCAACATCCGTAATATTCAACTCCGGAACACGAGCTCACATATCCCAATATGACTCTGTCATGTATTCAATTGAAACATGTGGAGTTAGTTCCGATAATAATGGAATATGAATCAAACATCGTCCTGAACTATTCGATTAAAAATTCAATCATCTAGAGCTAATCCGATTACGTAGCTCCGTTAAGGTCAACGCATCTGTTATTTCCAGTGTTGCCAGCTCGGAGAGCAGCTGATTGTCGTACCAAACTTCAGAAATTACCGTATTTTATACATTTTTAATTATAGTTTTTGAAAATAGGGAAATATTTATATAAGGCGTACTTCTAATGAAATAAGAGATTCTTGTAAATAAATAAAAATAGAAGCTATGTCAAAAACTATTGTATTTTATTCAGGGCATGGAAAATACTGCAGAACAATTCCTCAAGGGTGACGAAAACTGGGTTTCTTCCCCTACTACTATTTTTGTAGTTTTAGTTCTTATTGTTTTCGAATTTGGAATAGGTTTGTGGTAATGTGATATTTATTTATTTTATTTTTAATAGATTGTTTTATTTTGGCATTAACATTATGTTTACAGCTATGTGGTTAACATATATGTAGTTACAATATATTTTTATATCAGAGTTTCTTGAAAAATTGTACAATTCTTTGTAAATTAATAAATTCTTTGATGCTCGGATAAAGTTATAATTTAAAATAATTGAGGTTCTATTTGACATTGCACTGAAAAGTTTGCTCTATTCCCGTCTTGCGTCGAACATTCCATTATTAGGTGTTCAAGGGTTCTATTTGGTTACCCAGATGCTCGGCATTGAGGTGACTCTAGTTGTTGGATCCGGTACAAATATTGTTGGTAAATTCCTTAGTCAACCCTTAATAGAATAGAATAGAATAAAGCTTTATTCGTGGCATAAAATAGGCAAGCCTAGTTACAATATGGCACGTACGTCAGACAATTGTACAATAACAAAGTTTTAACAATAATAATAAAAATAAAAAAAAGATAAAAGTTAAAAGAAAAAAAATAAATAATAAATATATTGGGCTACAAACATTTGAGCCATTGGTCCAACAAGGTAGAGCAGCATAAAGATTTGAACTCGCCAAAAGAGCTGTGAAATATATCGATTTTCGGGTTTAAACTCTCAACTAAATTGTATGACAATACGGATCTATGACTCAACGTTGCTGAATGAGCTGCAGTACGCCCAAATGGACCATGGAATAGGCTGCTCTGTCTATAATGAAAAGATGGTACCCTGATAGAAAACGCTGCAAATTATTTCACAATGGTTTATTATTTTTTCAATTGAGTATGATCATAGTTTTAGTTGGCTTGCGTACATCATAAGGCCCGTCCAGACTCCTCGGCGTGTCCCATTTCGAGTTGCCACAACCTATATTTCTATAATTATATACGTATAGTTATATTTCTCGACTTGAGCTCCTATCTGTTCAAATAATCATTGCCTTAATAATGTCATTATCTAAGTACGTACTAAAAGTCGACAGGATATGTTATTAAATATGCGTAGGCAAAGCATTGGTATTAACACACAAATATGACCTAGAAAAAAACCTCATGCCTCAGAGGAACATGAATTTCGAAAGCAATACAAGTGTAGGAAGTTTTCCACGCCACCCTGGAGGTACTCCCTAGGTCTCGTTACCTCACAACCGGAGGTTCACCGCCCTATTACGCTTACGTATCACTCACATTTTTCCATCAACATTCACTTCAAAGTTGTTCATTTTGGGATGAGTGAATTTTGTCCTAACATCAGAGTAATAATTATTAGGTCGTGCAGTTGTGGTCGTGCATGATCTGGTCCTAAAGTGTTCTGTTGCGAAGTCCTACTGCCCATTGTTATCCTAACCGTGGAATATTAGCTTGCGCAGTTGTGGTTGAGCAGGTTGGAGTTTTAACACGTCAATCTAACACTCAAAGTCTCGAAAAATACACTTTTTCGCCCGTTTTTGGCCCATAGCATCTATGCGAGTAAAGCGATCGGGATGGTTAAACGTTAGGGCAAACTAGACCCCAAATGGAGTCTATGTACGAAAGAACGGGTTTTTTAAGTCAATTCTTAGGCCTTTTATGGCCCGGACGGCGAACGGCGGACGGACATTTCAAATTTGGATTCTACGCACGTTGAAACGTAAAGGACAAAGTTTGAGGGGGGGTTATAAAAATTTTTTGCTATACGATCACATAGGCTTATTATTGGAAATAATAAACCAAAATAGAAGCTGTGTCAATAACTATCGTATTTTATTCAGGGCATGGCAAATACTGCAGAACGATTCCTCAAGGGTGACGAAAACTGGGTGTCTTCCCCTACTACTATTTTTGTAGTTTTAGTTCTTATTGTTTTAGAAATTTGAATAGATTTGTGGTAGTGTGATATATATTTATTTTATTTCTAATAGATTGTTTTATTTTGGCATTAACATTATGTTTACAGCTATGTGGTTAATATATATGTAGTTACAGTATGTTTTTATATCAGAATTTCTTGAAAAATTGTACAATTCTCTGTAAATTAATAAATTCTTTGATGCTAGGATAAAGTTGTAATTTAAAATAATTGAGGTTTTTTTTGAAACTGCACTGAAAAAGTTTGCTGTATTCCCGTCTTGCGTCGCACATTCCATTATTAAGTGTTCAAGGGTTCCATTTGGATACCCACATGCTCGGCATTGAGGTGACCCTACTTGTTGGATCTAGCACAAATATTGTTCGCAAATTCCGTAGTCAACCCTTAATCTGCATATTGTTCTTCCGAGACTTTTATTTACTGGTTGTTTGAAGAACCATGATATTTGCGGTGGGAAGTGTTGGAGTTGTTTGCGGAACCGGGCATTGTGTGATTGAATATATTGTCTCCATTTCTCTGTGTATGGTAATGTGATATTTATCTCACGGAAGTTGTTGCGATTGGTTTCTAGGAGGCCATTGAAACCTAACTCGGCTTAAGGGTGAAGTACCCGCATATGTGTATTTATCTGATGAAGTAGATTGTGTTTTGGGTCGGATGAGAGGTGAATTGGTACGATTCCCAGTGTAGGAACTGCGTCCTCAATGATCTCCGGAGTCCCACGGGGCTCCCAGCTGACTCGGCTAATCTTCTCTATTGCGGCACACGTCGTGATGGTATTGTGCTGATACGGCGTCATCCGTTGGAAGGTCCGATAAAATCAATAACTTCTGGCCTCTATAACACCATCCTGTAACACAAGCTGAGTTCCCGGAAATCAGTTGGTGAACTCGAAACGTAATACGGCGTGGGCGTTCATTAGCGAAAGTGATCAGCGAATTTTCGACGCAATTAATATTTATTTTGTGGAAGCTAATAATGTTTGTACGCCAGAAAATCATTATGAAAATAATGTTGTC
Source organism: Adelphocoris suturalis (assembly GCA_030762985.1). Classification (NCBI taxonomy): domain Eukaryota; kingdom Metazoa; phylum Arthropoda; class Insecta; order Hemiptera; family Miridae; genus Adelphocoris; species Adelphocoris suturalis. The sequence goes on from CM061043.1 coordinate 9,772,325, forward strand.
ATTACCATCTAGGACACCATCTCTAAATATATTTAATATTGCAAAGCTAACAAAAAAATAATAAAAAAAAAAAAAAAAATTAAAATATATATATATATATATATATATATATATATATATATATATATATATATATATATATATATATATATATATATATATATATATATATATCAGTTGGTGAACTCGAAAAATAATACGGCGTGGGCGTTCATTAGCGAAAGTGATTAGCAAATTTTCGAAGGGGTTGGAGCAATTAATATTTATGGAAGCTAAAAATTTTTTTTCGCCAGAAAACCATTAAGAAAACGATGTTGTTTCTAGGACACCATCTCTAAATGCATTTAATATTGCAATGCTAACCCTATATATACAATATGTATATACTTAAGTTCATCAAACTCTGAAGTTCGATTTCAGAGGTCATTTCTGGTCAAAAGTTCCTCACAGAGATTTTTTTTAAACGCTTAGTTTTCGAGTAATTCAGTTTTAAAGATTCTTTTCGTGTTTAGTGCATTATGACATTGAAACGGCCGTAACACCTTTTAGAGTCACTTCAAACTAAAAAAATTAGGAAACAGCGTTAAATTTTCTATATATCTGATGCCAAACCAATATTTTTTTAGTCTTCTTTAAACGTAGAAAAATAGGCTGAAAAGCAAATTGTAAAAACTTCTCAGAATTTGACTTTTTTCCATTGGTCGTTTTGCTCTTAGTACAGACTATTTTGGTAAAGCACTACACGGAGAAAAGTTCCTCAAAATCTCACCTTTTTAACGGTATAGTAAATTTTACTTTTACTTTGATAATTAGAGAAGAAAGTTGTGTTTTAGTGTCGAAAAACATCGGTTTTTCAATGAAATCGAGGGTTTTGGTGAAAAATGACCCTCCATGAAACTACGAGTTTGGGGCTGGTTTCTACGTATTTTTCAAATCTGAATCGAATGGTGAAACTTGCTGATCTCCACAACTTCGTTATAACTGATTTTTACACTTTAAGTCAAGTGTTTTTAGTTTGTTTGTTATGCTCAATTTTAAGTATTTTTGTGGGTAATACTAGTTATTTAAAATGTAAAACTCGGTTGTAACTAAGTTTGGGAGATCGGCAACTGTTTCCATAAGATTCAGCGTTAAAAAATACGTAGAAACCTGCTCTAAACTCGTATTTTCGTGGAGCGTAATTTTTTCACGAAAACCCTCGATTTCTTTGAAAACACCATGTTTTTCGACATTAAAACATAATTTTCTCCCCTAATTAGCAAAGTTAAAGAAAAATTGACTATACCGTTTCTAAGAAAGTTTTATCCGTGTTGTGCTTTTCCAAAATAATCTGTATTAGGACCGAAACGACAAAAAAAAAAAAAAAAAAAAAAGTCAAATTCTGAGAAGTTTTCAAAATTTGCTTTTCAGCCTGTTTTCCTAAGTATAAAAACGGCTAAAAAATATTGGTTTGGCATCAGATAGATAGCAAATTTAACGCTCTTTCCAACGATGTCCTTTTTGAGTTTAAAGGAGCTGTTTTAATGTGATAAGTTACAAAACAAGAAACAATCTTCTAAATTGAATTACTCGGAAACTAAGCGTTAAAAAATGACATCTAAAATCGAACCTCAGAGTTTGATATATATATATATATATATATATATATATATATATATATATATATATATATATATATATATATATATATATATATATATATCCCTATGGTTAGAGAAGCTTCGAGTTTCGTTCATTGCTGTTTTATATAGGAATTTTATTTTACATTTATATTTTGTCTTGTTCATTATCTATGTTCGCCTACTAGAAAAAAAGTTGAATTCCCTTCATGTTCGTGGCTCTTTACGCAAACTGTGAACTCGCGGTTATGAGAAACGCGGTTGCCCTCCTACGGCGTAATAATTCCCGCCTTTAATATTATGATCGTCGTTAAAACCTTGACAATCCACCGCTAAATAATTAAAGCTCAGATTAATCTTCGGATCCTTCGTTAAATAAAGGTGCAGAAAGCGCTTTTGCCTTTATTACTTCATTATTAGGAAGAAAGATTGATTCACGTGTTGACGCACCTTAGACCATTATAATTTACCGTCTTAAGCCGAAGTTCTTAGCTGCAATTTAATTAGTTTGGTTCACTGAAGGAGATATTAGTGCATTATCATTACAAAGATTAATTAAGTTTCGAAAAAACAAAACTTTGTTTCTAGACGTTCCAAGGGTTCACTATTTCAAATGTTAGCTTGATAGAGTGAATAGCAAAGAACTTGGGTTCGGATCTCACTGAGCTGATCTACGTTGCTCTAGACTTCATGATTTGTTTTAGGTGTCCCAAGAGACCTTCATTTAAAATTTCAGCTTCATAGGTTGAATAACAAAGAAAGTCCAGTCATGCAGCATGACCCCATGAACGAATTTTTGAAGAAATCTTCGACATTTCAGTCGCTATTGACGGCCGAGCGGAGCGAGGCCTTGGGTCTGCGTGCTAGTACGTACATAAATAGAACTTCTTCATAATTTCATGGATGATATTTTCTAAGCCACAGTCAGTATTAAAGCTACATCAAGTCCTAAAACAGTTGAGCGTAAAACATTAAAGAGAGCGACCGAGAGAATCGGAGGACGGAATATTTCACAGAGTAAACTCATCAGTTGTGATTACATATTTATATATATATTTTTTAAAATATTTCAACAAGCACCTACTACCTACGTTTTAAATAGCATGGTTCTAGGATTGGTTAAACAGGAATACTTCCACAAGAGTAGTTCAATCTGAATTTGGACAATGTTTCATGCAAATATTACCGATTTTTACAACTAGCGAACGGCATTACTTCGATTTTTGACCGATTTTTCAACTTTGAAATTTTTGAAAACTTGATACATATTCTTATAGGAAATTTCACGATGATTCCGAATATACCAGATGTTAGTATGCTGAAAAAATTATTTCGCACAACAAATCGCTAAAAACAGGCTATTTTGAAATTTTTGACTACATTTTTGAAAATTTCAACGCGAAGATGTAATTCGATCATGCTGGCCAACGAACTTGAACTTTCGTTTTGTGTCCTCAACATTTTAAAATTTGTTTGAAGTTTCTAGCACAATTCTACGGACAGTTATCGTCTGGAATGACACATACATACATACATAAAAAAATGCGTTCAGAATATGATTCAGAATAGCCTGAAACGGATTTCTGCATAAAATTTTTTCAAAAATTCACATTCTACAAATTTTGAGGCGAGAGCAATAGCTTAATTTTCTTCGAAAATACGCTAAAAGAAAATGCTTAAGGGACTACCTTTTGTTGGAGTAGAAGCGCACTGGGACCAAATGGCCTCGAGGCTGCCTTCCCTAATGAATCACCCCCTCCCCTCACCACCACTATAAGTCCCTAGGACCAACGTGGGAATGTAAATAAATAAATATCGAGGTTTTTCGCCGCCTCGGAACCACTGTAAAAAAAATTAAAGTTATGAGTTTTTTGAAAATCAAATTTAAAATTGTTTACGTTTATGTTAGTATCGATGTTTTTTTTCGTATATTTTTTTTAGTTCGGTGGTGACGGTAATTATAAATTTAGAGTCCATCAATCAAACACGAGTAAATTTTGCTCAAGTTTTGAGTGTCTTTACGGAAGTTAACGGAATTTGATTTTTTTTTTATCTTAACCATTTCTAGAAATATCCTTTTTTGCAAATTTGATTCTTTTCCTACAATCTTGACAATTTTTAAGGCCTTAGTATGTCCTAAAGATCTGCAATGGGCAATCAACGCGTTTTTTTGTCGTCTTGTCATAGATACGATTCATTTCTGAAAAACGACGCCGAACGGACTGACACATTTCCCCCACACACACTTTGTCACACCCACCACTACCACAAGGGATCTGGTAGACCAAGACTGAACGTTGTTCTTTTGGTGTGAAATCTTTTATTTTGGAAAATAGTGGTCTGTTTGTATTAAGTGTTCGAAATGCAATTTAGACGTGTTTATAATTGGAGTTTAATTAAAAAACCAATTTAAGGACAGAAGGCCTTTTTTATAAAGCTTTTTTTAATCTGAACTGTCCGAATAAAGAAACGTTTCCTGAACATTCATTAATGTCGAGTGTACTCGTAAACTGTGGAAATTAAGCTTGTTTCTAGGATTTGCGGGCACACTCACAGACAAACGGACACACGAAACGAAAGTTGTTCAGAAAGCTCCCAACCGTTAAACGCAAGTGGACCTTCACCTTAACCCGGCTAAATGTTCGGTTGTTACCTTTCACCGCAAGGCCCAGCCTTTCATTTTTGACTACATTCTTGGCGATGCTCCCCTGCGAAGGTCGAGTGAGATGGTTGATCTGGGCGTGCTTTTCGACGAACAGATGTGTTTTTCACGGCATATAGAGGGGCTTGCAAACCGAGCTATGCGCACTCTTGGTTTCCTGAAAAGGAACACAAGGGAATTCACAAGTATACCTGCTATCGTGACGGTCTACAAAGCCCTGGTTCTTCCAATACTGGGGTATGCATCTTCTGTCTGGTGCCCGTCATACGCTGTGCAGTCCAGAACAAATTCTTACGATTTGTTGCTTTCAAGATGGGTATCCTCTCAGCCGATGTTGATTACGACTTTATTCGTGAACGGTGCTGCCTGGAGTCCCTGGAGAAGCGTCGTGGCTAAGCCGATCTCACGTTGCTTTTCAAGCTATTAAATAACCAAATCGACTGCCCTACGCTTCTGTCTAAGATCAACCTTGTTGCACAGCAAACCTCTAACCGCTCGCAAGTGCTGTTTTACGTCCCTTTTTCTCCTACCAACTACCAAAGAAGCCAACCCCTACGCAGAATTCCTCGCAGTGCGAACCTCTTCCTGACTGTGAACCCCGATTTCGATTTTTTTTTACTCCTCCCTAGCCTCGTTAAAATCACAACTTTCCTCGTCCCCTATCATTTATACTTAGACAGTTTTTTTTTTTCCACAATTGTTCTTGAGATATTGCTTCTTTTTACTCTGTAAATTTCATTGTACCTTACCTTTATCATTTTTATATCCACTTTATATTCATTTCATATTCATTTTTCCCCTGGTTAGAATTGCCATACTGATTTTATAGTATGTAATTGGGCTTTTCCCGTGAAATAAAGAAATAAGAAAGAAAGAAAGTGGAAATTTGGATTTTGGAGACTTTAGCATGAATATGCTTCAGCCGGGACCTAACTGCCGAAAATCGTTATGAGATTGGAACGAAAATAGCGCGATACCGATAAACATCCATTGCTAGGGAGTGATGATGTCCGCTAGCGACCTGGTTTAATACACAATCATAATAATAAGACGAGAAAACTCAATAATGCAAATGCTTGACGTTTTAGGCTAAAGTATATTTATGTTTTGTGATTTCGGCCGAAGGAACGAGGAACTAACGAGAGGCGCGACGCGCCGAGTTTTTCCGAATGATTTCCCATTGAATACCTAATAGTTGAGCAAACAGTAAATGTCGTCGAGTAGATTTAGAACGTATAGCAACGCTAAAATAACTTCTCCAATAGAGTAAGAACGTGTCACACATTTTTTCGTGTGTTCGAAAATGTAGTCAAGTGAACGTGTCGAATGCTTACGTATTTATGTATCTATTGACATGGATATGTCTTTTGGCTGGGGGTCAAGGAATTTTTCGCGACACTTTTTTTTCGGTGCCGATTCAATACGCGGAGAGTACCGTCGAATACTGAAGTGCACTGTCAGAACATGCCGAACGACCCGGTCAGTGCGCCGTGGTAATAAGTTTTTCCACTATACAGACACGAACAATAGAGTAAATTGTAGACTTAGGATATGTGAAATTCTCGAAATCGTGCTGTTCCAGTCTCACCTCGACACGCTTTGCTGGCGGCAATTGAGAAAAGATGATCCAGATCTATTCTTGGCCTTCCTGGAGGACGTGAAGGTGTATCGGTTCTAATCCCGTTCCACAAATCGACGAAGCAGCTTCTGATTATTTTGACATCTCGGTCCCTAAGCCCCATGCATATTTTCCTTTTTTTTCCATTTTTTGTGGGGCGCGTATCGAACTAGAAACACAATGTGGGGCGCGTACTGAACCAGAAACACGCCTGTGGGGCGCGTATTGAACCGGCACCTTTTTTCTCCACACAAAATGCACCGCTCCGGCACTTCAGATTATTATTATCTCGAAAAGTGAAGGCTAGGTAGAAATCAATGAGGTGCTACCGCAATGAAGTACCTAATTCCGCCTTCCTCAACAACTGACTTCTGTTTTAGCATGGAACGAAACTAGCGCGGGGATTTTACTTTCCCAACATCCCAACAGAGTGGAAAGTAATGTCCATTTTTACTTTCCCAACATCCCAACAGAGTGGAAAGTAATGTCCATTTTTACGTTCCCGACATCCCAACAGAGTGGAAAGTAATGTCCATTTTTACTTTCCCAACATCCCAACAGAGTGGAAAGTAATGTCCGTTTTTACGATCCCAACATCCCAACAGAGTGGAAAGTAATGTCCATTTTTACTTTCCCAACATCCCAACAGAGTGGAAAGTAATGTCCATTTTTACGTTCCCGACATCCCAACAGAGTGGAAAGTAATGTCCACTTTTAGTTTTCCAACATCCCGAAAGAGTGGAAAGTAATGTCCATTTTTACTTTCCCAACATCCCAACAGAGTGGAAAGTAATGTCCACTTTTACTTTCCCAACATCCCAACAGAGTAGAAAGTAATGTCCACTTTTACTTTCCCAACATCCCAACAGAGTGGAAAGTAATGTCCATTTTTACTTTCCCAACATCCCAACAGAGTGGAAAGTAATGTCCATTTTTACGTTCCCGACATCCCAACAGAGTGGAAAGTAATGTCCACTTTTAGTTTTCCAACATCCCGAAAGAGTGGAAAGTAATTTCCATTTTTACGTTCCCGACATCCCAACAGAGTGGAAAGTAATGTCCACTTTTAGTTTTCCAACATCCCGAAAGAGTGGAAAGTAATGTCCATTTTTACGATCCCAACATCCCAACAGAGTGGAAAGTAATGTCCATTTTTACTTTCCCAACATCCCAACAGAGTGGAAAGTAATGTCCACTTTTAGTTTTCCAACATCCCGAAAGAGTGGAAAGTAATGTCCATTTTTACTTTCCCAACATCCCAACAGAGTGGAAAGTAATGTCCATTTTTACTTTCCCAACATCCCAACAGAGTGGAAAGTAATGTCCATTTTTACTTTCCCATCATCCCAACAGAGTGGAAAGTAATGTCCACTTTTAGTTTTCCAACATCCCGAAAGAGTGGAAAGTAATTTCCATTTTTACGTTCCCGACATCCCAACAGAGTGGAAAGTAATGTCCATTTTTAGTTTCCCAATATCCCAACAGAGTGGAAAGTAATGTCCATTTTTACTTTCCCAACATCCCAACAGAGTGGAAAGTAATGTCTACAACTTTGACATATCCATGATCTATTGTTTTTCCCCTCAAGGGAGAAATTTATATATGGGTCATTCTCACTTTAGCTTGAAATTCGACCCAAGGTACGAGCACATTCCTGAATGGACCTTGGGTCAGTGATTTCTTATGATTTCTTAGTATTAGGTTTGCTTTAATAATCCATAGGTAGGTTTGTGAATACAGGGTGGCCCCGAAATGGTTTTTCATCCCATATTCAAATTTTGTCTTTTGAAAATAGTAATAATTGGATGTTTGCGTAATTTTCTCTGTATTTCATTATTTGCAAAATCTGAATTATTGATTTGCATTATTGTTGGTCGTTTCCATGCTTCGTCCTAGATATGGAAATCGTTGTGGAGGATATCTTGGCTAGGGAATAGTTGCATTCAACGGACCTCAACTGTAACGTAAATTATGGTGACTTGCACTCTGGAGAGGTATAAAGATAATGGATTCATCCTCTCTCCTTAGAAGATAGAGGAAGAGCGAAAATATGTGATATCTTTAGTAAACTTTGTTTATGATACAGAGTTCTCATTGTCGGGAAATTTACGGTAAAAGGTGAAAAGGGTAGAGGTCGCAAAATGAGGTGTTGTGTTACTCAAGGGTTTCTCGTGGCGAAATTACCTAAGGCCCCAAGACGACTATGAAATTCGATGAAACAATTCTGGCTTTAAATGAAGAGCGTAGCACACTCGAGGGACCCTGTCGGAGCTAAAACATGAACACTTGAGGATTTGGCGAGAGATCGTATTTAGTGGAAAAACTGTTCTGTAATTTTGAATAATCAAAACGAGAAATTGTGGACTGAAAAAGGGTAATAATTTAAGTGCACGAATCTTCAAGTAATTTGAATGCGAGGAGCGGCGCAGAGAGGGAAAATTTAATTCTCGAGAGATAATAGGATAGCAAGAAACCACAGCCTTCGTCGCACAGAAGCAATTTCATCTAACTAAATTCAATTCAATTCAATTTTATTGTATAACCCGTAGGTATTACAAGGAGTTCCTTAAATACATATTAAAAATTTCACATGATATTTTGCCTTCATTTCTGCCTCAACATACAATGTTAGACTTTTACGTATGATGTATCATATAATTACTTATATAGGTCTACATAATTTACGTGTTTTAAATAAGCACTGCATAGTTAACGTAGATCACAATCAATAATTTCAATCACTGCTAAATTTCAATAATAATCCCGGGTCATTGCCAACATTTCCAAAGCGGTGTTGATGTTCGTTCGATCTCTTGTAGATTTTCATCTTTTCTGGAAATGTAGGGAGGAGACGGAGGAGGAGTATTCAGATTAATCTCCACTTCTGACCCAATAGACGTAGAATTCTCCAACGTAATTCGTCCATAGTGAATGATAAGTTTTAGCATGAATATGCTTTAGCCGTGACCTAACTACCGAAAAATGTCCCACGAGAGTGCAACGAAAGTAGCGCCAATAATTGTGATGATTTCCGCTTACAACCGAGTCGTTGCTAGGGATATGATACTTCGTCGTTTTTCATCCCACAAAATTCGTTGACCATTCGTTCGAAAGCTCTCGATTTATCCAACCATACAATATTAACTACTGCGAAGTGCGTGGCCAACAAGCTGAGTTATGAGCATGGTTATATGAATAATTGTTTACACACAGGTGATCATTCTCAATTATTGATATTGTGAACATGATTGCAACCGCTTGTTAATTTCTGATGATTTCATTGAGCTGGTGTTTCGATTATGTGATTCATAGCAGGTGATCCGAATATTGCGAGAACGGTTAGATTTGTGAAGCGGTGGTTAAATTATTTTAATAGGTAATTTCTATACTTTACACTATAGGAAGCTGTAATTTCGTATGTAGCCTCTTTAGCCTCTTTCTATAATAAAGTGAATGTTTACACGCGAGTTTCTATTAGGAGATCATCATCTCACAAGAGCTCAATCGTCGTGATCATTTCTATAATAAAGTGAGAGCGAGGAGCTAAAACATGATTCCATGTTTTAGGATTGATGGCAGAATGATAAACAGAGTTCAGAGGCCGATGGGGGGTCGGGTTCAGAGAATCGACGAGGAGTGAGTCGTGTACGGCTAAAGCATTTTTTCTCCATCAACCAGTAGTTCATCTCCAATCATGACGGCATGCTTCCCGTCTTTTCTTGGTAGAAACAACCTGGGCAAGAGATGCTTCCTAAATTCCCGTGTTCGTCTGTCGTAGAACTCGGGTGTATTAAATTTGGATCCCTTGAACTTGTAAATGTTCCGGCTTACTTAAGATTTAGAGAAATTATTAGCAAAATAAATGTGAACTGGTCTACTTCTAGAAGGTTGGATGGTGCCTAAACGTCTTGCACGTCTATAACTTCATAATCCTCAAGAACGCAATTTAATTCCGTTCTAGAATTGTCCATCGCCTTCCTCTTGAGAATATTCATGTTTTCTCTTGAACAATAAGATCGTTTCTGTTGTCCGTGTGCCGGTTCTGTTTCGTATTATTTTTTTTCAGATTATTCTAGATTTTCTTCTATACTGTCAATTCTCTTATTAATTTTTTGTATGAGCAAGATAAATTCTTGGCTGTTAGCAATTTTATGCGTAAATAGGTGCGTAAACGTTCTGTTTCGTATGTTTTTTTTCAGATTATTCTAGATTTTCTTCTATACTGTCAATTCTCTTATTGCTTTTTTGTATGAGTAAGATAAATTCTTGGCTGTTAGCAATTTCTTGCGTTGAGTATGCACTTGTGAATTCAAAACAATTGTATGTTCCTTTAAAATGCAGTCGCAGTTTTGAAGTTTGGTTGTGATTACGTCAGTTCATTAAATTACCTGATGTAACTCGGAGGTCGACGTTCTCGTAGTTGAATTATTCAACGCGACACCGGACGGCTCTTCGAGTGCTGCTGACTAATGAATATGGTATTCGGTCGACTGGATAGGTAGTCCTTACCCTTCGGTAAACAACAAATCACCAACCAAACTCGCAAAAATTACCTTTTTCCCAGAAATCTACCCGTTAAATATTTATGAAAATTGTTATTGCTGAGAGTTAATCAAAGAGCAACCTCAAAAAACAAAAACTGAAACAAAATTCACAATACGACCCTGCAAAATCAATACTTAATACGGAGTTTGCAAAAAACAAGTGCGCTCGGCTCGGCTACCTAACTGGAACTCCCAATTTCATCTAATTTAAAGAGAGTTAAAATATATTATTGGTAGGTAATGGATGCGTTACAGAGATGTCTCTATGTCTGGTTTGTTTTAGTAAATAGACATTATCCTCGCTTTGCAGATATACTGGTTTTAGCTTAAGATTTATATTATAAAAAGATTTAATAGATTAAGATTTAGATTTAAAGTTTTAGATTTAGATTTAGATTTTAAAAAAATATTATAATAATTGAACCTTTGAAAAAAATATTCTACTGACACTAGCCAAATAGATTGTGCTCAAGTATAATGGTACGGTCTATCTAAGTCAGAGGCCAAGAGACCAATTGGACCTACTAAAAATTACTTTACGTGCCGAACGTCATTCATGCGCGTGAGAGCTAGATCGTTCACAAGCCTTTGTGTAGAGTACAAGTAAAAACGCTGCAAATTATTTCACAAAAGTTTATTATTTTTTCAATTGAGAATGATCGTAGTTTTAGTTGGCTTGCGTACGTCTTAAGGCTGTTCAAACCCTCCTTCAGGAGGTTTTATTATCATAACATTTTAAGTAGTTGATCAATTTTCACACTCCAAAGCTTGATTAGTTCAATTTCGTTTGTAGTTATTCCTCGAGAAAAGAAAATTTTAAACTGAATTTAAATTGTATGAAAATAGTCAAGATTTCATGGTTTTCTAACACTTTCTCAGGCATTTGTGGACCGATTTGCATGATTTAAATCACGCTGGAGTCTATTTTCCATCCTCTGTCCGTTCCACAAAAGAAAACGGTCAATTTACGAGTTTGGAAAATAGGTAAAACTAGAGCTGCAAACTGCGCCCCTAGCGGATTTATCTCAAACTGCCAGGCGGGGAAAGCCTCTCCCCCACTCTGCTCGCGAAGGCCGGGCGACCGCCCCCTCGATTGTCTCCCACCCCCCTACCTGCTCCCATTAGGTTAGCATCACCATGGCAACAGGGTGACTTTTTGTAGAACTGGAGTAAAAAAATGAAGTGCCTAATTCCGCCTTCCTCAACAACCGACTTACGAGTAGACTTCTGTTTTAGCATGGAACGAAAGTAGCGCGGGATTTTTTACTTTCCCAACATCCCAACAGAGTGGAAAGTAATGTCCACTTTTACTTCCCCAACATCCCAACAGAGTGGAAAGTAATGTCCATAGTTACGTTCCCAACATCCCAACAGAGTGGAAAGTAATGTCCATAGTTACGTTCCCAACATCCCAACAGAGTGGAAAGTAATGTCCACTTTTACTTTCCCAACATCCCAACAGAGTGGAAAGTAATGTCCACTTTTACTTCCCCAACATCCCAACAGAGTGGAAAGTAATGTCCATAGTTACGTTCCCAACATCCCAACAGAGTGGAAAGTAATGTCCACTTTTAGTATCCCAACAGAGTGGAAAGTAATGTCCATTTTTACTTTCCCATCATCCCAACAGAGTGTAAAGTAATGTCTACAACTTTGACATATCCATGATCTATTGTTCTTCCCCTCAAGGGAGAAATTTATGTATGGGTCATTCTCACAGAAAAGGGCAGTTCTGAGTTCGAGTTTTTTTAAGTAACTTGTTAGTACCTACCCGGCTCATTAAAAAATTTAGTCCAACTGTCAATTCTGAGAACTCTACTACAAAAAAAGGCCATTGATTTTTCAACTTGGAAAGTGCTCTAGGTTATACCTAACTAAAATCCATGTTGGGTAGGTAGGACCTATATATATATATGCAGTTGGCTGGCATCGTTTTTACCAAAAAGTAATCAAAGGATCTTGTAACCTAGGCTTTTAGTTGCGATGTGTTCTTCGAAATTTCAGATGTTTTCGATTTCTTATTAATGAGAATACATTTGGGACATCAAGAGGTGAATGAAATGACGAGCAATTTGAAAATCAGGCCCGTAAAGAGCTAAATTAAAACGACAGACAACAAATTCATAGTATAAGCAAACAGCAAACAGATAAAACACGGCTAAAGCATGTTCCATGTTTCTTGAATTTTAGCCGAAGGATCTAAGCAGTAACCATCCGGGGGTCCAGGGGGGTTGTCCCCTGGTGAGGCCCGAAGGGCCGAGTTTTAACAATTTCTTTCTACTGAAATTGCTCAAATTTCAATACAATTTAACATTTAATAGTAGGTAATTAGAGAAAATTCACTCATACGATCATGCTGCATGACTGGAATTGTTTACTATCATAAATTATGTTTCTCCTTCTAAAATTGGCTAGAAAACCAATTTTTATTCATAAAAAAATCAAATAGATGGTCATCATTGGAAAGCATATTCAATTCCATTTCGTCATAAACAATTTAAAAAATTTTTGATTTGCTTGAAACCGTGCCAGAAAAATAGGAATTTTGCGAGTTTCAGAAATCGGCAACAATTCACTGTGCTCGCTCGAAAAGTGTTTCTAAATTCTACTTGCTAGTGACGGGAAACACTCGGAATGCAAAACTATGTGTTGGGTTTTCCACCATGTGAAAGAAAATGAACATAAGAATCTTTACCACTAAAATAGTTTATTTCAAATGATAGAATAGTGCAGAAAAAATAGAATGTTGCAAGCAATTAGTTTAAAACTAACTTCAACTCATGCGGATTAGAAAATAACTCATGAGAATTAGAAGAAGAAGAAGAAATTCAACTTTAAATTGAATAATGTTCTTGAGCCTCTGTCGTTATTTTTGTTCTTCGATTCCCGGGTGTCTTAGTCCTGGAGCCAGGGCCGAAAATATGTAGTAATTTGAGGAGAAGGTTTGATATTAGATTTTGAAAATTTAGTCCGTTCTGAGTGAGAAAATCTTTGTCTGCCATCTCAAAATTGGTGGAATACGAAATGGCGGCTTCATAAAGATGGCTTAATTTGCCCATTTACGGTTCTGTAGGTTTAGTTATTATTAGAGAAAACACTTTTTTCTCTAATAATAACGAAACCTACAGAACCGTACATCCTACAGAAATTTTTATAAGTAGCAAAGTTGTAGAGCATAAAAAAACAAAACGATTCGATCCCAAAACTCTGAATTACCTCTTGAAATAAGCGAATTACAAACAAGTGAAACTTGGGCTAATTTTGGGCGAGTCCTCTCCACCCTCCGTCTAGACTTTTGCCCTTCAATATCACCTAGTGGCGTTAATATTGGTCTTACTTCAGTCTGCCAAAGCTCATTCTACTCAAGATTAAATACTTTCCACAAAGTTCACTTCAAAAAGTTTTTTGCTCAGACCGTTTCTCATTGAAGTACAAAGTAAAATGCCGTTTTTGCTAACTTTATGTGTAAAATGGTATAAAATTCAATAGTTCGGCTGTAAGTCAATGAGGAAAGGTCTCAGCTAAAATATTCTCGATGCAAACCTTGGAAAGTATTTAATCTTCAGCAGAATGAGCTTTAGAAGACTGAAATCAGACCAATATTAACTAACGCCACTAAGTGATTTTGAAGGGGAAAAGTCTCGACGAGAGGAGAAGAGGACTAGCCCAAAACTAGCCCGATTTTCAATTGTTTATAATTCGCTTATTTTGAGAAATAATTCAGAGTCTTGGGATAAAATCTTTTTTTTTTTTTCTCTATAACTTTGCTACGTATAAAAATTTCTGTAGGATGTATGGTTTAGTTATTATTAGAGAAAAAACTTCAAAATGGGCAAATTAACCAATCTTTATGAGGCCGCCATTTTGTATTCCACCAATTTTGAGATGGCAGACAAAGTTTTCTCACTCAGAATGGACCAAACTTTCAAAATCTAATCTCAAACCTTCTCCTCAAATTACAACCTATTTTCGGCCCTGGCTCCTGGACAATCTGTGATGTATTTTTTGATCCTGATAGTGAAATAAACTTTTCCGATGTTCTCAATTATCATTTTTTCAACTCGGATTATCATTTCTAGTATTCTCAAAAGTAGTACCTCAAAAGGAGTACCCAAGCAAATTACGAGTGACCAAGGGACCAGCAACCCTCAGAATATGAACGTGATCGGATGAATAGGCCATCTGATGTTTGATGGGTTTAACGTATACGCTGCACAGAGTGAAGTAGGTATTGATTAATGAGCAACAAAACTAAGGGGACCATCTGCCGTCTAACCGGTACATTTCCTGAAAACCTTATCAAACTCTGTTGGAAACTGCAAAAATTAAGCTAAGGGACTAACCTTCACAATCCTCAAATATTTAATCAAAATCGGACTAAAGCTGAAATTGGCATGGGCAGGGAACCAAAATTGATCCGCATGCTGTGATAAGAAAAAAGTTCCAATCATGAACATGATCGTATGAGCCTTTTTTTTTTTTTTTTTCGAATTACATTTACGTTGAATTAATTACCGTTGAGCACTTTTTATGCAATGTGATCGTTAACACACGCATGCATGTGATGGTTAACTATCTATACGTTTCTCGGTAAAAAAAAAATGTCTAAATAATATTCAGCTCTAAAAATAAATTGTTGGATTCTTGCAATTGTTTATAGTTTTTAAATGACACAAATTACCATTGCTATGAAATTTCAGCGGATTTTCGTAAAAAATTAAGCAATTGCCATTGCTTCCAATCATTTTCAAAAATTGTCGTAATTTTGAGGCATTCTGAAACGGATCTTAGGGTTTAGCGATATGTACGCCGTTTAACGGGAGAATAAATATAATATATACCCATATCAAATCCAAATTGAATTTGACATTGTTCAAATAGAACTGGACATTTTCCGAATCTAATTCGATCTTGTCCAAATAGATTTCGATATTCTTCCATCGAACTTAATCAAGTCTGAATAGATTTCGAAATTTTCCCGAATAGAAATGGACATCTTCCTAATAGGTTTCGACACCTTCCGAAAAGGTTTCAACATTTTACAAATAGGTTTGGGCATGGCGTGAATCTGAGAAGAAATCTGCCCGAAAAACCATGTAGGTAACTCTATAATTTAGGAGAGCGTCTAAATGGTAGATTATGGATTGAAAAGGCATTGCATTCCAATTCAAGAATGTACTCGTAGTTTGTTTTTGTTTCCAGAATGTAGGTATTGGCGATTTGTATGTTATAGAGTGTCACAGTTGTTGTTCCTTACTTTTATATTTGGAAAATGTCGAAACCTGTTTAGAAAATGTCGAAACCTATATGGAAAATGTTCATCATTCCATTTTGAAGGTGTTCATTTCTATTTGGAAAATGTCGAAGTCGATTTGGAAATGCTATGTAAGATGTAATGTGTATGTATTTATGTGCCAAACTATAGCTCCTCAAAGGGTTGAGATAAAACTGCCATTCTTGCGCTGAACAAATTCAAGAATTTTGCTTAAAAATGGTTAAAAATGGCTAGTACCTAATCGTTGAATTTTTAATTTTGCAGACTTTTAATCAAACAAAGTTTACCTATCAACAATGGACTGGAACATTCTTAAATTATCAAAAAAATTAGGAAGAAACACGTACTTAAATTTCATTAATATTTGTTTTTAAAAAAATTGTTAAAAACTGCGCAAAAAGACAAAAGTTTTAAACTTTATTTTGAGTCGCAGAATATTTAATAAAGAAAGACGCAAAAAGTTAATAAATCTTTACAGAAAAATACTATGAACCTATGTATGAAAAGAATGATGACTTTCTTTTTTAACATTCCTATTTTAATGAAGAAACCTTTCTTCCTTAACTAAGTACAGTCACAAAAACCGATCATTTTATTTGAAAGTAATGCACTTGTGCAGGCCATCTACCCGCTTTTTCCACGAGGGTTTAGACAAAATAAAAACAAATACACTGCCAAGGAAATGGCACATGAGCTTCCTCGTGACCTTCACAGTACGTCACCATTAAATTCCAGAAAACTAGAAACGACCGGTTCTGGCATCAGGGAATTAATAAGGTGGGAAATTGGAAGCTGAATGGTACATATAATAAATGAAATTAATAAGGAAAATTTTGATTTTAATATGGGACCATCCAGGATG
Organism: Adelphocoris suturalis; assembly: GCA_030762985.1. Taxonomy (NCBI): domain Eukaryota; kingdom Metazoa; phylum Arthropoda; class Insecta; order Hemiptera; family Miridae; genus Adelphocoris; species Adelphocoris suturalis. The sequence continues at coordinate 9,788,905 of CM061043.1, forward strand.
TTGTCCGCATGTTCCTCATAACTAAGCTGTGACCGTAACAAAAACATCACTTTCGCGCATGCGCCTAGCGTACCGCTGCTGATGATTGCGAAGAATGTGATACGGGACCTCAAGAAACCTTGCCCGCATCATCCCTGAAAATCTTACCGAAATCCGTTCCTAATTGCCTGAGTTATGACCGAAACAAGAAAATTTTGTTTGCGCCTGCGCAGAGGCTACCGTTGATTCGATCGTGACGGAACTTATAGGGGACCATGTAGAGCTATACTCGCACGATCCCTAAAAATTTGAAGAAAATCGCATCAAAATTGTGGAAATTACGGCTGTTGCAAGGACCGTAACAAGAATATTTCGTTCACGCATGCGCAGAGCGTACCGCTGATGCAATTATGATAATTGTCTTATGTGATCTCAAGGGACCTTACCCACATCATCCCTGAAAATCTGACCGAAATCCGTTCAACATTGACCGAGTTATGACCGTCACAAGGAATTCACGTTAGCGCCTGCGCAGAGGCTACCGTTGATTCGATCATGATGAAGTTGATAGGAGACCATCTAGAGCTTAACCCGCACGATCCCTGAAAATTCGGTTAAAATCGGATCAAAATTGTGGAAGTTATGGCTGTTACAAGGAAATGTGGACGGACAGACAGACAGACCGACAGACAGACAGACCGACAGACACGGAACCAAATTGGTTCAGGAGGCTCTGAAACGCAAAATGCAAGTGGAAATTTTGATTTTGGAGCAAAAAATTTTTTTTCATTTCGAAAGTGAAAACAAAGCTTCCGCTGCCTTGCAGTCTCGGAAGCAAAATTCTAGGACTGCCGGTTGCCGGCGAGGGGGGTTGGGCGGGGCGGTGTATCGGCGTGGCTGAAGGCATGGATGGGTGGGGGAGATATCAACTTCCCCTCTTGCTAACTGCCGCTGGCGCTGCCAGTTGAGCTACCGTTGAACTGGGTCTGCAACCCGCAATCAGCAGAGCGCTCTCTCGGGCTAGGACGAGGGCGAGAGAGGCGTTCGCACAGCCTTAAGGGCCGTCCAGACTCCTCGGCGTGTCCTTTTTCGAGTTGCCACAACCTATACTTCTATAATTATATACGCATGTTTATATTTCTCGATTTGAGCTCCTATCTATTCAAATAGTTATTGCCTTAATAATATCATTATCCAAGTACGTACGAAAAGTCGAGAGGATATGTTATTAAATATGCGTAGGAAAAGCATTGGTATTAACACACAAATATGACCTAGAAAAAAACATATATTCATGCCTCGAAAGAACGCCGTACCCACCTCATGGTGCCGCGTTGTATTACTTGTATATGGGTATAACAAGTAAAAGTAATAAATATCCATTCCCCTACACCCCTCTGCTACGCCCCTGGTCACCAAAGACACCACAAGGTGCCGCGGCGCCTCCTCTCACTCCACCCCCCGCTCACCCCCCTCACCACCCACCGTGACCCCCTGCCAAGCGTGCTAGGCGTGCGTGCGTGCGTAAGTCTAACACTCAAAGCCTTGAAAAAGACACTTTTTCGCCCGTTTTTGGCCCATAGCATCTATGCGAGTAAAGCGATCGGGATGGTTAAACGTTAGGACCAACTAGACCCCAAATGGAGTCTATGTGCGAAAGAACGGGTTTTTTAAGTCAATTCTTAGGCCTTTTATGGCCCGGACGGCGGACGGCGGACGGACATTTCAAATTTGGATTTTACGCACCTTGAAACGTAAAGTGACAAAGTTTGAGGGGGGGTTATAAAATTTTTTTGCTATACGATCACATAGGCTTATTATTGGAAATAATAAACCAAAAGTGGTCGACGTTAGCTGAACGTTACATTTGGAGGTTGAAGTCCCAAGACAGCCCGCTTTTGTCAGTCATATCAACATTGTCCTCCCAACCACACGTTGGGTCCGAAAACCGACTCCTCCGCTGGTCGAGGGATTCATAACTGAGGGTTTAGACCAAATTCGCCTCCAGTACTCTGAGATTATGGCTCCAGTGAGGTTAACTTATAGCAATATAATTGATCGGTTTAGAGTAAACGAGAGGGTTCATGAGTACATTCAGACCAAGTGGACAGACAGCAGTATTATTTACACGGACAGCTCGAGATCAGGCACTAATGTTGGATGTGGAATCTTTGTAGGCCCTGGGAGAATTGAAAAGGCATTTAAACTTCCATCCACAGCTTCGAGTTATACTGCTGAGGTTGTGGCTGTTTTAGAGGCAATAAAATATCTATATGACACGAATTCCACTGGAAAGACTTGAGTAATTTGTTCGGATCCCAAAAGCTGCATTCAGTCAATTTGCAATTCATCTATGAAACCAGCTTCGTAGCAGTCCAAATCCTTGCATATGCCAGTCAGTGTGAGAGTAAAGGCAATATACTCCAGTTCTTGTGGATAAAAGGGCACATTGGAATAGATGGGAACGAAAGAGCCGATAATTTAGCTAAATATGGAGCCATGCATGGAATTCTACTTCTCCCCGGTCAACCAGTAACTTTTTATCCAAGTATCAAAGCGAGATATTGGAAAAAGTGGGAAAACGACTATAAAAGTTCGACTTGTGGATCATTCTATAAGAGTATTCAGCCCCAAGTACCCAAGCGTCCCTGGCGAATTATATTCAGTATAACTTTTCATTTCAGTCAGTTTATTAAATTTTCGTATACAATTTATAGTCAACTCTGTAAATCATTAGGTATTTGTTTTGTATAATAAAATATATAATAAATATAAATATACAGGAAATATAAATATATGATAAATAAGTAATGAGCGCGTGGATGATGTTAGAACCCAATATCCTGGCCAGTTGAGACATTTCTGCTCAACGGATACCCCTTATATCACAGCATTTCGGAAAGATCTCGCAGAGGTGATTTTAATGAAATAAACAATTCGACATGCAAAATTCACTGACCTGAGCGTTGGTTCTGGAGTAGGTGGACCCAACCCGTCGAAATCTATTGCGGTTGGCCTGGTGCCGCTTCACTAGGAAGAAAATGTGTAGGTAGATGAGGAAGATGAGCGTCGTGCTTGAGAAAAACACGGAGGACGCAGCTCTTCTGAAAGCCGCGTGGAAGAGGAACCTTCAACAAACAATGGTTGGAATGTTACTCTTAGTTCTTGTCATTTACTTCCAGGCCCGTAGAGAGGGTGGGGGGCACTGGGGACGTTGCCCCCGGGGCCCGGCCTTGGTGAGTGGGCCCGGAATTTAAAGTAGAAGGAGAAGAGAGAAAGAAAGTTAATTTGAACGAGAAATATGTCAAAGGAACATGCCAAAAAGCCTTTTTCTTATTCCAAAAGTTTTCTGAGTCCCGACTTTTAACATTTATGCCATGTCCTACGTGTGCACCGCCTGTCGTTGCGATTCGGGCTTAGATCGCCCGCTCGGGTTTGATTTTCAAACCAGTTTGATTTTGGTCGCGCGCTCGCCTGGTCGCTCTGCTGGGAGGTTGCTAATTTTTTGTTGCTGGTCGTGTTTTTGTGTTGTTGCGGCTATAAATGGTTAAATGTATTTTTTTAGCAGAATTTTAGTCAAATAAACTTTATTAACGATGAACGATGAGGGTTAAAGAATATATGCAGACATTTATGCTTACAAGTGCTTATGCCTACAATGATAGTGATACTAATGATGATTTTCAACATCAATCTTTCCTCAGCTTTGACAGGCCTTTGAAAATCAGTAACTTGATGATCTTATTCTCTTCCAACATGTTCAATAGTATAATCGAACGTGGATATTTTCATCCTGGGGTAAGCGAAAAATGACGCCCCATCCTTCCTGAGTTGTTGGAACAAACGGTGGAACTCACCGTATTGTTCCATTCTTGAATAAATTCTCGAAACTGGCTTCCGTCTCGACGAATTCTTTTTCGCCAAGGAATAAAGCAAGGTAACTTCGCAAGGATTCTAGACGCGTACTGTGGACGCCTACTGTGGATACTGTAGTGGTGAGGTCGCTCGATCGCGCTCTTTGGTCGTCCACGTAGGGCACGGCGTTAAACCTTTCAATGTTTTCTCTTTCGCTGACTCAAAATACTTTTCTCACAGTGTTTCTCGCCTGGGGAATCTTTCAGTGATATTGACTTTGCATTAAATTACAGGGTGTTTCAAAAAGAATGTCGGAGTTTGGGAGCTCTATTGCTGTGCAACCATGCATCTGGATTGAATAGGAAGTTATCTAGTTTCATTTGGGAGGCGGTAGGTAGTTATTAGTACTTATCAAAGCAATGTTATCACATTTTTGTTTGTAAGTTTCATTTGCAATTGTTGTTAGTCTTGGCTACCAAGCAACAAAAAGCAAGCGATATGGTTTCATTACTAACCGTCGTCTGAGCACCCTCGACACACTTGTACATATGACATTTGTAACTGATTACTCGCTCGCCAAACAGATTCAGAGGGACCACGAGTGAATGCAGCTTGAACTGCGACAACGTTTTCAGCTGAGGAAGCGGAGCGAGGTCGGCCAGTGCTCTCACCTTTGCAGAGACATCCGGTGTCACGAAACTGGTGAAACCATCGTCTAATGTTGTTGTCACTTGGAGGATTAATTCCGTATTGTTGACGGAATACTCGTTGCACTGTAATTTTTGATTGAGTGCGACCGAACTCGAGCAGTATACTTAATTTACTAATATTGTGCACTAACCCCCTGTTATGAAAACATTATTTTCAATAAACAGTATTTTCTCTCTCTCTCTCTCTCTCTCTCTCTCTCTCTCTCTCTCTCTCTCTCTCTCTCTCTCTCTCTCTCTCTCTCTCTTTTTCTCCGTGGATTGGAATGGGAATTATTTGCTGGGGACATATTTTCCGGGTACCTAAATTTTTGTTTGTACGGACTTCGAAAAGTTCGTACAAATACGAACTGATCAACACTGTTCGGATCTGGCAACACTGTGGTAACCCAGCGATAACTTACTTGCTTCTACATCCCTCGTCTTTGGTCGAGAATCCGTCGTCCTCCAAGAGCCATGAGTACAGGACGAGGCCTCCAGGAGGCGCCACCCACAAGAGGATGCAGATGATGACGATGTTCCTGTTGGTCAGAATGGACGGGTACTGGAGAGGTTTCGTGATGCCCAAGTAGTGGTTGAAGGCGAGCGCCAGCAGGTGCGCTAGCGTCGTGTAGAGGCCTCCCATCCGCAGCATTTCAAAGAACAGCAGAAAGCACCTGGAACCGTCCTCCTTTTGGGAAACATCTATCTTAATATACACCTAGGGATTGCACTGTAGGACTGGATTAGTTGAGTCAAGTGGGGGAATGAGAAACCCTTAACTTCGACGTACAATAGTATCTTTCTGAATGCTCGTAAATATTTCAAATCGGTCTCATTTTACCTCAAATTCCTTGAATTTTGTAATTAAAACCTGTTTTTACAGGATATTAAACCAAGTGGTCTCTATACCTCTCTAAAGCAAAAATTTGTTTTGGATACCATTCCCCCACTACCCCACTAACGGGGTAATGGCACCCTCCCAGTGGGGTAATCATATCCGATGAGCTGCATGTGCCAAGTGCTTCAAAAAGTGCAATACTTCACCGGTTTATTATTTATTTAATGAACACATGGCCAAACATTCACTCCTAGGCGTAAACAAGGTGCCTGGAATTCATAGGCCATAGGTATTACCGAATGGAGAAACATCAACTGAGAATTCCTAGGAATTGTTTTTATGTACCTTCATAAATAACACATTCTCATGTCATTCTGAAGAAACGAATTTTAATATAAGTAATATAATAAATAAGTATAATATATGGTGTAATTTGAAAAATCGAATAATATCTTTAGTTTACAGATTGAATGAATTTAAGCTCTAAACCTTGTATAATTTTATGAAATTTATGGAGAAACAAAGTTGAAGTGAATTAATTTTGATAACTAAGGATGAACATTTACTTACCAGAAGGAAAGATGAATTTATATTTGAGTTTTGTCTAGTATGGAAGAATTTATTGTATACTTAATTTACTAATATTGTGCACTAACCCCCTGTTATGACAACATTATTTCTCTCTCTCTCTCTCTCTCTCTCTCTCTCTCTCTCTCTCTCTCTCTCTCTCTCTCTCTCTCTCTCTCTCTCTTTTTCTCATAAATAACACAGAACAGTATTCATTTCATTTATGGCCGGTTTATCAATCACATTTATCCAATGGATAAGGGGGATTTATCTGAGGGATAGTGTTAATCTCCAGATAACACAATAGGGGGTGTTTATCCACCCCTAGTTAAACCCTATCTGGCGTTTTAATTTATCTGGTCCCTGGACGGCTGCATAACAATTATAACTGGAGATTAATGAGGTATCTAGATCTTTCTAACCTCAAACAAGTTAATTTATTTACAAAAATCTTATTTGAATCTCAAGTTTGATTGTCTTTATTTTTTTACATTCCTATATATTGCAATATATTAATTATATATTATATTATTATCAATAAGATATATTTGGGGATTAGTCTTCAAATAGCAGCAACGGCGAAGATTCTATCGTAGCATAATTCGTTGAATGGAAAAGAATACCGTATATATACCTAGTAAGACCCCGTGTAGATCACCTACTAATATGGGACGAGTGCGTATTTTTATTGAGGTTTCGGTTGGAAGATACCGTTCTTTACATTCCACAAGTGATCGAAGATGAAATTAAGTTCACAACATACTGATAACAATATTTCGTTAATAATAATTCAGGTTGCAATAACGCAATTCGTGTATGTATTTCTCTCTCTAGAAATGATGCAAATGGCAAAAATGTGGTGGTTTCTTATTTGCCGAGCTTGATAGACACTATTGTGTTGTTGTAGACCCGGTTCTTTTAAATTTTCGATCCATGAAAAAAATGTAGCTTTATCCGCTAGATTATTCGGCATTGATAAACGACTCACATTCTTTATCTGGAGTATAGCGCTATATTCAGTAAGATATCCTGCAGTTAATGTAGATAATTGATAAACCGGCCCTAGAGCAAAAACGCTGCAAATTATTACACAAAGGTTTATTATTTATGTATTAGACAGCCCTTCTACGAAGATCTCTGGTCCATAATTATTAAACGCCGCTTATAGTATATTTAGTATCGGAACTCGGAGCTTCGGACCTCACAAATGGGTTCAATTCATTACAGCAGCGGAATCTCACAATTTTACGCTTTTTAATATAGTTGATAAACAAAACAATTTATTACCAAGTCATCTTTCCAACACATAAAAGTGTTACCTATACTGTATATTGATATCATCTAATTGGTCAAATTTCAAAAAATGTGCTGACAAAATTACTAAAAATGGCTAAGAATTGTTAAATTGATATTTTTTAGCATAAGATTGGTCAAATAAAGTTTATCAACTATGAAATAGAACATTCAAAAATGTATGTACGAAATTATGCTAAAAAGCTGAACTTCATTAAATTTTGTTTTAAAAAATCTATAAAATTGCAAAAAATAGCCTGAAATCCAAAATCTCTTTTTGAATAGAAGAGTATCATTTAGAATACTTTTTTTTTCATAAAATTAATAGCTAAGATTTTATTTTCACTCATAAATCTCCAATTTCTATACAACTTGAAATATACAAAAAAAAAAGACACTTTTTCACCTATTTTTGGCTCATAGCACCCATGAGAGTGGAGCGATCGAGCTGGCGAGAAGTTAGGACCAACTAGACCCCAAGTGGAGTCTATGTGCGAAAGAACAGATTTTTTAAGTAAATTCTAAGGCCTTTTATGGCCCGGACGGCGGACGGACATTTCAAATTTGGATTCTACGCACCTTGAAACGTAAAGTGACAAAGTTTGAGGGGGGGTTATAAAATTTTTTTGCTATACGATCACATAGGCTTATTATTCGAAATAATAAACCAAAATGTGTTTTGGGTACCATTCCCTCACTAGCGGGGTAATGGGACCCCCATGTGGGGGTAATCATATCCGTAGGACTGCATGTGCCAAGTGCTTCAAAAAGAGCAATACTTCACCAGTTTATTATTTATTTAATGAACACATGGAAACATTCACTCCTAGGCGCAAACGAGGTGCCTGGAATTCATAGGCCATAGGCATTACCGAATGTTGAAACATCAACTGAAAAATTCCTAGGAATTGTTTATGTATCTTCATAAATACCACTGAACAGTATTTATTTCATTTAGGGTCGGTTTATCAATTATCTACATTAACTGCAGGATAGCTATACTGAGTATAGCGCTATATTCTAGATAAAGAATGTGAGTCGTTTATCAATGCCGAATTACCTAGCGGATAAAATTATCCCTCTGATAACTTCTGTCTGGCAGATAGGGCCGTTACAAAATAAGGGTGATTTACCACAGAGATAAGAGCTATCACAGAGTAGAGTAGGAAAAAATTTTCTTCATGGATCGACTATTAAAAAAACTGGGTCTGACGCCCACAACACAAGTGTCCATCATGCTATCAAGCTCGGCAAATAAGAAACCACCGCATTTTTGCCATTTGCTATTTGCTTCATTTCAAGAGAGAGAAATACGTACACGAATTGCGATATTGCAACCTGAATTATTATGAATGAATTATTGAGATCAGTAAGTTATGGACTTGATTTCATCTTCGATCTGTGTTAGAATGTAAAGAACGGTATCTTTATCCAATCGAAACCTCAATAAAAATACGCACTTGTCCCATATTAGTAGGTGATCTACACCTACACGGGATCTTACTTGGTATATACGGTATTCTTTCCCATTCAACGAATTATGCTGCGATAGAATCTTCGCCGTTGCTGCTATTTGATGACAAATTCCCAAAATATCCATTGGAAGGTACAAAAATAAAGACAATGTTGAGATTCAAATAAGATTTTGTAAATAAATAAACTTGTGTGAGGTTTGAAAGGTCTAGATATCTCATTAATCTCCAGTTATAATTGTAATCCAGCCGTTCAGAGACCATATAATTTAAAACGCCAGATAGGGTTGTTCATTGACGAATGAAATAAATAATCTTAATAGAAAATAAAGATAGGTACCTTTGGAAATTAAATTTAAGAATTAATAGGCACTAACAATTTTACCGTGAAAAGGTTCTTCGTCTCAGAGGGAATCTAAATTATGGAATATACACCACCAAGTGACAACTAGAAAATGCATGTTTATTCGTAATAAAACAATTGAACGAAAACATAAAATATTAAAATAATAAATGAAATGTTCCTTAGTGATTAAATGTTAGACTAGTCTGACCATAAGTAGTAGTAGAGTCCTGAGGTAGCCGTAGATGGACGCCCAGTAGGGACAGGGAGATCCCGTGGAAGCCACTCCAAAGTAAGGAACCCTGGGATAGCTGAAGGTTCGCTGGGGAAGTAGAATATGAGTCAATGTTCCTCACAACCCACGTAAATGGCCGTGATCGATCGATCAATTAAAACAAGTACTGGAATCGGGGTACCGCATGGGTTAATAGCAGAGGAACGAGCGATATAGAGTGAGTCGCTGAACTCTCGATGAAGACTCCCGAAAACTCCGTAGGCCAGTCAAGATTTGCGCTTCTACAGGTAAGAGGGGAGGTCCCCAAATATCAAATGTCAACATAACATTGCGGCGAACGAGTTGATAAACAGGCGTTCCGAGGTGCTGCAACCCTAAGGCGACTCGATGAAGGTCCATCTTTAATCGCTACCTATCACTCTCTTATCTTCTATGCCTAACTCTCATCTCGAGGAAACAAAATAAAATTCATCGAACACTTTGTTGCTATCTGGCTGCAACAAGGGTTTAACTAGGGGTGGATAAACACCCCCTATTGTGTTATCTGGAGGATAACGCTATCCCTCAGACAAATCCCCCTTATCCATTGGATAAATGTGATTGATAAACCGGCCCTTTGATACCTTATAGGAAAAATCTTATGATAAACTTCATCCTTATTTATATCTTCATTTTAAGAATATTCGTCCAAACATAAGCAAAATACGAACGTATCAAAATACGAACTAATTAGAACCAATATTTCTTTCAACCCAATGCTTTTCCGGGAAATGATGTGCTCCAACTCGAGAAATTTATTGGTTCACAAAGTTTGCAGCTGTCGATAGATTGATTGACTGGTTGATCAATCATGATCAATGGTCAATCAATTGATTGATTGATAGACCTTTGGAACACGAATATTGTGCTCGCTGCTGATAGCCAATGCAATTCCATTATGTGGTAATTGAATCCACCGAATATAATGGATCCCATTTCCCTATGACCGAGGATCTCAATACCACTCTTGTTTAAATTTTGGTAAAACAGAGGCTGACACTTTATTTCTGAACGGATTCTGAAAAACTAAGAACGATTCGAAAGACAGAAAGTCGTTCTAACGTTTGTATAGAATAAAATAGTCATAATCGAACAAAAATAGGACATTTACTATGTTTTGAAGGGGTAACTATAATAATTTGAAAACACTTCAAAAACTTGGAAACGCGATATGCAGATATAATTATTTAACTACTGTATAATAGACTTTGTTTAATAATTACAGCCATGTGTTCTGCGTAGAAGGGCTGTCCTATACAGAAATAATAAACCTTTGTGTAATAAATTATAGAGCTTTTGTTATTTCAATTTAAAATTTTCCTTTTGTGAACCTTCAGCTTTTGAAAATTCTTCGTGTTGAGTAAAGAAAACTGCTGCTCTTAATTGCTATCGAAGGTGAGATTAGAAAGGTATCGTTCGCAGTTGCCACGTATTGCTGGTGGCGCTCAATGCGGCTAAATTGTGTACTGGTTCCGTTTATTTGCTAGTCGTTCGACGAGTGATAGCTCAAAAACGAACTTAAATCGACTCGAACACATACTGTCATACTTGAGAGACTCTACGAGTATATTGAAATTGACAATTAGAGACACAAACGGTGCACAGACGCGAATTCAAAACACCTCGTCTCCAGTGACCTGGATAAATGAGCAAACAACCAGTTTAGACTGTAGATACCGTGTATTCAACTGAACTAAGAGTGGGGGATACCTCAGGAGATGGCTGCGCACTAGCGCTCTAACAGCCCTAGTGAAAAGACTGTGTACTTAGTATTAATCTTGACACAACACCATGGTTTCTGTGGTGTATTGGTTGAAGCTGCAGACTGCAGAGGGTGAGGTCTCGAGTTCAAATCAGAGAAACTGCTGATTTTGGGGGAGTTAATTAATGTACATATATACACTCGCGTCTAGGGGAAACGGTAATTGGGTCATTCTTATTTCATTTGCGGCTTTGGGGCGTTTGATAACCTCAGTGACGTGAAATATGAAAGTGCTCGAAAATGAGGTTAGATCAGCAAATACTACTCATTGTACATTGCAGATTTGTGTTCAATAGATGAACAGTGAGTTTTTCATTGATGTATTTTATATGTTTTTTTGTATTAAAAAACAGGATATCCAACTCTTGAGTGTTACCAGATTTCAAAAATTGATTTCTGTAAAATGGATGATTTGGCAAAATTGTTGTCGGGGCTCAAGTAAGTACAAAAGAATCACGTTCAAACGTAATATTAAAATGTCACAGAATTCATGTTGAAGGCAGTGTAACTGAGCTTAAATCTCAGGAGTGCTACGCTTTTAGTGTTACCGTAATATCAGGAGTGTTACCCATCCTTGGTCACTCTACTGAGAGGTAACACTCATGAGAATTTCCGATAAAAATGGGGTCACACAGGATGATGAAGTGACAAAACTCGGGGATGGCTATTTTTTGAAACCTGTCACCAAGCAGTATGGTTGTTGATATAGGTTTATTTTGTTTAAGCACCAACAACACTCGTAATTTGTGTAACACTCATGATTGAAAATAAAAATACTCAACATTTTTTTAGGCTTATTTCGCTGTAAAAACTGCTGCAACTCCAAGCACTCCACTACAGTCTCACATCTTCAACTGGACAATATAACCTTCACATCTGACTGTTTCCCGCCATTTTCCATCAGCTTTCTTGATCGCAAAAACGATGAATGACCCAATTAGGCCGCAGGCTTGAACTTCCCTCAACCATCCCTAACCATCTGGAGACGTCCCTATTATCATATTTTCCCAATGGCTCATTGAATCCAGAAAAACTTGACCAGGCTACTCATTACGAAAATTCCCATTGAGTGCGAATTGAGTGCGAAACCTGCAATACATGGCTGTGGCGATCGATTCTTAGATTAGAACTACTCAACTATAACATTATAATTATAAAAACCATAAAATTGTTGATAAAATTAGGTCTGCCGGAACAAAATTCTGATCCTGCTGGGTTGGTGATGAAGCCTTCAGATTTGGATCCCCGTGGATCCCATTACCCCACTTTACCCTACTCCAAAGTATCGACACATCTTTCGATACGATATTATTCAAGAAAATGTTGATACTGGATAATTTCTGTTACTCATAAAAAGCATCGATACTTGAGTTCCCGCGAGATCCAAGGGAATGCGCTGCCGTTGCTCCCTTGTTTCCCAACGGGCGTCGGGCGCGTTTTCCCGTGTTTTCGAAAGCCTGCGTTTGGCGATGAATGGGTGATCCTAGAACTGGAAAACTGATCTTCTCCGAACGTAGCATATATGCTATTAGTACGAGTTGTATCTCTTATGGTACTGTCACTCTCCTCTCTCTATCTATGAGTGTGGACTAGGCCCCCATTGCACCTTTGGGGCGCTTAAGTTCATTACATACTTCGATATAATATATCGACTCAAAGTATTGATGCCACCGATATTACATTACACAGTAGGGTGTCCGCTATTTTGAGAAAGTTGGAATTTAGACGACCTCCAATCGAAATTTGGTTTGAAATTTCAAAAAAAAAAAAAAAAAAAAAAAGACCCCTGCATATTTTTGGATTTTTGCATAAAAAAACCTACGCCGTTAGCTCGATTTTGGTTTTTGAAATACGCCTTTTTTTTGCCAATATCAGAATTTTGAATATAACTTTCACAAATTTCTTTCTATAATTGTGAAACTTCGTATACTTACGTTTTTGGGGTCGCTGAACTCGATTAAACAGTCAAAACAAGTCGACAGCAACAAATTTGGACAGTTTGGAATCTCAAACTCGTCAAAATCATGCCAAAAAATGACAATTTTTCAAAATTCATCGTAAAATTATGAAAATTTGTATTTTTACGTATTTCTGTTAGAATTTCGATTTGTTGACAGCAAATTCGAGTTCAGCGACTCAAAAAACATAAGAATACGAATTTTCATAATTTTACAATGAATTTTGAAAAATTCCCAAAACCCCAAAAACTTAAGTATACGAAGTTTCACAATTTTACAAAGAAGTTTGTAAAAGTTATATTCAAAAGTCTGAGATTGGCAAAAAAAGCGTATTTCAAAAACCAAAATCGAGCTACCGGCGTAGTTTGTTATGCAAAAAATCTGAAAAAATTCAGGGGTCTTTTTTTTGATATTTTGAACCGAATTTCGGGTGGAGGTAATCAAAATTCCACCTTTCTCAGAATAGTGGGCATGCTACTATAGGTACAGATACTCCCAATATTATTAAAAAATCCACAATAACGTTTTAATAGAAAAAATAAGTACCTTGTATGGTAAGTTTTTCCTCTACAGCAAAGAGAAATGATCAATCAATAAAACAGTTGTTTCAATGAAAATCGTGCAATCTCTGAATGAAAAACAAAAGTACAACGAATGAAGAAAAAATTTAAAGTATTACCTAGTAATTACAATTTCACTAAAAAATCAAGAAAAGTTCTACCGGGGGAACAATTTCCAGGAATATCAGTTTTGGAACGTTTTCGAATATCAGTTTCGGCTCTGTCTGGCAGAAAGTAAATTCTAAGCTTGAACATATAGTCCCTGCCTTTGAAGATGACACCTCAATAAACATTTTGCATGCCTCTTCCTGAATATTTGGAAAAACGGTTATAATTTCTTTCCAAACTAAGGGAGGATTTCAATTCAATATCGGGGGAGGGGGGGGGGGGTTCCCGAGGCAGGCTGAGTTTTGGTTCTCCTTTTATCGAATTTTCGTAGAAAATAAAGCTATGCAATGGCTCGGAAAATTTTAAAATGAAAATTTTCGAAAAATTTCTTAATTGAAATCCGTTCTGAGACATTCTAAAATAAATCCTAGAGTTTAACGCCATTCCAGACGTTAACTCTCCTTAGGATAGAGATAAAAATTCGTGCCCCAAAAAATCAAGCTCTCCAAACGAAAGGATGAGTTCGTTGGCCGACAATTTTCGGGCACATTAAATTTATCTTTCAGGGTGTACACAAAACAGGTCTGCCACCTGCAGGAGTCGATTCTACTTCTAATTTGCAACAACTCGATCCTTAACAATTTTGTGTTAACCCGCTCACAAAACGAGTTTTTTCAATTTTACATTTTTTATCGTGTTTTTTTCATTACGTTACTAAATCGGTTATAACTGCTAATAATAACTAAATATAATAACATAATAAAATGATGATCTCCGCCTGATTTCAACGAATATAAAAGACGACAGAATTCTTACTGCGATTCGAGGAGAAGCAGGCGTTCTTGGTTATACCTGACCCGCAAAGCAGGCTTGTCTTGAAGGTGAGGTATAACCAAAATGTTGAAAAAAACCATTTTCTTCTGTGTTGCTGCTTCAGGTATTGATAAAATTTTTGTTCCTCCCGTAGTTCCTTTCGTCTATCTTACGAGAAAATATTTAAATATCTGCGCATGCGCAAATTTCCCCATTAACTGTAAAAGGAATTTGCTCTATTGCGGATTCAGCATAGCTCAACAGTCAGTGAATGATAACCGAAGTTCAAGTTTTCTGGTTCTTCCTTTGATTTGAAACGTTATTTTATTTGGATAGTTTAATTAAATTATGAGACAATTTTAATACAATGTCCTGTCTGCCTTTAATTTGGTTTTATTTATTAAAGTTTCTCCTTTGATTCGGCGTAAGAAGTCATCAAACTTCTAGAATTTGTCGGAGAAATTAAACATTTATAATAAATGTGATTTATTATTAAAATAAATGTTGTTGATTATGTGAATAACGAACTTCGTTCCAACTTCAAAACGTAGAAAACAACCTTCCTCTGTTTCTTACATTCAGACCAGTCTATTTATATAAAACAACGAAAAATTAATATATTTTTTAAAAATTTTCTAAAGGTTCCGAATACCCTTACGCCTTAAATGTGGGAGAAGTTTTATATCAATTCAGATGCGAATAGCGGATATGTGGGATTTTTCCGGTTCAATTAAACCATTCACCAAATTAATCAAATCTTTTGCCGAAAAAATGAGTTAGACCCTTTGCCTAAATAACTCACCCTTTTACCTTGTGGTATTCACCTAAAACAACCTAGTACCCCTGATCACCACCTAACAATACATAAATCGACCTAAAACCACCTAAGACCAGTGTTGGGCATAATCTTGTCGTCGAATACGAATACGATTGTAATCGCGATGATTATTATTTGATTCTGAGTAAACTGCGATCATATTCGTATTGTTTTTATTTTTATATTTTTTTATATTTTTATTTAATCATACAAATGCATTTTATAAATATGGTACAAATTGAACAACTTAAGCTACTCACTTTCGATTTCTTTCCCAACGATAGGCTTGGCCCGTGTTGTTGGGGAAGGTTTTGGTGATTCGCTCATGTCTTACAATCTATTTACTCTATGATACAATCGGTACTTAAAAATATAATGTTATTCGTATAATGTTCTTTTAATTTTAAGAGAAGTAATTTTCTAAAATAATCACTGTACATAAATACTGCTTAAAACAGTTTCACATCCCGCTTCCCCCTTTTATACATGCCAGGTTAAAATATGTTTCTTGTAGTTTTGTCTTGTGAATCTTTGAGCATTTTTCATATGGCCCTCTAGCGCTCTGTGGATGATGTAAATAATGCATTTCGGATTGTGAGTTGACAACGTTAGTCTCGGTCTAGTAGCAATTACATTTCCTGCGGCTACGTACCTTGTTATATACATTGGATTACGTTGTGAACCTATTATTTGTGGATCCTTATGGAATTGCAGAAGTAAATATTCGTGTACGTATTCGTGTAATCGTATTTGTCTGTCGGCGATTACACGAATACAGCCCATAAAAATGCTTCAAAATCATCTATTTGAATAGTGCGTTCCTCCTATCATATGCGAAGCCTTGCTCATATTACCTAGCTTCAGAGGGACGTCCTTAAAGCGAATTCAAGGATTGGAGCCCAGCCCATTTGTCCCAAATCTATTTCCTTAGGAGCCCTCTCTGAAACGAACTAAATCACTCGCGGCGAAGTTGTGGAAACCCATTATAAAACGGAAGTTAGTGAAAAACGTTGTCTATTTCCACGAAAAATAAAGAGTTACAATGTTAAATCGATTTCGACGGTTAGGCCATCATCAGTAACAAACAATAACTGAAGACACATTAGAAAGGACACAGGTTATATAGTGCCAGGTGAAGGGAGATTGAATCCCATTGGTCGAGAGAAAGGAAAGGGGCAGGAGGTACAACCAATCAAGTGCATACAAAGTGAAAGGGGGGATTATAGCTAATCAGATGAAGTGAAAGGGAAAATAACTAAATATGGTTTCAACAGTGTGAAGGGATAATTCCAAGCTTTACAGAAATGGATCTATCAGTGGTGAAATATATTGAGGTATATCCTCATTTAAACATTTACCAGACCTGTCACTTTTGATAATTTCGAATTTTTCAAGTACATTCAACATACCTCCCTTTGGGCAAAAATGAAGAAATTCTACAAACTGTCTGTCTGTCAAATCAAAATTGTAACTATGATTAGATTCCTTAAGATGTTTTGCAAATGTAGACTTACCCTTATTTTCCCTGAAATCCTCCATATGCTCGTCTATTCTTTCCCTAAATTTCCTACCAGTCTGACCGCAATATTCGTAGCCACAAGAACATTTTAATTTATAAACTCCACTTTTATCCTGAACACTAATTTTGTCCTTAACGGATCCTAGTAATGCTTTAAGACTATTTTTAGTTTTAAAACCTACTTTATAACCTCTCGATGATAGAATTTTGCCAATTTTATCAGAAAGTTTCCCATAATAAGGTTAACTTATCCATTGCTTTTTCCCTACTCTTTTTCCTAAGAACCTTATCCCATATGGCATCAACGAGATCTCCTCCATATCCGTTACTTGCCGCTATGCTTTTGATAATGGATTTTTCTTTTGATAAATTTTGTTCACTCATTGGAATAGACAGTGCTCGGTTGATCATACTATGGAAGGCTGCATGCTTATGTACTAAAGGGTGATTTGAACTACTATGGATCGTTATATCTATCTTTTCTATTGATTGAAAAATCATGCTCCTCATTTACCAAAGAGATGGACAGATCAAGAAAATTTCCCTCTCTGAAGCTAGGTAATATTAGCAAGGCTCTGCATATTATAGGATGGACGCCCTATTGAAATTGATGACCGTGACGCATTTTCGAGGGTTGCATTCGTGTAATCGCCGGTAGATGAATACGAATGTAATCGCAGTTGACTCAGAATCAACGAATAATGTTGAATAATGTTGATGTTAATGATGTTGTTTATGATTTCCTGATGACCGAGTGTGGTCTTTTATCACTCCAAGATAGACGAGTCGTGGGTGATCTTTTATTTTTGTTCAAATTACACAATTGCGAAATTGACAGCCCCCAGTTATTATCTTATTTTGATTTTCGTACGCCGATCCATCCCACAAGAAGTAATGATTCATTTTCCATCCCTTTTGTCCCGTTTAATTATTTGTTAAATAACCCCCTTTATTGCATCGCTAGATATTATAATTTAATTAATAGCAGCTGAGAATAATTGCCTTGATTTATTTTTCAATTGTTTTTTCGTTTTATCGAATTTTTGAAGAAAAATAAGCTATTGCTCTCGCCTCAAGATTTGTAGAATGTGAATTTTTGAAAAAAAAATATGCAGAAATCCGTTTCAGGCTATTCTGAATCATATCCTGAAGTTTAACGCATTTTTTTATTTATGTATGTATGTATGTATGTATGTATGTATGTATACATACATATGATAGAAATGAAAGTAAAATGAAAGGAAGTAGGAATGAGGATGAGTAGGAATGAAAGTAAATATGATAGAGATGATCTGCGCCGAGCGATATCTGAGCTAAAAGGAGTGGCACCTAATAACATCAAGGTCATTGCCGCGACCGTGTCATGGCTCGGGGTGTGGTGCGGGAAAAGCGCCACGGAGTTACTCGAGTTGGGCATCTCGGCAGGAGTACTCCGTGGTATCACCACCCGCGTCCTGAGGGGTTCTTACTTGAACTGGTGGTCATTTTATAGGGGCACATCCTTTCATCCCATTCTTCCTTCTCGTCCTACAACTTCCCTTATCCCTAGAGCCGGCGTCGGGTAAACCTGGGCGTCCTCCCCACTTTTTTATTTTATTTGTTTATTTTTCAATTTAATGGCGTGCCCCCTCCGTCTTTGAGGGGAGGTTTCTTAAAAAAAAAAAAAATAAATAAATAAAATATATATATATATATATATATATATATATATATATATATATATGTATATATGTATGTATGTGTCATTCCAGACGATAACTGTCCGTAGAATTGTGCTAGAAACTTCAAACAAATTTTAAAATGTTAAGGACACAAAACGAATGTTCAAGTTCGTTGGTCAGTATGATCGGATTACATCTTCGTGTTGAAATTTTCAAAAATGCAGTCGAAAATTTCAAAATAGCCTGTTTTTTGCGATTTGTTGTGCGAAATAATCTTTTCAGCATACTAACATGTGGTATATTCGGAATCAGCGTAAAATTTCCTATAAGAATATGTATCAAGTTTTCAAAAATTTCAAGGTTGAAAAATCAGTCAAAAATCGAAATAATGCCGTTCGTTAGTTGTAACAATCGGTAATATTTGCATGAAACATTGTCCAAATTCAGAACCATGCTGTTTAAAACGTAGATAGTAGGTGCTTGTTAAAAAAAAAAAAAAAAAAAAAAAAAAAAAAAAAAAAAGTAATCACAACTGATGAGTTTACTCTGTGAAATATTCCGTCCTCCGATTCTCTCGGTCGCTCTCTTGAATGTTTTACGCTCAACTGTTTTAGGACTTGATGTAGCTTTAATACTGACTGTGGCTTAGAAAATATCAGCCATGAAATTATGAAGAAGTTCTATTTATGTACTTACTAGCACGCAGACCCAAGGCCTCGCTCCGCTCGGCCGTCAATAGCGACTGAAATGTCGAAGATTTCTTCAAAAATTCGCTAATTTTACTGTCATTCTTGCGTATGATTTAAAGTGTTATTCACTTTCTCTTAATTTGGAGTATAATAAGTTTTAGCATATAAAAAAAAACGTTTAAATTATCACTGATCTAAATTCATCACTAAAATTAGTGATAATTGAAAGGCCTTTTTTATATGTATGATAAAATCTCATTTTATTGAAGAGTGTCTCACAAAATCATCCGAAACTCTTCTAAGATGCTGCATGCTCTGGGTCATGCTGCATGACGGGACTTTCTCGTTTTTAAAAACCAAATCATTTCCTATTGTTAAAAATTTCCATCCTAGTAAAAGGTACTATTATTATCTTTTATGCATTGATTTAATTTATTTTTTTACTAACACTTTTAGCTGTGTATAAATTTATATTTCCATTCGTTATCCGTATTTCCCATGTATAGTTTCTTTATTGTATAGCATTTCCGAATTGAGTTAAACTTTTTCCATTTAGGTTTAGTCCTTTTTCATTTTGGTTTAAACCTTTTCCATTTAGGTTTAGACCTTTTCCATTTAGATTTAAACCTTTTCCATTTAGATTTAGACCGTTTCCACTTAGATTTAGATTTTTTCTATTCGGATTTAAACCTTTTCCATTTGGATTTAAACCTTTTCCCTTTTGGATTTAAACTCAGGAAATTATCGTATTGTTAGAGGTAAAAGTACCCAAGTCACGAATTCAACACGAGGGAAAATCAAATGCAGAATATTATGATTATTTAACTGTTGTTATTATTGGTGATCAATATCATCAAACTATGTATCCAACCTAAGAAAATAATTTATTATCATATTTACCAAACTAACTTTTGAAATTTTAATTTGATTTTCGCACAATATGAATTTACCTTCTCAACCAAACGCCTTCGGCTCCTTATCCATTACCGAGATTTCCGATTTATAACAAGCTTTCAAAAATGCGTATTTTCTCTTACTGTTTCCTTTTTTTTTACTTCTAGACTAATGGAATTTTAGTAGGTAGGCACTTACTTACTATGATGGGGCTACCTACTGACGTTTTGATGGAGTTTAAATCCAAATGGAAAAGGTTTATATCTAAATGGAAAAGGTTTAAATCTAAATGGAAAAGGTTTAAATCTAAATGAAAAAGGTCTAAATCCAAATGGAAAAGGTTTAAATCTAAATGGAAAAGGTCTAAACCTAAGTGGAAAAGGTTTAAACCTAAATGGAAAAGAACTAAACCTAAATGGAAAAAGTTTAACTCAATTCGGAAATGCTATATATTGAGCTAACTAGCCCGTAAATAAATAATTATCGTGATTAAATCGTATTTGCATTCGATGATAAGGTTATGCCCAACACTGGTTTAATTGAACTGGAAGATCCTGTAATAGAAGGTCCTAAATGCTCACGTATTATCGACGTCGACGTCCGGCGGAGCGTCTCTGGGGAAGATGACGGTGAGGCTGTTGACGACGAGGTTGGTGGCGAGGAGGCCGCTCGTGTACATGTCGGCGCCGGCGAGGGACAGGCTGAACTGGAGCGTCGGCGACAGCGGGCGCCGGATCCAGCAGACGCTCACGAGGACGACGACGTTGATGGCGACGGCGAAGAAGCAGAAGAGGACCATCAGGAAGACCATCGGCGGGTACAGCGCCTGCTGCGCCAGCTTCAGCTCGTCGTCCTCCGTCTCGTTGAGGAAGAGCGGGAGCGTCGTCAGGTTGTAGACGATGTCGTCCCACGACGTCGCGTCCACTTGAGCGCCCGTTGAATTTTCCACCTCCATCCTGTGCATGTTCGCTTTCACCGCAGCATCTGCAACAGTTCATTTTACTTAAACTCAATTTCAGTACATCACAATAGATTTCATTTTAAAACATTTTGGTCTGCCTATAGTCTTTTTTTTTTTGTTTAATTTATTTATTTATTTCATTGAATTGAATTTTCTTATACAAGTACAAATATACAACAAAAGCTCTTATATCTAATTATTATACGCATAATGTAAATTATAAATTTTCAATGTATTGCCAGGTGCTAGGCAGAGGCCCGTTGCCCATTGACTTACACCAAAACGCATAAATTGTCTGTCATTTTTCAAATAGAATTCTCAGAAATAAAATTCAAGTATTCGCGAATTTTCTTGGAAAATGAAGCTGTTCGAATGGGTGAACAGTTTTAAAATTGAAATTTTCCGAAATTATTTTTATCGAACACCGTTGTTTCTGTATGTGATTTTCGTTTGTTTTAACGGTTAGCGAATTTTTGAAGAAAATTAAATTATTGCTCTCGCCTCTAAATTTGTAGAATGTGAATTTTTGAAAAACATTTATGCAGAAATCCGTTTCAGGCTATTCTGAATCATATTCTGAAGTTTAACGCATTTTTTAATGTATGTATGTATATATGTGTATGTATGTGTATATGTATGTATTATGTGACATTCCAGACGATAACTGTCCGTAGAATTGTGTTAGAAACGTCAAACAAATTTTAAAAAGTTAAGGACACAAAACGTCCAGCATGTTCAAGTTCGTCGGCCAGCATGATTGGATTACATCTTCGGGTTGAAATTTTCAAAAATTTCAAAATAGCCTGTTTTTTTCGATTTGTTGTGCGAAATAATTTTTTCAGCATACTAACATGTGGTATATTCGGAATCAGCGTAAAATTTCCTATAAGAATATGTATCAAGTTTTCAGAAATTTTAAAGTTGAAAAGTCAGTCAAAAATCGAAATAATGCCGTTCGCTAGTTGTAAAAATCGGTAATATTTGCATGAAACATTGTCCAAATTCAGACTGAACTACTCTTATGGAAGTATCCCTGTATAACCAATCCTAGAACCATGCTGTTTAAAACGTAGGTAGTAACTGATGAGTTTACTCTGAAATATTCCGTCCTCCGATTCCCGCGAAACCCGCGAAACACGCGAAACACGCGAAACACGCGAAACACGCTAAACACGCTAAACACGCTAAACACGCTAAACACGCGAAACACGCGAAACACGCTAAACACGCTAAACCTGCTAAACCCGCAAAACACGCAAAACACGCTAAACACGCGAAATACGCTAAACACGCGAAAGACGCGAAACACGCGATACACGCGAAACACGCGAAACACGCGAAACCCGCGAAACACGCGAAACCCACTAAATTCGCTAAACCCGCTACACACGCTAAACACGCGAAACACGCTAAACACGCGAAACACGCGAAACATGCTAAACACGCGAAACACGCGAAACTTTGCAAAACACGCGAAACACGCGAAACCCGCTAAACCCGCTAAACACGCTAAACACGCTAAACAAACGAAACACGCAAAACACACGAAACACGCTCAACACGCTAAACACACGAAACACGCGAAACACGCTAAACACGCTAAACACGCGAAACATGTGAAACACGCGAAACACGCTAAACACACAAAACATGCTAAACGCGCGAAACACGCTAAACCCGCTAAACCCGCTAAACCCGCTAAACCCGCTAAACCCACTAAACCCGCAAAACCCGCTAAACACGCTAAACACGCGAAACATGCAAAACCCGCTAAATTCGCTAAACCCGCTAAACCCTCTAAGCCCGCTAAACCCGCTAAACACGCGAAACACGCTAAACACGCTAAAAACGCGAAACTTTGCAAAAACACGCGAAACACACAAAACCCGCTAAACCCGCTAAACACGCTAAACACGCTAAACACGCGAAACACGAGAAACACACTAAACACGCGAAACGCGGGAAACACGCTAAACACGCGAAACACGCGAAACACGCGAAACACGCTAAACACGCTAAACACGCGAAACACGCTAAACACGCGAAACACGCGAAACACGCGAAACACGCTAAACACGCGAAACACGCTAAACACGAAACACGCTAAACACGCTAAACCCGCTATGTATTATGTGACATTCCAGACGATAACTGTCCGTAGAATTGTGCTAGAAACTTCAAACAAATTTTAAAAAGTTAAGGACACAAAACGTCCAGCATGTTCAAGTTCGTCGGCCAGCATGAACGCGAAACACGCGAAACACGCTAAACCCGCTAAACACGCTAAACACGCTAAACACGCTAAACACAAAAAACACGCTAAACACGCGAAACACGTGAAACACGCTAAACACGGTAAACACACGAAACCCGCGAAACCCGCGAAACACGCCTAACCCGCTAAACACGCTAAACACGCGTAACACGCTAAACACGCTAAACACGCTAAACACGCGAAACACGCGAAACACGCGAAACACGTTAAACACGCTAAACACGCTAAACACGCTAAACACGCTAAACATGCGAAACACGCGTAACACGCTAAACACGCGAAACACGCAAAACACGCTAAACATGCTAAAAACGCGAAACTTTGCAAAAACACGCGAAACACGCGAAACCAGCTAAACCCGCTAAACACAATAAACACGCTAAACACGCTAATCACGCTAAACACGCGAAACACGCGAAACCCGCGAAACACGCCAAACATGCTAGACACACTAAACACGCTAAACACGCTAAACACGCGAAACACGCTAAACACGAGAAACACGCTAAACCCGCTAAACCCGCTATGTATTATGTGACATTCCAGACGATAACTGTCCGTAGAATTGTGCTAGAAACTTCAAACAAATTTTAAAATGTTAAGGACACAAAAGCCGCTAAACCCGCTAAACACGCAAAACACGCTAATCACGCTAAACACGCTAAACACGCGAAACACGCGAAACACGCGAAACACGCGAAACACGCGAAACACGCTAAACACGCTAAACACGCGAAACACGCTAAACACGCGAAACACGCGAAACACGCGAAACACGCTAAACACGCCAAACATGCGTAACACGCGAAACACGCTAAACACGCTAAACCCGCTATGTATTATGTGACATTCCAGACGATAACTGTCCGTAGAATTGTGCTAGAAACTTCAAACAAATTTTAAAAAGTTAAGGACACAAAACGTCCAGCATGTTCAAGTTCGTCGGCCAGCATGAACGCGAAACACGCGAAACACGCTAAACCCGCTAAACACGCTAAACACGCTAAACACGCTAAACACACTAAACACGCTAAACACGCGAAACCCGCGAAACACGTGAAACACGCTAAACACGGTAAACACGGTAAACACACGAAACCCGCGAAACCCGCGAAACACGCGAAACACGCCTAACCCGCTAAACACGCGAAACCTGCTAAACCCGCTAAACACGCTAAACACGCGAAACACGCGGAACCCGCGAAACACGCGAAACACGCTAGACACGCGAAACACGCGAAACACGCTAAACACTCTAAACACGCAAAACACGCGAACACGCGTAACACGCGTAACACGCAAAACACGCTAAACACGCTAAACGAAACACGCTAAACACGCGAAACACTAAACCCGCTAAACACGCTAAACCCGCTAAACACGCTAAACCCGCTAAACCCGCTAAACACGCTAAACACGCGAAACACGCGGAACCCGCGAAACACGCGAAACACGCTAGACACGCGAAACACGCGAAACACGCTAAACACTCTAAACACGCGAAACACGCTAAACACGCGAAACACGCGTAACACGCTAAACACGCTAAACCCGCAACACACGCGAAACACGCTAAACATGCTAAAAACGCGAAACTTTGCAAAAACACGCGAAACACGCGAAACCAGCTAAACCCGCTAAACACAATAAACACGCTAAACACGCTAAACACGCTAATCACGCTAAACACGCGAAACACGCGAAACCCGCGAAACACGCGAAACACGCGAAACCCGCGAAACACGCCAAACATGGTAGACACACTAAACACGCTAAACACGCTAAACACGCGAAACACGCTAAACACGAGAAACACGCTAAACCCGCTAAACCCGCTATGTATTATGTGACATTCCAGACGATAACTGTCCGTAGAATTGTGCTAGAAACTTCAAACAAATTTTAAAATGTTAAGGACACAAAACGTCCAGCATGTTAAAGTTCATCGGCCAGCATGAACGCGAAACACGCGAAACACGCTAAACCCGCTAAACACGCTAAACACACTAAACACGCTAAACACGCGAAACACGCGAAACCCGCGAAACACGTGAAACACGCTAAACACGGTAAACACACGAAACCCGCAAAACCCGCGAAACACGCGTAACCCGCTAAATTCGCTAAATTCGCTAAACCCGCTAAACCCGCTAAACACGCTAAACACGCGAAACCCGCTAAACCCGCTAAACACGCTAAACACGCTAATCACGCTAAACATGCGAAACACGCGAAACCCGCAAAACACGCGAAACACGCCAAACATGCTAGACACGCGAAACACGCTAAACAC